>JAQQAC010000477.1:29860804-29917484 GCA_029783875.1 Phataginus tricuspis | reverse complement strand
TTTTTTTTTTTTTCCTGTCTCTGAAGTTTGGCCTTTTTCAGAGTGCTGTACAGTTGAAATCACACAGTATGCATAGCCTTTTCAGATTGGCTTCTTTTACTTAGTCTGCATCTATAGTTCCTCTATGTCCTTTTGTAACTTGATAGCTCATTAATTTTATTGCTGAATAATACTCCATTGCATGGATATACCACATTTTATTTATCCATCTACCTATTAAAGGACATCTTGGTTGTTTCCAGTGTTTGATGATTATGAATAGAGCTGCTATAAACATCCATGTACAGGTTTTTATGTGGACATAAGTTATCAACTCATGTGTTATGTAAAGTATATTGTTTAATCTCCAAATATTTTGGGATTTTGCAGGTATCCTTCCATTACTGATTTCTAGTTTAATTTCATTATGGTCTGAAAGCATAGTTTGCCTGACTTCTATTCTTTTAAATTTGTTCAGGTGTGTTTTATGGCCTAGAATATGGTCTCTCTTGGTGAATGTTCCATGTAAGCTTAAGAAGAATTCAAATTCTGTTGTTGAACAATGTGAATTGACACAAATGTGAATTAGATCCAGTTGACTGGCAGTGCTTTTCAGTTTAATCATATGCTTAAATTGATTTTCTGCCTCCTGGATCTGTCAATTACTGACAGAGGGCTGTAGGGTGTTTTAGTCAGTAACTATAATAGAAGATATATGTAAATAATAATGTTTTTCTCTATTTCTCCTTGCAGTTCTATTAATTTTTGCTGCATGTATTTTGTCTCTCTGTCCATACAAATTAAGGATTGTTGTATCTTCTTGGAGAACTGACCTCTCTATCATTATATAATGCCTCCCTTATTCTTGTGTGATGGATTGGTATTCTTTCTTTAAATATTCAACAAAATTCACAGTGAATCCTCTGGCTTCTTTATTGGAAGATCTAAAAATTACTGTTTCAGTTTCTTTACTTGTTATAGGTCTTTTCACTTTTTAAATTTTTTCTTGAGTAAGTTTTGGTAATTTATCTTTCAATAAATTTATCCATGCCATCTAAGTTGTCTAACTTGTAGGCAAGAAGGTGTCTATATACTAATTCTTTTAATTGCTGTGCCCGCTTTCATTCCTGATTTTGGTAATTTGAGTCTTTTCTCTTAATTTCTTGGTTAGTCTAGCTAAAGAGCTGTCAACTTGTTGAATCTTTCAAAGAACCAACTTGTGGTTTAATTAATCTGTTGTTTTTCTGTTTTCTATTTCATTGATACCTGCTGTAATCTTTATCCTTTCCTTCCTTCTGCTTTCTTTGAATTTGGTTTATTCTTTTCTACCTAGTTTTTTAAGGTGGGATTCTAGGTAATTGATTTGAGACCTTCTTTCTTTTTTTCTGATATAGGTAGTTATCTATGAATTTCACTCTAAGCACTGCTTTAGCTGCATTCCACACATTTCTATTTTCATTCTTTTCAAAATATTTAAAAATTTCTCTTGTGATTGATTTCTTCTTTGACCTATGAGTTTTTAGAGTGTACTGTTTTGTTTCCAAATGTTTTGGGGATTTCTCTGATTTTTTTTCTACTAGGGATCTTAATTCCATGTGTCAGAGAACATACTTGGTATAGTTTCAAAGTTTTTAAATTTATTGAAACTTGTTTTGTGGTCTAGCATATAGTTTTTACAGCTGGAAACATTCTAAAATTTACTATTTTTTTATTAAACATTTTTATTGCAATATCATTCATATACCATAAAACTCATTCTTTTAAAGTATACAATCCACAGATATTTAATGTATTCACAAGACCACGTAACCATCACCACAGTCTGATTCCAGGACATTTTTATCACCCTTGAAAGAAATCTACACCCATTAGTAGTTTCTCTCTTTTTCATTTCCCCTAAGCTCAGGCAACTACTAAACTACTTTCAGTCTCTATGGATTTCCTGACTTGGGACATGTCATGTAAATGGAACATAAAATGTGGCCTTTTGTTTCTGGCTTCTTTGACATACAGAATGTTTTCAAGGCCCACCCACATTGCAGCATGTATCAGTACTTCATTCCTTTTTAGGCTGAATAATATTCCTCTGTGCGGATATACCACATTTTGTCCATTCATCAGTTGGTGAACATTTATGTTGTTTCTACTTGTTGGCTATTATGAATACAGTTGTTAGGAACATTTGTGTGCAAGTTTTTGTGTGGTATGCATTTTTAAGAAGTGTGTAATCTCTAGGCTATGAGCTAAGTACCTGTACCCAGGAAACCAGAGGCTGCAGTGTGTATGTATGTTTTTCTGTATGTGGGGCCAGTACAATCCAAGTTCTTGGATGTTTTAAAAAGTCTTTAGGTTTATGAAGAGGCCAGAAGGGCTGAGTCAACTCTTAATATCTTAGCTCCACCCTACATGCTGCTACTCTCCCTGGCTACATGCCTCACCCTCTGTTCTGGACCACAGTGTAAGTGAGCCCTGCAGGGTGGGAAATGAGCCATGACATCCATGCCCAAAGAAGCCAATGCACACACACACCAACACTGTATATTCCTATTGCAATTTTGGGATGAAAGGAAAAGTGATATGTATCATTTTGTGATTTAAGAAGAGCAATAGTAAAAACCCTGCTCTTAAGTTAGTATGGGGAAAATCATCCATCAATCAATGGATGTGATGACACCCACATATTACCTTGGTTAGAAAAATAATCCCACAGAAACTCCCACTTTTCTCTCCTTTGGGTCCTAAAACTTTCATCACTACACTGCAGTACATCTGTGGAGAAAAGCATGTGGTAAGTCAGACAGCTGTTCACCAGGGTCCCCTAGTTTTATTCTTAGCGGTTGATCCAGTTCTGGCCTTCCTCTGAGACTGATTTCCCATTGCCTATCACCAGGCCCTCAAATGGTTGTTAGGATTCTTCCTCCCCAGTTTTCATTCTAAAAATGAATCTGAACACTCCTTGTTACCTAATGAGGCAGAGCAAGGTAATGTTTCTTTGTTATTTCAGATAGTAGTGAGGTGAGATGGGAATAAATACAGGAAACCAAAAGGGATAAAAATATTTTCCAAGAATAAGGGAAAAAAGCTGATACAGGCTAAGAGAGAGAGACATACAGTGCTTGACTAAAAGCCTATCTAACCAAATAAAACTGCATTAGACATATTCAGGTATACTTTTATAAGACAAGAGTTTCTGTACCTGCTTGTTGAAATATCCTCAAAAGGATAGAGGATCTCCCCATTGTTACAGATTTCACAGATGAACCCCTTCTGGCTACAAAGACTGCAGCTGTACACGTGCGAGGTGGCAAATTTAATGACCTTGCCCAAGAATGGAGCCAGCTTTCCTTCTATCACCTGCAGAAAGAGAAATGGGACAGGGAAGCAAATTCATTGAGAACAGAAGTCTTGCAGACGTAGGAGGAATGGAATTCCTGTCTTTTACACAACAGGAAAACCTCTAATTATAATTTCTCAGCAACTCTGAGAAAGAAAAGACATACTATCTTTGCTCCAAAAGAACTCTCTGGTTTAAACCACTGGAGGTTAGAAAATGAAGTTTCTTTTGTATTCCTCTTTGTAGTGTGGTCTGGGGGACTGAGGACCAACAGAGAGGGAGCCCTACTTTCACAGACCAACTTCACAGTTATGGTGTGGTACAAAAGGAGTGTGGTGGATTTCCCAAAATAGATGGAAAACATGCAGGTAAACACTAATTGAGAATTTTACGTTGTAAATTCAATGATACCTTTTGATGAGTTAATAGAGGGTATTTTTTCATCATCTCCCCAAGAACATATAAAAAATGTGGAAAAATAGGTTTCTTTTGCTGCTGACAGGTATATTGATATAAAGAAGTTGCAGTTTGGCAGTCCGAGGGCCGTATTCAACTTGAGGTTTTAAAAAAAACCTCTTACTGTTTAAAAAAGTGAGCCAATTTAATAATTGGGAGATTTCACATAAAAATCCAGACTTTTGGCTTCTTTTGAAAAATCATTAGATCTAGCAAAAGTAGGCTTGAATGTCAACATGATGATGATCCTGGCTTGAGCAGGGGCTGCTTGTTCCTGCTGAGGTGCATGCTCCCAGCTGACACTGGTCTCCACTGGGCCCTGGTATCCTGCATCTCCTTGCCCCCCAGGGTTACGTCACCAGTGAGCCTGCAAACACCCATTAGTCAGTCAGATCCCTCCTACCTAACTCATATGGCATGGGCTTCAAAGACTTCAGAGATTCATATACTAACAAAATAAAATCTGCCTTTATTTCTCTCATTAATGCATATGCATATATACATGCTGATTTTACATAAGAAGAAAAGATTAAGTTTAATTTGGATATAGCTGGAAATAACTAGAAATAGTTGGATGCTTTCAAAAGAACACAGTTAAAACGACACTTTACACAAAAATGGTATTTGTGGGAAATGTAATAAATCATACCTAAAGAGAAATGACAATGCCAAGGTAAATAAATAGAAGTAACTGATAATACAAAAATAAAGACAACAAGGAATGTAGAAATTAATTCTGTAAAAAATGAAGCTATACCCAATACTGGAGATTAAAACTAAAGTGTTTTCTAAACACCACTGAATAATCTCATGATGTTTAAAAATGAATATAATAGTAGTTAACTCTAGGGAAGGAAACAGGTTGGAAAAGCAAGTATTCATTTTGTATACAGTTTTTTTTATTTTAAAAAAGTATTATTTTTGAGTTAAGATGGAGAAACTGAACAGAAAAATCAGGTTTACTCCTGTATAAGAGTGGATTTTTTCTTAATAAAGGGGGTGGAAACTATGCTGGCTGTTTGAGTCAAGAAAGTACATATTTTACCATTCTTTAATTTCTCCTCCTCTCTGTTACCTTTAGGAAGCCATGGACAGACCTTCTTTTATTTATGTTTCCTCAAGGACCATTAACTTTGATAAGCCCTACTAAAGCATACTCCTAATATCAACACATTATACATACTTTCTAAGAAATAACCACTCCTAAATCATATTTCCAACCACCAGTAAATACTTTCCAGTGTGTCACACGGTCATTTCTAAATTGTGGTAATGATACTTAAGCTGAGTTTGGCTTACTTATGTTACTGTTCCCTAAACAACCAAGGTTAATGACACATTTAAAGAGAGGCACTAACTAACTATAGTCCACTTAGAGGAAAACATGAGGGACAGGAAAGTCTGGCAACCAGGTGATGAGAGGCCATTTGAAGGAACTGAGGATGGTGGGACCCTGAGGAGGACAGGAGAGCCGTCACCTGGCTCTGAAGGAGGAGACTGGGCATCTACTGCATAAAACTTCTTCTCTATGTAGATTTCCTTGAAACAAAAGATAGGAACATTTTGAAGGCTTTTGAAATATACACGGAAACATCCCTTACCAGCAATGCATATTTATTCCTGTCTAAGGACTTTAATAAACTTTAAAAAATTAATTTGGGGATTGACATCTTTATAATGGTTTTCCTATCAAAGAACCTGATCTATATCTCCAATCTCCATTTTATTAAATCTTCATTTATTGTCGCTTAACAAAAATCTGTTTTTTCCCCCTTGTATAAGTCACTCACACTATTTATTTAGGTTATTTCAAGGCGAAACTGCTGTATAATACTTTTTTATTCGCTATTGCTGGTATATTAGAATATATTGACATTTGGATACATCCTTATGTATGATATATTACTGAGTTTTCTTAAATGTGGATCATTTCTAGGTGATTCTTTGGGTTTCCTGAAAGTAATGACCTGGCCCCTTCCTTGCTAATATTATACCTTTTGTTTATGTTTCATGTCTTGCTGCATTGTCCAGCACTCGTAAAATATTAAGTAATGATAGTTAGTGGATATTCTTGTTATTTCAATGAGAATCAAACTGGAAATTATGGAGTCTGTAATGAATGACTCGCTTTCTCCATCCAACACATATATATTGTCACTCACCACATTTTATTGATGATCTCCTCTCTTTTAAAATAACAGCTTTATTGAGACATAATTCACATACCATGTAATTCATCTATTCAGAGTCTACAATTAAAAGGTTTTTAGTTTATTCACAGAGTTGTGTACCATCACCACAATCAATTTTAGAATATTTTGTCAACCCTTCCAAAAAACCTTATATCCTTTAGCAATTACTCCCTTTCCCAAACTAAACTGCCCTCTAAGCCCCAGGCAACCAATAATCTACTTTATGTCTCTAAAGATTCACCTACTCTGTACATTTCATATAAATGGAATCATACAATATGTGGTCTTTTGTGACTGGTTCCTTTCACCTAGCAGACGGTTTCAAGGTTCATGTTGATTCTCTTTTAAATATCTCTGGAGGAAGTTTCTTTTTGCCATGTTGCCTCTGGCTATTATCACCCCTCTTTAGATTAATAAAATAATCTTCTCGTTTCGTTTCCGGATGCTAGTCTTTTCCTTTGATCCATCCAGCATATAAGCTAATCAGTTGTAGACACCACTTTCATCATGTATTATCTCTTCCCTCAAACTTGGGTGAATTCTTATCAACAGTAAAAACTCTTCACTCATTCATTTCATAAAGTTCTATTGAGTTATTATGTCCCAGATACACGATATGAGTGAACTGGACAAAACTGGAGCTTACATTTTGCCTGGTGTGCAAGTGTCTCCATAAGCTGATTCCACACTATCATCCGACCTCATTTTCCGTTTCTCACTGTGCATCTGCTGTGAGCAGACTTTTCCCCAGGAAGGACATGCTGACTTGTGCTCTTGCGCCTTCACCCACGTCATATCCTCTGTCTGAAGTTTCACTTCTTAATACTTCTTAAAATCTCACCTAGGCCTCATGGCTCAGATCTATTCAGCTTAATCTGAAAAGCCTCCTTGGGCACTTCCGCTGTTAGGGATCCTGTGTTTCATATGATTTACTTCTATGTCATGTAATTTAATATAGATCATGATGCTGTTTTGTACTCTTTGCTAATGTTTAACATGATTGTTTTGCTTATCCAACTGTAGACTGAACATATAAAAAATGGTGATACTACCTATAAAATGGTGGTTTTACCTATAAAAATGGCAATTTTAGATGGAGCAACCTAAGAGAATGTAAACTGCTTGAAGGCAAAGACTGAGTCTCATACCTGTCTTAAACATCCCCTCCCTACCAGGCACCTAAGTTCTTGCTGACTGACCAAAGATATTTTCCTATCCTTTTCCTTGGCTGCAAGTCATATCTTAGGGTTGTCTTTGTGTTACAAACATTTTCAATCATTTTGCTGTGTGATTAGGGAGCAGCATAAAGTGTGCCTGGACCTGGTGGCAGCTCAGCTATTTAGGAACTCTTTTTCTTTTTGCTTCTTTACACGTGATTAATTGCTCTTTCTATTTGTCAGCTTAGGTTCATGGCCACGTTCCAAAGGGCTGAAGTTGCTGAGTTTTCCCTCCAGAAAAGTGAGGTGATATTCTGTAAGTTTATTTTAGAATTTAAAACATTTCCTGAATATTATAGAAAGGAAAACTTTCTATTTGTAATTTTCTAGGAGTAAAGATACATTGAGGAGACTTAATTCTTGTCTTTGAATACAGCAGCTAGCAGCCCTGGGAACAGAATCTGGCTCTTCTGGCTTCTGGTCGAGCGGTTTCATCACCACAAAGCAGTAGGGTCCAGATGTAACATTTCCTAGGGTTCTTTTTGAAAATCAGATATGTCTTTACTTTGGATAACTGCTTAAACGGAAATCAAGTGTCCTGCCTCCCACCATCTTCTCCTGCCCCCAAGTCAACTTTCACTCCCACTTCCTAGCCATCTTGGTGGGGGCTTAAGATTAGGGCTACATTCCACAAACACAAGGAAGATGGTGGCCTCAGAGAAGACCAAAGCCTGAGGAGCCTGCTCCCTTCAGGCTCACACTCAGAACAAGAGTAGGAAAGAGCTGCCAGGATGCCAAAGGACCCTGGAAATGACTATGGGAAGGGCAAAGTCAAATAGCCAACAAGCCAATAAGCTGGCCAGTAAGCACACAGCTTGAGGGAAGCCAGACATGCGAATTCTCGCTATGTCACCCCTAAAGTGGAGTGCCTCTCTAGAGCGACAACAGTCCTCAGCAGGGCTGCTCACGGGGGAAAGCCCTACAAACTGTCTGTCCGGGCTACAGTTCATCCAGGGATTCTAATATCATTGAGAGTAAGCCAGGACTGATCAGGACAAAGGAGACCGCAAGGGTGCTTCCTTAATAAAAAGCCAAAGCTTGTTAAAAAAAAAAAGAATCTAACCATTATAGTTTTGCTTCTTGACAAGTTGGGTGTATTTTCTGGTGCGTGGTGGTTTGAGTCATTAGGGAGTCTCCCAGAGAGGCTGACCTTACAGAGCTCTTGATACTCCCTCAGAATTAGCTGTCTCTAAGTATTGGGAGGCAGTGGAGTAGAGTGGAAAAAGCAAGGTTGATCTGAGTACGAATTTTATTTCATTTGTTTTCCAGCTGAGATTTTGGCAGGTTGCTTAACCCCTCGAGCCTCAGTTTCCTCAACTGAAAAATTAGAATAATATCTACCTTGCAGGGTTGAGGGGAGGATCAGATTTATTATAAGGAAGCCACTGAACATAATGTCTAACTTAGAGCAACTGACCAATAAATAATAGCTTATTATTAATTATCTTAATCTGAATTGAAACTTTATATGATTAAGACTCATTCCTTCTTTCAAACTTTTGAGATTTACAGTAGGGAGAAGAAAAAAAATGGTTTAGATGGACTCAATAAAAATTAATGTAAAGCAGTTCCATCCATTTCCCTCAATATTGCTGTAAATAACAGAACTGGCCTTGTACAGGGCATACTTATTTCTGCCTGTGAATATGCTGGGGGGAGACATTTAACACATTTCAGACTTGATTTGAATCACTTATGTAAGATAATACCTTAGCCACCCTTGGTAATTGTCTTAATCTTTTCCTACTTGTAATTAAGTTAGTCACAGGTTGCTATAACTTTATAACAATCCATCAAAAGCCACAAGGCTATCTCATCTTTAGCATAAGAAGTCTGGTGGTTCTAGTTAACCAGGTGGTCATTTGGGTATGTCACGAGTGATGGTGAAACAGACCTCTAAGATGAGGTTGAGTTATCTCTCCATTTATTTTCCCCAAAGTGCCTGTCTACGTGAACAAAATCATGGCAAAGTAATTAGCAGAGAACACATGCAGCTCTTCTCCCATCTCCACACCCCCCTGCACTCAACCTTCTTCACTTTCTCCATACACCAAATTGCCCTATCTCCCTGAGAAAAGGCAGACGTCCAAAATCGGGTAAAGAGTTTCTGTTTTCCATTAAACTTAATTTCTTGTACTAGAAAGGAAGGTACTAGTCTGATTTATTTACTTGGAGGGTGTGCATACACTACTGTTTCAGAGGTATTTTACTGACGGGGTATTCAAAGAATTCACACTTTCATTTTAACTTCAAATTATGTGTCCTTTTATTGCAAGGTAGGAGAAGGACAAAAAGCAATGTCAGGCTGATATCTTCTACCCAATTTTGCTGTTTTTCACTTTTGCAGTCTCTCCACCAATTCTTCTTACTCTGTCATGTCAGGGACTTCGAGAACCCAGGGAACTGCCAAATATCACTTTCCATGACCCAGCGAGCAGACAAATGGACCAAATATGCTTACCCTGGTGTGACGGCAGCCCATGAAAGCTGCCTGGTTGAACTTCCAGCTCAGGGAAACACACACTTTTCCCCCCTCTTCTATTCTGGTCAAGATGGTCAGCATTGGAATTTGAGGCCTATGGCTTTCTTGCAGACTAAGACAACAGACTTTATTTGATTTACTTTCTTGCAGACCAATCAAAAATTACAATTAAGTTAAAAAATAACCTAGTGCTGCCTTCTCCAAACCACAGTTTCAGAAACAGCTGCTTATTACTCATGTGTGGCACCAGGAAATTGCAGTGTCATGTTCAAGGTCTGTAGCCAATAGAGATCTGTGGGATTGGGAAAAGGGCACGAATGAGTCTTTTATGTCCGTTACCTTCACTCCCTTGGCACCACCACAAAATTAAAAATCTACAAGGGGAGAGGGACAGAGTACTAGGAACTTGGACAAGAAAAAAGGAAAAGCTTTTTCTCACTGAATTTCTTTATGTCGGTTAATTCCTGCCCCCTGATTTATCTTTAACCTTCCACTTCAATACAAGCATTCCTCAGCCATTGTGTAACATCGAGATTCTGGACAACTGTTGGGAATACTTTGATGAAGAGGGCTGTTGCACTTGACAAATGGCCCCTCCTCCAAAAGTCTAACCGAAAGACCCATTCCTGGTAAACAAAGCCACCTGCCACTCACTGGTAACAAGCTAGCTGGATGAAATCGAAGAACCAAAATTGTCACACATTGTAAAGTGATTTCAAATATAGTTTAGTTTGCACTTGCTTGGCCAGAGGACCATGAAAGACTGAACTCACTGGTTTTTCTCTGGGTGCCATTTCTCAGCATTAACAGGTCGGTACAGTGCGGTCTAGTAATCAAGGCCAGGTGAGTTCATGGAGCTTTAGGAAAAGACAGCCTGTGGATTCTGCTCAAGTTTGAAACCCTAACACACAGTGAGAACATTCTGAATTCTCACTCAGTTATAAATTTTACTCCTCCTAATCATAAGTCCTTAAAAATAGAAAAATAAAAAGCATACCACCATATTATCTTTTTCTTAAGAACAGAAAAAAGAAAGTATAGGGGATTTTCTTATTTCAGAAAGTTAGTTAAAACCCCATTTTCTCATAATTAACCTTTGAACTCCTTATTATGGCTCAATGCTGGGATGTTTATATATAAACAGAAAACTGTGTCTTTCCCTAATTAGCTGCTCCCACCCCTCTTTATCCATTATGGGACTGCTCTTAACAGGACTGAGATCTTGGCCAAACAAGCACTTCCCTGAGGGTGGATTATAATGTCACCAATTAGCTCTTATCTGATCCTCCCCCAAAGGTGACAATTTCTACTCACACTTTGCAAAAACCTGCGATAATTTAGTCTGGGTTGATGTAATTGGGTAGATTTGTGAGTGGTCATCATCCCTTCCAAATCACCTTTAGCTTCTTGCAGGAAACTCTTAGGGAATAAAGATATAAAAATTTCAATTTCCTTCAGTTGTTGAGTTGCAAAGAGGAACCCCCAAACACAAATTTCTTATTCAGAAAAATGTATGGGATGGGGTCTACTTCAGACAGTTTTTTTGCACTTCATAAAGTACCCAAAGGGTATATGGCCTACTCAGACTACAACCTCAAAGGACTTCAGTGGAAGCATTGGCAAACTACATGGCCTACATATTCTGAGCTCCCCCAAACAGGCCACATAGTCTGATATAAGTTCACATGTGTTATTTCTGAGGAAAATAGATTAAAATGTTTTAAACTGAGACAGTTCCAGAACACTCTCATGTTACAGTCAGCAGAACTTCTCTGTTGCATTAAGTGTATGTCTGAAATAAATCTGATTTAGGTCTCTACTATTCATTTTGGCTCTAGTTAAGATATTACTGACTCACTGATTAGTAAATAAGGAAAGGCCCTAAGTGGTCTTTTTAACTCAGCTCCCTTATTTAATATATGAGAAAACTGAGGCCCAGAGAGGTGATGTGAGCTGCCCAAGATCAGCCAGCTGGTTAGTGATAGGCCCTGACTCCTCCTCTTAAGCACCCTTCACTACTCTTGGAAGGGGCCTTTCCGAGGGCATTTGGGGTCAGAGGGCACCTCTGGGTTTGGTTCAGCCTGAGAATTCTGAGGCCACTGGATGCCTACTGGTCCATGTGTAGCTATGGAGGCTCTCTAAATTGACTCAGTCCCTGCATGGAAGCAAGATGCACGGTCCAGATTGGTTCAAGTTTTGGTCTGAAATGAATCTGCCTTTGGCTTATAGATTTTTTGCCCCACATACTTACTCTTTTAATGAAAATTCTCTTAAACGGTCACATCTTGTATAATTTTCTGAATAAGGAGTGTGGTTTTGAATAGTATCTTATTATTGGTTGAACTACAGGGAAATGGGAAATTCATCAGTTGAAGTAACACTAAATTCTATGACAAAAATGGACTTAACATCAACGTAAATCCTAGACTATTTGCCAAAACTAGATATTTAACTTTATCAAAAGGAGAAGCAACTACAGCTGGAAAAAAATGGAGCAAAACAAAGCAATTCTCTGTGTGGGAGAGAAATATGACTTTTCAGAGGACTCGAGTAGAAACTAATACAAGACATTTTAGCAGAAAACAACAAGTCTCCACATTTAAAGGGAAAGAGAAGTAGAGGAGAAATAAAGCAGTATTACCTGATCATGTAAGGGTAGGAGAACGTAAAAGGCAAAAAGCAAAGAAGAGAAGGAAAGTCAGGAAAAGATGGAGGCAAAAAAAAAAAAAAATTTAAAAAAATAGAGAAAGACAATTCAGATGTTCACAAAGGAAAAAAAGGACAGAGTTGATTGAGATCTGAAATAGGAGTTAGAAATCTTGGCTTCTATTCCCAGTTATGTCCCCAGGAAGCTCTACAACCTTTTTTGTAAGTCACTTAACTGCTCCATGCCTCAGTTTCCTCATCTACAAAATAAAATGATTGTACTCAGTCACTTAAAACTAGAGGATCAATAAGGTTCCCTCTCAGTTTGAAGATTCTACAATTTTGTGGTTAACCAATAGGGAAAACATCAAAAGAAGCTTCTTGAAAACCCCCAGGAATGTAGAAAGGGACTATGTGGGGAGATAGATAAAAGGTGAGTTTAACCAGACTAATTAGAAGATACCCAAGGAAATTTTCAAAAGAAGTGAAATAATGTCACCAGCTTTTTATTCCTCTGCTGGCTGAGTGCCATTCAGAGGGAGTTAATGCTTTTTAGGAATCATCCCCTCACAGGTGTGCAACCAGATACCAGTTTTCCTGAAGATGTCTGCAAATCCCTTCCTTTCATCAATGCATTTAATTAGTTAATGTTTAGATAGCACTTAGGGATGAAAAGTACAATGTAAGTGTTCAACAGTATTATTCCTTAACAGCCTTTATAGCTTTTATGAGACTAGCAATGCCTAAGATTGAATGAGAAACCCCAAAATTAGTTCCTGGCTAGAAGGTTGTGATCTAATAAACTGCTGGGTCTCTGATGTGAGGAAAAACAAACCCTGCATATAAATTGAAATAGGTGCTCTTTATTAGCTTGCATGCCATTGTCTTAAGATACCCAGTGGTTTTTATTTTTTGCTTTGACGTGTCAACAAGTAGTAAACTGCCACTCATTACACAGGACTGAGTATGACTTCAAACATCCTGTTATTACAGAAAATTACCTGCTGTGTTTGTGGCGTCTAGATGCTGGACATCTGTACACTCAGGATATGGATTCTATACATATGGGGATTTAAAAGGGGGAAAGATAAATTATTTAATAAATGATGTTGGGGCAACTGGCTAGCCATCAGGGAAAAAAATAAAGCTGAATCTCTAACTCATCTCACAAAAAATGTACTCCAGATAAATCAAAGATTTAAATAAAAAAATAAAACCATAAATGTATTGTAAAACTATAAAAAGTATTAGAGAAAAATGTTAGAAAAACATTTACATGGGGTAAATATTTATAATATTAGAAGCCATGAAAGAGTGAAGTCTGGATATACTATATTTAAAAATTAGTACAATACAAAATGACAATTACAAAGTCACATGACAAAAAAACTGGAAAGAAAAATTTCCTAATTATAAGAAAAGTGCCAATTTCTTTAACATAGAAAGAGCTCTTTCAAATTAATATAAAAGACCAACAATATAATTTAAACACAGGTTAAGGAAATAGGCAATTCACAAAAACTACAAATGGCCACTAACACATAAAAAAAGATGCACAAATTTACTTGCAGTGGAAAAAAATACAACTAGTGTGGGGTTATTTTTTATCAGATTGGCAATAATTAAAAATATCATTAATATAGAAAGTTAATGTGGACATAGGAAAACAAGCACTCTCAAGACACTGAATGGAAGTATAAATTGGTTCTACTTTTCAGAAGGCAAGTGGAAGTATTTATCAAACTACAAAGCACTTATACCCTTTAACTTGGCAGTGTCATATTAATGAATTTGCACAACAGACACATTCACACAGGTGCACAGGTAAGTGTGTGAGGCTGTTCCTGCAGTATTGGTTCTAATAGAGAAAACTGCACAGGTGAAAAATAAGGTAATCCTATGTTATACAGCTGATAAAAGAAAAGAGGTAAACCTTTATGTGTACTGAATGTACACACATACCCAGGTGTTCACAGTATATGCTTATGTGGAAAAGGCAAGATGAAAAAAGAGTATTGCTTGATCTCATTTGCAAAAAATAAAAAATAAAAAAATTGACATTTGTAAATGTGTAGAAATGTCTGGAAGAAGACAGACTGGCTATATTTAACAAAAGGTGCCTCTGCAGAATGGGAGGTTGGGGAAAGAAAGGCAAACTTTAAAAATAGAAATGGGTAACAAAATATCAGAAAGAGAAATAAAAAAAAAACAATCCCGTACATATACACAATGGAATATTATTCAGCCTTAAGAAGAAAACAAATCCTACCATTTGCAACAACATGGATGGAGCTAGAGGGTATTATGCTCAGTGAAATAAGCAAAGCAGAAAAAGACAAGTATCAGATGATTTCATTCATATGTGGAGCATAAGAGCAAAGAAAAAAAACTGAAGGAACAAACAGCCACAGACTGACAGAACCCAAGAATGGACTAACAGTTACCAAAGGGAAAGGGACTGGGGAGTATGGGTGGGAAGGGAGGGACAAGAGGGAAAAAGGGGCATTACGATTAGCAGACGTAATGTAGGAGGGGGGGTAAGGGGAGGGCTGTAC
This sequence comes from Phataginus tricuspis, assembly GCA_029783875.1. Classification (NCBI taxonomy): domain Eukaryota; kingdom Metazoa; phylum Chordata; class Mammalia; order Pholidota; family Manidae; genus Phataginus; species Phataginus tricuspis. Next base: position 29,902,623 of record JAQQAC010000477.1, on the reverse strand, counting down.
AACACAGAGAAGACAAATAGTGATTCTATAGCATCTCACTAGGCTGATGGACAGTGACTGTAATGGGGTTGGTGGGGGGGGACCTGATGAAGTGGGTAGTTTAATAACCATGATGTTGCACATGTAATTGTAGATTAATGATACCAAAATAAATTAAAAAAAACCAATACCACTTATAATTGCAGCATAAAGAATAAAATACCTAGGAATAAATTTAACCAAGGAGGTAAAGGACGTGTACTCTGAAAAGTATAAGACATTCCTAAAAGGAGTTAAAGAAGATACAACTCAACAGAAAGATATTCTGTGCTCATGGATTGGAAGAACTAATATTGTTAAAATGTCCATACTACCCAAAGCCATCTACAAATTCAGTGCAATGCCTATCAAAATTCCAGTGACATTTTTCACAGAAATAATCCTAAAATTCGTATGGAACTACAAAAGACCCCCAAATAGCCAAAGAAATCTTGAGAAAAAAAGAATAAAGCTGGAGGCATCACATTCCCTGATTTCAAACTATATTACAAAGCTACAGTAATCAAAACCATATGGTATCAGTAGAACAACAGACACAGATCATTGGAACAGAACAGCCCAGAAATAAACCCATGCATATAGGGTCAATTATACCTCAAAGGAGCCAAGAATATGCGATGGGCAAAGGACAGTCTCTCCAATAAATGGTGTTGGGAAAACTGGACAGCCATATGCAAAAGAATGAAACTGGACCACTATCTTACTCCATACACAAAAATCAACTCAAAGTGGATTAAAGACTTGGATGTAAGACTTGGAACCATAAAACTCCTAGAAGAAAAGAGGTGGTATGTGCTTTGACATTGGTCTTGGTAATAATTTTTTTTGGATTTGATACTAAAGGCAGAGGCAACAAAACCAAAAATAAACAAGTGTGACTGCATCCAACTAAAAAGCTTCAGCATGGAAAAGGAAAACATCAACAAAATGAAAAGGCGACCTACCAAATGTGACAAAATATTTGCAAGTCCTGTATCTAATAAGGTTTAATATCCAAAGTATGTAAAAAAAATCATACAACTCAACACCAAAAAAAAAAAATCTGATTAAAAAGTGGGCAGAGAATCTGACTAGACATTTTTCCAAAGATGTATAGGTGATCAACAGGTACAAGAAAAGGTGCTCAACAACACAAACCATTAGGGAAATGCAAATCAAAACCACAAAGAGCCATCACCTCACAACTGTTAGAATGGCTATTATCAAAAAGACAAGAAATAACAAATGTTCAAGATATGAAGGAGAGGGGACCCCTGTGCACTGTTGGTGGGAATGTAAATTGGTGCAGCCACCCTCTTTGGAAGTTCCGCAAAAAATTAAAAACAGAAATACCATATGATCCAGCAATTCCACATCTGGGTGTTTATCCAAAGAAAACAGAAATACTAACATGAAAAGATACATGCATCCCTATGGTCACTGCAGCATTATTTACAATAGCCAAGATATGGAAGCAACTTGTGTTCCATTGATGGATATATGGAAGACAATGTGGCACATATATATATGCACACACACACAAAGGGATATTATTCATCCACAAAAAGATTGTATCTTGCCATTTGTGACAACATGGATGGACCTTGAGGGGATGATTCCAAGTGAAATAAGTCAGAGAAAGACACACAGCATATGATCTCACTTATATGTAGAATCTTAAAAAACAAACAAGAAAAACAAAACCCCAAAAACCCAAACTCATCGATACAGAAAACAGATTGGTGGTTACCAGAGGTGGGGGGCAGGAGGTCATGGAGGTGGACAAAATGGGTGAAGGGTATCAAAATGTACAAACTTCCAGTCATAAAATAAATAAGTCAAGGGGAGTTCTCATATGACTTTGATTGACCAATACCATATTACATTTGAAAATTGTTGAGAGGTCTTAGTTCTCCTCACAAGAAGAAAAATTCTATATCTATAACTCTGTATGGTGATGATCAGCAGACATAGACTAGACTTACGGTTAATTAGACTTGTGGTGATCATTTGACAATATTACAAATATTCAATCATTATGTTGTACACCTAAAACTAATGTACTGTTATGTGTCAATTATACTAAAAAAAAAAAAATCTATCACAGAGATTCAGCCAAAGATGATAACTTCTTAGAACTGAAAGAGGGGAAATAAGAGCAGAGAGGAAAGAAAAATTTCAAGAAAAATATGGTGGTAACATTAGAACAAGTTGGTGATTGTGGGGGATGGTGTTTGTACAATGAGTTCAACTATATTTTGACGTTTGACTGCAAACAGCTTTAAGCCTCACAGCTATTTCTTCTCGTGCTCCACACCCAGGCAAGCTATTACAAAGCCCAAGTGTTTCCCCTTTTAGCACCTGCAGGAGATTCAAATCACCCAGTTTCCTGCTTTCCTGTGGGAATCCTCACCCAGGACCACCCCTCAACCTCAATAAAGCCCGAAGCCAGTCTGCTTTTCCCTGCTTTCCAGCCACTGTGGACCTGCCAGAGACACTCTGCTTATCCCAGGACCTCAATTATGTAAGTAGCAAGCCTTGTCATACTTTCACAAGAACATGTAATATATATAGATATATGTAATTAGTACTTTTTGATGTTTAATAATGAACATGGGTTGCCACTTTTATAATAAATGTTCAAACTGTTAAAAAAATGACACCTACAAGACATGGCTTAGAAATATATACATGTAATCTGCATATGTATATATGTAAGCATTATAAAAATGTAAAAATCCTTCATTTTTTTCATTTTATATGACCTGTGTTTTCACTTATCCCGACATGTTTATTTTCACAGAAATTCTTGAAAATTGCCTATCGGTGAAATTGTCATGAATGCATTAGTCTTGACACTGTTATCCGAGGAGTCCTGTGTGTCTAATCAGAATGTTCCCTGACTTATGGGTTTTTTAGGATTTTGAAGGTAACACTGCCCCATTCAATTAGAATGACTTGCGAGATATGCAGAATGTCAATAACCATATCTAATACCAGGCAATTTAAGGTCAGTTTTTGTTTGCATAATTATCACTGAATTCTAGACATTTAATCTTATCTTTTTAAATACCTAACTGGGAGTTAGTAAGTGAGCAGTCAGTTAGGATGCATATTGCATTTTCTATGGCTCTCACTTGAGTGTTTTAAATGCCCTTTTCCAGCTCTGCTCACCCAGGGCTTTTCCCTTCCTGCCCTCTCAGAATTGACTTAATTTCACTGGCTCCATCCCCCAAGGCACATTATTTGATCTTGATCACCTGCTTGGTCCTGAAATTCCAACAGTTTTAGATTGTGTTTTTGTAATCAACAGGAGGAGAAACAGTATTACTATCAGATTTTCTTATTTATTCCTCAGATTTTCAGAGGCTACCATTATTTCACATCACCCAGGGCACTGTGCAAAGGAAATATATTACTCAATCTGAACATTTTTTACCACTTAGTACATTGACTTTTCCTTGGATTGGCACCAAACTAACTGACCTGCCTTTGACTTGGCTTTAAGAAAGAAATCAAAACTGAGATTTTACAACAGGAGGATGTTCAAAGATAAGATTAGGTTCAAAGAGAAAAACATTTTGAATTAGTATGCCCACCTGTGACGTGTTCAGAGGTTTAGTAAAATATAAATGGAGAAGTGTTCTAAAAAGGGAAGCCCAGTAAACAGTTTCCCAGAGAGCTGAGGGCAGAGTCTGTGATCTGGTCCCGCATCTCCCATCCTTCCCCTCACCCCCACTGTCTGCCTTTCTCTATTCTAGCATCATTGTACCACCAGACCAGAAGGGCAGAGATGACTCTCATCTAGATCGATATGCTACTGCTGGTAGCTCTAACAAAGGGAAAACTATCAACTAGGTCAGAATTTTGTAAGAGTTATAAAGGTTTCAGTTTTCCTTTGGGCTCCCTGGCCACCAGGAGCATGGCTGATTGAAAAGGATTTTACTTAGTTCCCTCATAGTCCTTTTTTTTTTTTTAAGTGACGAGAGCTTGGCTAATTGAAACTCCAAGCAGTTGCAGAGTAGCTTTAACTCAACCGGGAGAAAATATTTCATTGGTTATCTCTTTTATTGTATACCTATATTTCTAAATATATAGAGAAATATATTTAGAAATGCAGTATAACAGATATAAAGTGCATAGATTTTTAAGTACACAACTCAATGCATTTTTGAACATGTGTGTGAAACTATTATTGTCCTACCTGCTCTCTTGGCCTCCAGTCCCATCACTCCAACTGTTCCCTATGCCATCACCAGAAGGATCTTACTAAAATATAAATTTGACCAAACAATAAAAATAATGATATCAACCACTGTACCACCCTCACAGCAATGATGTTTAATACATGTCAGTCACTGCCTTAGCTTTTTAATTCACTATCTCCTTTAAGACAGTACAAGCCAAGCACTTAGAACACTGGCAGGCACACAGTGAGCATTAAATAAATAAATAAATAAAATTATTATTATTAACAGGAGCCCTAAAAGGTCGGTATTTTTACCATTACCAATTTATAAATGATAAAACTGAGGCTTAGAAGGCTTAAGTCATTTGCCCAAGGTCTTCTGCTTGGATGTGTACAGTACAGAGCTGGACTCCCAGAGGCCAAGTGCTCACCAGTGGGCTTAAGTGCCTTCCTAGAGCTGGTGTGTTTTAATGAAAACCCCATGAAACCTCTTCAGCCCTACAGGATGACGTCTCAACTCTGCAGTCTGCCTTACAAGGTCTTCCCGCAAGCTGGGTACAGCCTGACTTTCCACATTTGCTTCTAGTTTTTGTCTACCATGCATCTATCTCCTGTTCTCATGACGCCTGCCTACTTATTATACCCTCAGAAAGTTCTGATCTTAATAACTACCATTTATTGCCATCAGCATGTATGAATACTAACTGCTTTCCTTATTTCCAATTCTTACTGCAACTGCCCAGAATAAGTAGTGTCATACTCATTTTGCAGATGAGTAAACTGAGATACAGAACGATTAAGGGGCTTGTTTCATGGTTGCTGAGCCAATATGCATCACAGCTTGAGTTTGGACTCAGGCGTATCTGGTTTCAGTGCTTGGTCCTTCCTGTTCTATCACAGCTCCCACAAGTCACGTGCTCCCAAACCTGGCTCAAATGTCACCGGTTTCTGAAGTGTCTTTTTTGATTCTATCCACCAGTTTGCCTCATCTTGCTTGCTCCATTACCTTCCACAGATATAAACAGATCACTTGTTAAGGAGGAACGGCTCTTGTTCCATTTCTATGCTATTATGCTTTTCCAAATGCATTCAACCTTTGCATTAGAAAAGCTGAAACTGAATATTTCTGGATATTCCTACTGCAGGATCCAGAACCAAACATTTAAATGACAGCTTTGTCCTAACAAAACAGCAAGTCTTTGACCAGATGGAGTTATGGTCTAATGGCATGAACACAAGGGCAAACGGAGATGTTGCTGCCAGTTAAACACCACATGTACTTTAGCAGAACCTCTAGGGGATGTATGATTCACGAGCTCCTAGGACATGTATAATTCCTGAGGGATGAGCTAGCTAGCTCTCCAGACGTGAGAACAATGGAAGATGAAGTCTGTGGGCAGCAAGAAAGGCCATGGTAGACAAGTTTTGAACTGATCTTGAAAAGCATTTTATCATTGGAATAGTTAACATTCTTGCTGTTTATGTAGAATAAAAAATACTGAAGCATTTGGACATTTGGTACATGTTCATTTCCTTCTGTACCTCAAAACTGAAAATGGGCGATCTGTGCAAGTCTCACAACTCGACAGGAAGTGACTGGCTCTGCAACTGTTTTCTGACAAGTTTTGGCAGCTTTTGGTGGTGATCATTCAATCATACTTGTAATTAAGATTATAAAGTGAGTAACTTAATTCTATTATTCTTACATAAATTTAAACTACATGTGTTTCTCTTCAAGTCCTAAACTAAAAGTCTCATTGTTAGTAAAAAGTATAAAAATCCAACTCAGAACAGTACAATGATGAAAATAACTTAAAAACTAAATTAAGTTGATAAAGTAATTCTAAAATTGATCTGAAGAATAAAAGTGCAGACATAGGACAATTTTGTAAAGCAAGAATATGAGGATGTGTTTGTGCTACCAGACATTGAAATATATCATAAAATTCAAGTAATTGGTGCTGGCACTGGAATTGCCATTGAGGAAACAGAAGTGATTACTCAGAAACAGGCCCCAGGACACACACGTAATTAGATTATGATGAACTTGGAATCCAAAGGCAGCACAGAAAGGATGGATTATCAAATAAATGGAGCTGAAATGACTGCTTAACCATTTGGGAAAAAATAAAGCTATATCCTCACTTTATACCATGAAGAAAAATCCCACAAACGTATTAAATCATTAAATGTATGAAACTATTAAAAAAGACAAGAAGGCAAAGCGTTATTTGACCTGGGCATGGGGAAAGGTTTTGCAGGCTTTAAAGCCATGGACAAAAACCACACCGAGGGGAAAAATGTACAGATCTGAATACATAGGAGTTAAGTTTATGTTTATCCAAAAAACATCATATACAAAACCCAAAGGCAAACAACAAAACTAGGGAAAACACCACACATCAAGTGAAGTGTGTGACAGCCTAGTGCATAAGGAGTGCATATAAACTAGCTGAAAAAATAACCTGTCCCCAAATGAGCAAAAGATGTGCTGAAACAACTCATAAAAAAATACAAGTAGTAATAGACATGTAAAAGATGTTTGGCCTCACAAATAATACAAAACTGATATGCAAAGTCAAACAATAATGAGAAGTCATTTTTTGCCTCTAAAATTACCAAAGATTTGTGTGGGTTTTTTTTTTTAATGACAATGGCTTATGCACCAGTGATATGAAGGAAGAGTATACTTATACTGTTTGTAGGTATAGAGAGAATAAATTGTATGCAGTGCTTTTAAAAAATTCAAACCCTCTGGTATTATGATTAGTACACATGGTGTGGGGGGTCACGGGGAAGACAGTGTAGCACAGAGAAGACAAGTAGTGACTCTGGCGTCTTACGACACTGATGGACAGTGACTTCAATGGGGTATGGGGGGAGACTTCATAATATGGGTGAATGTAGTAACCACAGTGTTTTTCATGTGAAATCTTCACAAGAGTGTTTATCAATCATGCCTTAATTGAAAAAAAATTCAAACCTCTGACTATAGTAGTTCCTCTTCTGAATTTATCTTAAGTAATCAGAAACGAAATGATTTTGTATAAGGATGCATATCCTAATATTATTTATAATTAAAATTGGAAACCCCTAAATGTCCAATAAAAAGGTAAAGGTATTAAACCATAGTGCTGGGATCTCATATGGGAATTCAAAAGAGCTAGTGCTTCTGAAGATTAAGTTTAATAAAGCAAAGGAAAAACATACTTTTCTGACATGTTTTCATTCATGTAAAGAATGAGCCATGTTTTCCACCTATACATGCACAGAAGAGAACTTGCCAGATGCGTAACTAAATGTTAACTGCGGCAGTGGGCTAACAGCAATGGTAATGACAGCAGCAGGTAACAGTGGCCAGGGGTGTGGTTTCCTTTAATCCTCACATCACCATAGGGATCTTAGGACCCCCATCTTATAGGTGAGGACACTGAGCAGTGGCTGGGACTCAACCTCAGGTCTAGCAGCAGCTGGGATGGGACTCTGTCTGCCACGCTGCCTGGTGGTTATTTTCTCTTTGGTAACTCTCTATATGTTCCAAACTCCCTGTTATGAATATACTTTTGAAATATGGGAAAAATACACACAAGTTCTAAAAAAGTGAAATGGGGCCAAGAGGCCCTTGGCAATCCTGTGTTCTGTCACGGGACAACCCGCATATGGGAGCCTACACCGTCACGGGGCCTCTCACCCTTCCCCTCCGCTCTGGGTTCTCTTTCTTCAGTTTTCCAGTGTAAACCATGGAGACACTTGGCTTAGCGAGGGAGGGAAGCCCTTGGTGCATGGGTACCATGCCAGGGCTAGTCTGGCCTACTCATTTACTTTCCTCTGCTTCCCTTTTCCCTTTCCCTCCTACCTCTAGCACCCCCTGGGAATAAGCCTGGTTCAAGGTTCTGTTTAACAAAACAGGACATCCTTGGGTTAACTCTGGGCTTGGCCTTTCACAGTTCTATGATTAAATTGCATTTTTCAGTGGTTCTGCCTTTAAACTCAGACCCTTTTAAAGAGAAATTTAAGGAGAGCAAAACATAGGAAACAGTGCCAAATGCCAATAACATATTTTAGTTGTTTGGGGAATGGGCAGCTTTAGAAACCACAAATTCCCACTTATGCAAGGGCTACTTGAGTTTTCTTCTTTATTACTCAGTGACAGAAGCCTGGCTTTAGACCATGGTCAGAGTTGTTCTCTCTTGTTTTTTTTTTTTTTTTTTTTTTTTGTCTCTGAAAACAGTTAAAAAGGCCTGAGTTCTCTGAAAACAGTTAAAAAGGCCTGAGTTCTCACAGTGAGACTTGGCTAATCCTATAGTTCTAATCAAATAAACAAAAATCATTTTCCACTGATGTGTAGTTAGTCCAGAACAAAAGGTAGATCCAAGTCTATGTCTTGGCACCTGTTATACCTGTTCAACAAGCTCAGTCGTACTGAGCCCTGCACTCAACTTGGGAGGCTCCACATGTGTGACTTCACCACCAGTTGGCAAAGCTTTGGTAGCATGTGCTCAGCTAGGTGTTCTGTCTCCTTCCTCCCAAAGAAAGTGACTGAAAGTGGAAGATAAGATGTGAGTATTGTTTTGTGAGTATAATGTCCAAAGCCATGGCTGGCACAATACAAAATGGAAAGAATCCCAGAGAGTCTCTTCTGTGACCACAGATCTATTCTGACTGTGAGGGTCTATGAACCCAAACATCAGAGTCCAATGAGGAGGTGGTTCTTCTCAGCCCCCACCATCATAGCTGGATTAAGGTGTGGCTCAGCCAGCCCCAGGGCACAAACAGGCAAACTGTACTACATTATCACCAAATAAATTGGAAATAAGGTACCAGTGAGCTTAGGTTTCCACACCTACTCCTTAAATTACTGGCAAATGTGAACTAGTACTGCTTGAAGATAAGTAGATAGCAGTAAAAACTTTTAAAACTTTATATATGAATTACTGAGCATTTTGGCGGCAAGCATGTGTAAGGTGTACAGAGCAATTACAAGTCAGGGAAATAATCACAGAATGAAGCAACTGCCTGTCCTCTGAGTTAGCAATCAACTAACATGCTTGCAAGATATGAATTTTATTACATAAAGGTTTAAGTCAACTAATTTCGTAAAAATTGCAAATAAAAAGTAGAGAAAATAAGAGCTACAGAAAAACTGGAAAAAGATACAAATACCCTCAACAAAATACTAGCAAACTGAAGCCAGCAACATAGAATTTATGCACTGTGACCAACTGAGATTTATCCCAAAAATGCAAGGTTGGCTTAACATCTGAAAATCAAACAATGTAACAAACCATATTATAGAATAAAGGACAAAAACCACAGGATCATCTCAATAGATGCAAAAAAAAAAAGGCATTTGACAAAATCCAATACCTCTTCCTGATTAAAAACCCTCAACACTAAGAAAAAAGGGGAACTTCCTCAACCTGATATAGGCTATCTCTGAAAAACTCAGTTAATAGTATATTTAATAGTGAAAGACCATTAGAAGAGGAACTAGACAAGGATGTCTGTTTTCACCACATATTCAACATTGTACTGTGGATTGCAGCCAGAAGAATTAGGCAAGAAAAAGAAATGAAAAACTCCAGATCAGAAAGAAAGAAGAAAAACTATTTCTTGTCTCAGACGACAAGATCTGGTATATTGAAAAGTTAGAAACATTTTACTGACATGAAAATCAGGGGGGAAAGAACTTTTAAATATATTTTGAATAAAACTTTGTAACTACATCCATGTATGTTGCTGTGATCTTGGAGAGGCTGACTAACATCCAGTTCAGAGTTACGGAAACACTTATTAGGAAGCTTATTCTAAATAAGTTAAAAAGATAGTGTTACTGTGAGAACATGTAACACATTTCTCATTTTCAACATAAGAAAGAGGTATATATGTATTTTTATTAACAGAAAATCAGTTTCTCTTTCCCTATGTACTAATGTTATTTGAGGACGTACCGAAAACATGTTTAAAAAGTACCAAAGAGTAGGATGCTAAATTACTAGCCTGCCTAAGTGTCCACATAGTTCAGCCTGGCCCCACTTCCTACAGGCACTCTAGGTCACTGCTTCTCCCAAGAGAACAAAGATGACATTAGTCTGACAGGTCTGTTCCAGGTTCTTTTGTACTGAATGATGAAAGCTCCATTTGGACATGGGGCTTAGAGTCAGACCAGAAATAAGCCATTGCCATGTGCTGCTGAAACCAAGGCCATTGGGTAGATGAGGATAAGAACCTGCACATCTCTATAAAATTCTTTGAGGCACAAGGGAAGCTATGTTAGGGACAGCGCTACTCAGATATCTTAGAATTTGTGAAATAAAAGCTCTGTGCAAGCCAATAATATCCATGGACTCTAAAGAGTGATCCAGGGATTTGGGACTATTTCAGTCTGAGAGCTCTCTGACTAGTTTCTACTCTCTTTCTTAGAGCATCACTATGGCAATGATCCTGTTGCTTTGGGTTTGCTGGCCTTCAACTTGACAGATCTTCCCTTGCTAACCCAGACATAACCTGACAAACCACCTTAAATCTTGCTGGAGTGTTTGAACTTTGCTCCTTGTCTGTGCTTTGGCCTACAATTACCCCTTCCAACCCAGTCTCCTTACACTGGGCATCTTAGGCCTCCTGTTCTCCCATTTACAAATCTTTCTGCATCTCCACATGGCCTCTTACTAGATCAACTCTGAAATCCTGTGTAGAATAATGTGTTGGGTAAAGCAAGAAGTGAAGAAACAGAAAAATAATGGCTTGTATAATTTTTCTTAAATACGTTCAAGATTTTTTAGCTTCTCTATTCTTGTGTGTCTCAGAAACAATGGCAGCCACATTAAAAAACAAAAAGCCAATGACCATTTATGGATTTCTCAACTGTGTCCTAAGTGTTCCATTTTAGAAGTGAAAATAAAACCTATCTTAGCAAATGTGTGTATGCAGTGGGTTGCTTGCTCACAAGTAACTAGTTATTTCAGAGATATCTCATCTGTCAAAAGTTATTTATTAATAATTAGCATTGCAGTCCTGATAGGAAAACTATAAGCCTTAGTTTTTCTAAGGGACATAAAAGAATTTCACAAGCAGGAGCTCTTTAATTTCCCTGAGGACAATGCTTGAATGCACTTCAGAAAGAAAGGTTGGCCTGACTCCCTATCGCCCTTTCAGAAGCACTCAAGCCTGCTGGGCAATCCGAGGAGCCACACCACGAAGAGAGAGCAAGTGAGCAATGACCCCAAATCTCAGGTTTGCTGGATTAGGATGATTTCTAAAAAAGCCTTCAATTTCTACTTTTGCCAAGGACATTAAATACAAAACAAAGCCTATCATCAACTGTTACCATCACCTCACAAGACAGTAAGGGGATTTTGACACCAAAAATGTAGAAACTGTGTGATGTCAGGGGAAAGAAAGGTATTTAGAACCGAACACATGTAATATTACTAAAATTTTGCCACATTACATTTTTCTCCCTTGAAGGACCTGATGCAGACTTCACCCAGGTAAGCCCTCAACCCAAGGAGGGAAATGGCAAATCTTCTGATAAGAGCACAAAAAATACCAATGTTTGCCAAAAACATTGCTTTAAAGTCTATTTTAATAGAAGAGTCAGGATAGTGTTTCCCAAACTTTAATCACATGAAAACACCTTCATAAACGTTATCATAGCTGCATTCCACCCGTGTTATTTGCTTAATGCTTTATTTAAATTGAGTCAGTTGTTTATTCAAGTTTATTTAAAGATGAAAGCCTTATATGAAGACCATAAGTGGAAAACCAGTATCCCTTGCCCTTAAAATGAAAATAACAACTGCCGGAAGGTCCTGAGCCTGTAGCCAACTCTTGAAAAGGGAGTTTAGCAGGTGTTAGGGGTTCAAGTCACACCAACACCAGAATGATACTTTTGTTTGATTTAGCCTCGAAGACAGTGAATTGAAGGGAATAGTTTTCCCATTATGTAATGAAATGTCATTTAAGCCATATCCATGTACTGTCTAAAAGTATCTCTTAAAACTAATATCAGAGTTCCGGGAAGATGGCGGCGTGAACGGAGCGGCAGAATTTTCCTCCCAACATTATATTTATCCACGAAAACACAGCAAATGCAACTGTTCCTAAAAGAGAGACCAGAACACACAGGAAAGCGAACACAGTGCAGACACACCTGAGAGGACTCGGCAGCAGGCGATGCGGTCATAAAGAGCCCAGGTGACATACGTAACAACTACCAACAACCAATTCTATAGTCATGAGAAGACAGAAGAATATGATACAGACAAAGCTTCAGACACACACCACCCCTGAGAGAGAATCTGAAGGGATGGACATGCACAGTATTCCTGAAAAAGGAAGAATAATAATATTATTATTAAATCTATTATTCAGAATAAAAGTCATAGCCATGCTGACGGATCTACAGAAAAATGTACAAGAGCTGAGGGAGGAAATGAGGAAAGACAATGCAGAAATGAGACAAGCCATCGACAGGCTTAACAGCAGACTGGATGAGGTACAAGAGACTGTCAATGAAATACAAACCAGGGAACAGGAATACAGAGAAGCTGAGGCAGAGAGAGATAAAAGGATCTCTAAGAATGAAAGAATATTAAGAGAACTGTGTGACCAATCCAAACGGAGCAATATTCACATTATAGGAGTACCAGAGGAAGAAGAGAGAGAAAAAGGGATAGAAAGTGTCTTTGAAGAAATAATTGCGGAAAACTTCCCCACGCTGGGGAAGGAAATAGTCTCGCAGTCCACGAAAGCCCACAGATCTCCCAACACAAGGGACTCAAGGAAGACAACACCAAGACACATAATAATTAAGATGGCAAAGATCAAAGATAAAGACAGAGTATTAAAGGCAGCAAGAGAGAGAAAAAAGATCACCTACAAAGGAAAACCTATCAGACTGTCATCAGACTTCTCAACAGAAACCTTACAGGCCAGAAGAGAATGGCATGATATATTTAACGTAATGAAACAGAAGGGCCTCGAACCAAGAATATTGTATCCAGCACGATTATCATTTAAATATGACGGAGGGATTAAGCAATTTCAACACAAAGAAAAGTTGAGAGAGTTTGCCTCTCATAAACCACCACTACAGGATATCTTAAATGTACTGCTCTAGAGGGAAATACCCCTAAGGCTAAAAAGATGTCACCAGAGAAAATAAAAGCATAGCAAAGAAAGCAGACCATCCAAATACTAACTAAAGGCAAAGAATAAAATATAAAGAAAGGAGGAGGAAGAATAGGAAGGGAGAGATAAAGAAACATCAGACGGCGTTCACAATAACTTAACAAGAAAGTTAAGTTAGATTCTTAGATAGTAAAGAAGCAACCCTTGAACCTTTGGTAACCATGAATCTAAAGCCAGCAATGGCAATAAGTACGTATCTATCAATAATCACCCTAAATGAAAACAGACTGAATGCACCAATCAAAAGACACAGAGTAACAGAGTGGATAAAAAAGCAAGACCCATCTATATGCTGCTTACAAGAGACTCACCTCAAACCCAAAGATATACACAGACTAAAAGTGACGGGATGGAAAAAGATATTTCATGCAAACAACAAAGAGAAAAATGCAGGTGTTGCAGTACTTGTATCAGATAAAATAGACTTCAAAACGAAGAAAGTAGCAAGAGATAAACAAGGACATTACATAATGATAAAGGGGTCAGTCCAACAAGAAGATATAAACATTATAAATATATATGCACCCAACACAGGAGCATCAGCATATCTGAAACAAATACTAACAGAAGTGAAGGAAGAAATAGACAGCAATGCAATTATTTTAGGAGACTTTAACACACCACTCACTCCAAAGGATAGATCAACCAGGCAGAGGATAAGTAAAGACACAGAGGCACTGAACAACACACTAGAACAGATGGACCTAATAGATATCTTACAGAACTCTGCACCCAAAAGCAGCAGGATACACATTCTTCTCAAGGGCACATGGAGCATTTTCCAGAATAGACCACATACTAGGCCACAAAAAGAACCTCAGTAAATTCAAAAATATTGAAATCCTACCAACCACCTTCTCAGATCACAAAGGTATAAATCTAGAAATACATTTTAGAAAGAAATCAAAAAGACTCACAAATACATGGAGACTTAACAACATTCTCCTAATAAATCAATTGGTTAATGACCAAATCAAAACAGAAATCAAAGAATATATGGAGACTAATGACAACAACAACACAAAGCCACAACTTCTGTGGGACGCAGTGAAGGCAGTCTTAAGAGGAAAGTACATTGCAATCCAGGCCTATTTAAAGAAGGAAGAACATTCCCAAATGAAAAGTCTAAAGACACAATTACTGAAATTGGAAAAAGAAGAACAAATGAGGCCCAAAGTTACCAGAAGGAGAGACACAATAAAGATCAGACAAGAAATAAATAAAATTGAGAAGAATAAAACAATAGAAAAAAATCAATGAAACCAAAAGCTGGTTCTTTGAAAAAATAAACAAAATAGATAAACCCCTAGCCAGACTCATGATAAGAGAAAAAGAGAATCTACACACATAAACAGAATCACAAATGAGAAAGGAAAAATAATGACGGACCCCACAGAAATACAAAGAATTATAAGAGAATATTACGAGCATCTATATGCTAACAAGCTCCAAAACCTAGAAGAAATGGACAACTTCTTAGAAAAATACAGCCTTCCAAGACTCACCAAGCAGGAAACAGAAAAACTAAACAGACCAATCACCAGCAACGAAATTGAATCGGTAATCAAAAAACTACCCAAGAACAAAAGCCCTGGACCTGATGGATTCACCTCTGAATTCTACCAGACATATAGAGAAGAAATAACACCCATTCTCCTTAAAGTTTTCCAAAAAATAGAAGAGGAGGGAATACTTCCAAACTCTTTCTATGAAGCCAGCATCACTCTAATACCAAAACCGGGCAAAGACCTCACTAAAAAAGAAAATTACAGACCAATATCCCTGATGAGCATAGATGCAAAAATACTCAACAAAATATTAGCAAACCGAATTCAAAAATACATCAAGAGGATCATACACCATGATCAAGTGGGATTCATCCTAGGGATGCAAGGATGGTACAGCATTCGAAAATCCATCAACATCATCCACCACATCAACAGAAAGAAGAACAAAAACCACATGATCATCTCCATAGATGCTGAAAAAGCATTTAACAAAATTCAGCATCCATTCGTGATTAAAACTCTCAACAGAATGGGTATAGACGGCAAGTACCTCAACATCATAAAGGCTATATATGACAAATCCACAGCTAACATCATACTTAATAGCGAGAAGCTGAAAGCTTTTCATCTAAGATCGGGAACAAGACGGGGTGCCCACTCTCCCACTGTTATTCAACATAGTACTGGAGGTCGTAGCCACGGCAATCAGACAAAGCAAAGACATACAAGGCATCCAGATTGGTAAAGAAGAAGTCAAATTGTCCCTATTTTCAGATGATAGTGTACATAAAAAACCCTAAAGACTCCACTCCAAAACTACTATAACTAATATCTGAATTCAGCAAAGTTGCAGGATATAAGATTAACACACAGAAATCTGTTGCTTTCCTATACACTAATGATGAACTAACAGAAAGAGAAATCAGAAAAACAATTCCATTCACAATTGCACCTAAAAGAATAAAATACCTAGGAATAAACCTAACGAAGGAAGTGAAAGACCTGTACTCTGAAAACTATAAGACACTCCTAGGAGAAATTAAGGAAGACACTAACAAATGGAAATGCATCCCATGTTCTTGGCTAGGAAGAATAAATATTGTCAAAATGGCTATGCTATCGAAAGCGATCTACAGATTCAATGCATTCCCTATCAAACTACCAACAGCTTTCTTCAATGAACTCGAACAAATAATTCTAAAATTCATATGGAACCAGAAAAGACCCCGAATATCCAAAGGAATCCTGAGAAGGAGGAATAAAACAGGGGGAGTTACGCTCCCTGACTTCAAGCTCTACTACAAAGCCACAGTAATCAAGACAATTTGGTACTGGCACAAAAACAGACCCACAGACCAGTGGAACAGAATAGAAAATCCAAACATTAACCCAAACACCTACAGTCAATTAATATTTGATAAAGGAGCCTTGGATATACAATGGGGAGATGACAGCCTCTTCAGCAGCTGGTGTTGGAAAAAGTGGACAGCTACATGTAAGAGAATGAAACTGGACTACTGTCTAACCCCATACACAAAGGTAAACTCAAGGTGGATCAAAGACCTGAATGTAAGTCATGAAACCATAAAACTCTTAGGAAAAAACATAGGCAAAAATCTCTTGGACATAAACATGAGTGACTTCTTCATGAACATATCCCCCTGGGCAAGGGAAACAAAAACAAAAATGAACAAATGGGACTATAGCAAGTTGAAAAGCTTCTGTACAGCAAAGGACACCATCAGTAGAACAAAAAGACATCCTACAATATGGGAAAATATATTCATAAATGATGTATCTGATAAGGGGTTGACATCCAAAATATACAAAGAACTCACGCACCTTAACAAACAAAAAGCAAATAATCCAATTAAGAGATGGGTGGAGGACATGAATAGACACTTCTCTAAAGAAGAAATTCAGATGGCCAACAGGCACATGAAAAGATGCTCCACATCGCTAATCATCAGAGAAATGCAGATTAAAACCACAATGAGATATCACCTCACACCAGTGAGGATGGCCAACATTCAAAACACAAACAACAACAAATGTTGGCGAGGATGTGGAGAAAAGGGAACCCTCCTACACTGCTGGTGGGAATGCAAATTAGTTCAACCATTGTGGAAAGCAGTATGGAGGTTCCTCAAAAAACTCAGAATAGAAATACCATTTGATCCAGGAATCCCACTCCTAGGAATTTACCCTAAGAACGCAGCAGCCCAGTTTCAAAAAGACAGATGCACCCCTATGTTTATTGCAGCACTATTTACAATAGCCAAGAAATGGAAGCAACCTAAGTGTCCATCAGTAGATGAATGGATAAAGAAGCTGTGGTACATATACACAATGGAATATTATTCAGCCATAAGAAGAAAACAAATCCTGCCATTTGCAACAACATGGATGGAGCTAGAGGGTATTAGTGAAATAAACCAGGCGGAGAAAGACAAGTATCAAATGATTTCACTCATATGTGGAGTATAAGAACAAAGAAAAAAACTGAAGGCACAAAACAGCAGCAGACTCACAGAACCCAAGAATGGACTAATAGTTACCAAAGGGAAAGGGACTGGGGAAGAAGGGCGGGAAGGGAGGGATAAGAGGGTAAAAGGGGCATTACGATTAGCAGACATAAGGTGGGGGGGCACGGGGAGGACTGTACAACTCAGAGAAGACAAGTAGTGATTCTCATCTCACTACGCTGATGGACAGTGACTGTAATAGGGTTGGTGGGGGGGACCTGATGAAGGGGGTAGTTTAATCACCACAATATTGCTCATGTAATTGTAGGTTAATGATACCAAAATAAATTGTAAAAAATAAATAAATAAATAAAAAATAAAACGCTGATTAAAAAAAATTCAAAGTAAAAAAAAAAAAACTAATATCATTTTGGTAGACATTCCATGGAATCAGGTGTCTTTGCATAGTAAGAGCATTGGCTAAATCAGCTTTCCTGGGTTCAAAACCTGGGATTCTTCACTGTACTAGCTGGTGACTTTAGGCAAGCTATTTCCTTCTCTGCCCAAGGTTTTCATCTAAGAAATGGGAATAACAATAATAGTCACTTCACAGGTTGGTTGTGAGGACTAAATGAGTAGATACATGCAAAGCTCTTAGAACTGTAAATGACACATTTACTCTTAAACTCAAAACATTAGTTGTTCTTATTATCCACCACTTTGAAAAATACCAAATGAGGATGTTGAAGACCTATGTTAGACCATATCAGGCATATAGTAATAAGTAACGCGCTTCTGGAAAGAACAGATAACTAGGGAATAAGAATCACAAGTACTTTGCTAATTTGAATTAAAATGAATAATTTAGTACACACGCATCTAAAGCAACTTATTGTCACCTTGGTTTGTTTCCTTTCATGCCCCATTTTCTTGGCCAAGAGCAAGTCTGAGTGATATATTTTTGCCTTCAAGGCATAGTACACAATGCCTTTGACACAAAAAAGTTGTGCCATAGAGAAAGGCTTTCAGTGACTTAACTTTAAGTCACTACTTAGATAGGCAAGGCCATCCCAAATATATTGAGCTTTTGATTATGAAATTGATGTCCCTCTATTTAGAGTAAACAATAGAATTAACATAGGATTTAACCCTCAGAGTGGCTACACATGCTATGACTTAATTCATATTATGAAATACAGTAAGGGAGGGCTTACTCATCACTAAATCATTGAATAAATAAGCTAACATCAAAAAGCAGTAGTTCTAGGGGGCTCCTGAGATGGATTAGTTGGTCCTCAACAAGAAAGATGTATATTAACATATCCTAAGCTGTTGTCTTTCATGTGTTTCATCCCTTTTGTCCCTGGAACTATATTTAGTACAGTGAGAACAGCAGTGCTGCCAGGCAGTCAAGTAGAAAGGGAGGGTAATAATTTAGTAGATCTTGGTCAAGGTTAGGACAAGAGATAGGAGACAAATACATTTAGTTTATTACACTACAAGATAAGCTCATACTAGAAATTTATAGCAACATCTAGACCGTATAATGGGTCCACCTTGATGGAAGCCTCACTCAGAAGGATCTGGATTTTAAGATATCTGTTTTCTTCAGTTCCTGTCCATTCACTGAAGGCGTTTCTTCTATCCTATAACATGCTTCTTGGTAACATCTTTATTGCAGCCCCTTCCTCTCCATTCAGCTCTGGCTGTTTTTAACTCCAGTGACCAGTTTTGAACCCTTCAGCTTTCCCTTTTTGCTGCTGTGATTCCCCATTTTTAACCGGCCTCCCTTTCCTCTATAGACCTTTTTGCTGCTGGGCTTCTTCCCTTCTGATTAGGCCAAGTTATCACCCTCGTTTGTTTGGTCTTTCAGGCAGGTCTCTCAACTTTTCTACTGAATTCTGCATTGAACATTATTATTTCTTTAAAAATGTTATCTGCTCTTTCCTACTTCTCTTTCTGCTCCCACACTATTGAGGATATTTTTTTTGAAAATGTCTCCCCTCTACTTTTATTATGTCTGTAAGCAAAAGAATGTTCCAGATCCTAGAAATGGAATTAGGCCATACCTTTTAATTTTCCTGTGCACCTTTTCCTCAGAGCTTCTTTGAGAAGGCTTAGCTTGAGTATTTTAGGAGACCAAAAAGAGCAGAAAAGCTGAGACATGATGGAGTAAAAACTCCTTCCCCTTTCTTTACTGAGTGCATCAGCTTGGGTACCTAATCAAAGAGTGCACAGCTTTGGAGCTCAATAAACCTTAACTAGTAGTAGTGGCTCTAGTTTTTAGTAAGTTCTACATCCTATCTACAAATGGTTTCTATGCTCTGCGGTACATTAGCTCTTTTGGATCTGTCTGATTACAGTGATCTGAGTGGGTCACTTATGAAAGTATAATCCAGTCATAGGAATGTCACTTTACCACCAAAATAAGGAGCAAAATCTCCATAAACATCCATGGAGTCTACAGTATGCTGGGCACTGCTCCAGGTACTGGGAATATGGACAAACAACTCAGACAAGGCCCCAGTGACTTTCAATGGGGATTTACAGGCCAGGGAAATAGACTACAGTCACACCGGTTAAGGAAAAGAGGTTAAAACCACCCTACTAAGGAGTAAGGGAACAGATTCATTGGTAGATGGGCCACTGTGCTGACAAAAGCCCCACCCCCCTGAACTAGGGCACACACTTTAGAGTGGGCAGGAGGTTTAAAAAAAAAATCCTAACCCAGCCCAAAAGATAATGGGAATCATCTGTTCTGCTCTCATGTGCAAACCTATAATTTATGGCAAGATGGGAAAGAGAAAGTCCCTGAGGAGGCCCAGCCGAGTTCTGTGGTGAAAATTCAACTGTACTCAAAGCTCAAGCTGGAAGAGGTGGGGGTAGAGAGGAGCAAGAAGCCACAGCAAAAATAACATGCCTTGAGGCAGCCAGCCCTCCCCTTCTCCCTGCTCCAGTGCCAGTCCTGGGCTCAGCTGCCCTCTTCCCTTGTGCCTGCCTTCCCCAGCCCTTCCTGTTCCAGGCTACGAGTTCTTCCTCTGCTCTTCTCCTTCCAGTGAATCCCAAACTGGCTGCAGGACTCGTAATTCCTGTCACAAGGTAATGGCAGCTGTATAAATTATAGGGCATTCCTAGGAAGTAGGTTGTTAAGATCAAGTGAAAATGTGTGTTAATAAAATAAAATGGAGTTACAGGAATTCTCAAATTAGGGAAAGGAGGCCATTTCCTTAAATACCTGACTGTGTATAATAAATGCTTTCATATATGTGCACGCTTACATATAATTTACTACTAAGAATATGCTATGAGACCTGATAATAGAAAAGGCCATCATTCTTAATTATAATGGTACTAGCAATATCACCTCTCCAACTCTGAGGTTTGATTTTCAGGTCTCTATCATAATGGCTACATATTATCTTTTTTGCTTCTATTGGTTGGTCTATCTTCATTTAGCTCTATCATATTGCTTTTAAATGGTATGGTTATTAACGAGATGACTACTATTTTCAATGTCTTTTTTTTTAATGCAGTATCAGTGACTTCTGCTGAGCCACTTGAAAAAGCATTTTTATTACACTTAATAATTTGCTAACGTTCTTCAATAAAATTTCAATATATATTTTATTAGTTTCCTTATCAGTCATGTAAGGTAAATTATTAACCATGTCAGAGATGGAGAAATTGAGACCATCTAAAATAGAAAAGACTGGTACTACAGGCAGAAATAGGATGTGAAGTAACTGTCAAATTGCCCAGGTAGGGAATCCCCTTTGTTACATTTCTAATGTCAGCTAAGGTGCTCTTGTTATTCATGGATCGCTTTATTCTGTTAGTCAGAATAAAAAATATAGAGAAAGCACCTGTGGTCATAGGGTACATGATAAAGCCTCATTTGAGGGGCTGTCAGCAACAGCACTCAGAGCATTCACTAGATGCCACACATTCTTTTCTAAGCACTTTACATATTTGTAGCTTAACCTCACGATCTTTTGAGCTACTTTAATTATCCCTATTTTACAGGTAGGGAAACTGAGGTATAAGAAATTTAAATAACTTGTTCAAAGTCACACAACTTGTAAGAGTTGCAGCTAAGATGCAAACCCAGGCTAGTCTGGCTCCAGACTCCATGTCCTCAACCCCTGCGCAAACTGCCTTTCAGAGGGCATGCTAGAGCTAAGCCCCAGATTGCAGTTATTTATAGATTTACTTGCAAATCAGTTGTTTGACCTTGGGACAAAAGAGTTCTAAAGAAAAAGATAAATTTTAGGGAGGTCTTCAGGTCACAAATGCTCAGTTATGCAGTAACATAGCTTGAGTTAATATATAGCCCCTTTTGAGTGCATTCTCATCCTCACTTCTTCCTATAACTAATTAATTCATCCACCCTACACTTACTGGGTACTTCCTCTTGCCTGGACACTGTCATTAGAAGTCAGTCCAGGATGGATGAGATAGACTTGCATTTAAGGCTGACTCTTTCACTTAAGAATTACTGTTAAAGGCTCCTGTGAATAAGCCTAAGAACTAATCAACTTGGGTGATATTTGGGGAATGCATAACACAGTCTTGCCAAGAACCATAAAACTGCATGCTCCCTGCTCCCAGCCTGGGAACCGGGGAGACCCTCTAGATTCTGGATCCGAAGGGCTGGTCATTGCCTCCTAAATGTGTCTCCTCTCAGTTCAGAGGACTCTCTCAGCACACTGCCCATCTAGGATTTATATTTTGTCGTACAATTATTTTGAATTCAGTGCATAGTACCTAGCACTTACCAAATACTTAAAAGGTTGTAAAACACAGCCCATTAGTTGAGGAGGGCCAGTACTTTCCTGAAGTGTTTATGATGTTTTTTTAAAAGAAGATAGTATTTTTTTATTGTGGTAAATACACATATTTACCATTTTAACCATTTTTAGATATATCTCATGATCACTTTTGATTGGTACTACTTCACTGATTACTTTTCTAACACTACAGCTTTTCCTCTTTTGTTAGCCATTTCATAGGTAATAAAGTCGCAATTCATACACTAAGCCAGTTTTCTTAGTGAGCCTGGCTGGCCAGATTAGTATCTCAGAAAGAGGAGCGTCTCTCCTAGACTGGGATGGCTGCAATGCTTGCGGCGCCCCTTCCCTCCCTGCCCTTGGTGGGCTCAGAAGCTAGCTCTGAGGTCTGAAGTCTCTTTACCTCCCTCATCTTAAGCAGCTGAATCAACTTCCCTCCCCACCCATTTCATTATCTCAGTCCATCCATCCCATTGCCCTCAGTGGGGTGGAGACTCACAGCTTCTAAGTGTGCTGAAGAAAACCCCAGAAGCAAGAAACTAGAATAACTTGCTCCTGCTAACAAAACAAACCAGTGAATACAGTGGGGGCCAAGACCTCACAGCCGATGAGTCCCAAATCCTTCCTTATCCCGAGGAGACAGACAGCCCGCCTCTCTATTCTAAGCTCAGGCAATGTGGCTTAAGCAAACTCATCGAAGGAATGCAAGCTTCAGGATCCATTTTCAGCTTCTCCAAGATCCCCATGTGTCTTTTTATCCTTACTCCATCTTGTCCAGCCAAATGTGAAAACCTATGTAAAGACCATTACATATCTCACTTTGAAAGGACTTGAATGCCCTTATGAACTAACTCCTGGCTGCAATATTTGGTCCCATGGAGACAGAGAAAGCAGTAGCTAACAACAAAAAGAGTTGTTATCTCTATGTTAAATTAAACTCAGATCTGCTTAATATTTTGGCCAACTTATACCACAGCTATTTTGGACCTTTCTGCCACCCCAAAGCCTTTGTGGCCAAAATGTACCATTGTGCTGCTGTTTGACACTGTGTGCCAGCAGGCCTCTGTGCCAAAGCCAAGGAACACCCTTCCTTTGTAGGCTTTTGGGGTAGCAGGGGACAGTTGCTAATTCCTTTTGTGACCACTGACTAAGAGCTGAGTGGTCAACAATTTGGTAAATTATATACACACCTAAAATGTCAGCTGCATCAGATTTTTGCTCTCTATCCTTCCAGCAGCGGAAGGGAACCTTTTCAGGCTGAAGGCAGTTCTAGAAAAGATGGGTTTCCTAACCACATTCTGTGGGAGGGATGCTAGTACAACCAGGCATGCAGGATCCTGGGCAGCAAAGACTCATTTTTGATAAGTGTATATGCCAATGATTCAAACCAATGAAAAGGGACGGGAATTAGAATTAGTCACAGCTATGAACACACACACACACACACACACACACACACACACACATGAGAGGGTGTGGGAGGAGACGGAGAGAGAAGCTCTACCACAAAAGTCCTTTTTGGAATCAGACGAACTATAAATACATAAACACATACTGACACAGGTCAGCCATAGCTATGAATATATAATGTGCTAAGTCCAAACTTTTGAAAAACAAAACAAAAAGCAAACTCATAGTATCCTAAGTCCATATGTAATTAGCCTGCTTTCCATTTTGGATTGTATTATATTCTGTGGGGTATCCAGTTCTTTGTTCTAGAATTTTGCTGTGTTTGATGACTACAGGTCATTGGGTTGGACAGAATGGAGATACTTTCACCACCATGCAGTGGTTGAATCTGACGTGAAGAACTTTAAGGGCTACGGCCTATTGGGGGAACCTGGGCAGGAAGCTGGGCCTGGTTGTTACAATCACAGCACCTACACTGAGTTTCCTAGGCACTGGGGTTTCTGCCACACCTGGTGCTGGCGCTCTGAGGCTAGTGATTAGGTGCATTTACCTGCTTCTCTTCCCCTCTTCACCCTGTGATTCCCTCCTTCCACCCAGCATAAGACTTGGTGGAGTTTCAGCAATGGTGGGGCTTTTGGCCTTGCTGCCAGGTGGATCTCAGTACCAGTTTGTCTCTAGAAATAGAGCGTGTTAGTGCTACAAGGAAACAGCATGGTGTAGTGGTTCAGAGTATGTGCCCACTGGAGAAGGGACTCCTGCTGCTGCAGGGGAATCCGGCAGCTGTTTTGTTAGTTTTGATAAGTCTGAAACACTTCATACAAAATTGATAAAGCAGAAAAGGGGGTTAGAACAGGACAGCTTAGGTTTGAACCCCAGCTTTTCCACTTTACCTAGATGACTTTGGGCGAGTTCATCTCATTTATAAAAGGTGAATAATAGTATCTGTCAGGGCTGTTGTGGGGTTAAAAAATGAGATAATCCATGCAGATTTGGCATAGGGTCTGGCCTAAAGTAACACTCTATAATGAAAGTAATATTTTCGAGCATGTAGCAAAAAGTATCTATTATTAATCTATTTAGTACAACTCTCATTTTATAGACAAAGATTTTAAGCACAGACATTATGTGACTTTGTAAAGGATAAGCCATTGTCACCTTGAGCGTTTTCTGAATCTGTCCCTCTCTCCCCTTGACTAAAGGCTATGAAGTACAGAGGCCCCTTGCCTTCAGTGAGCTCATGCCTTACCAACTTGGGCATGAGGCAAGCAAAGGATCCTGGCCCTTTCTAGCTCCTTCTGTCTGTCTGTTGGTTGATCAGTTCCCACCTCCAGCAGGCAGAGAAAAGAGAAAAAGGTGAAACTCACATCAGTACTTTTATTACCTGTGACGCCCTGGACTACTGTCTCTTTGCATCCTTGACCCCCACTCCGGCTAAGCATCCGTTCCCAAGATCCTTCCCCTGGTTTCGTTTTTTCTTTAGATCTAGACCTTAATGATGGCCCATTCTTTTTATTGTTCCTTTGCACACCTGAGCTGCAGCAGGCTCTCTGCTGTTAGCCCAGACACAAAAGGTAACTCCTAGTTTACCACATAACCTGAGCAGTGCTGCCCACTGATGGCCTAACCAGTAGATAACAAACCCACTAGGTGATACATTACCTTCTACACATTTTTATTGGCCGACTTTTGGGTGCTGGGCACTATTCTAACTGCCTTGGATTGTAAAGTATTAAGACAATGTATCTGTCTTCAGGGAATATATAAAATCACTGTGTTTCAGTAGTTTACGTGAGCTGGCCTCCAGATCATTTGTAAAATGTTTAAAACTGTTATTTAATGGCAAAAAGCCAAAACATTAGTTGACCTCTGGCAAATGGAAATCTTGCCATTTGTCACTTAGAACAGAAGGGGCTGAGGTCTGGCTCTAGCTCCAGGTTCCTTGCTGTGCCTGGAGCCTGGCTACTTTATGAACACTGGCTAGGAAACTCCAGAAAGTATACATATGTAGAATGGCTTCCACAATGTAATCGTTTCTAAGGATCATAAAGTCATGGAACCTCCTAGAGCTGGAAGTGGCTGTAAAAATTGTTTAATTCGAATCCTCATTTCACAAATGAGGAAATTTTAAGATCCAAGAAGTAAAGTGATACAGGCAGTTTCTATCCAAATATACCTCTGGTTCTCCTCTTGAGAACCAATATGGTATAAAGCCAAAGCTGGAGAAAAAAGTCATCCAAAGTTGAAGAAACTATATGAAATTGTCATTTAAAGACACCCTGTATCTTTAACACATGGGTTAACAGGATTGAGAGTAATCTCTATGACCTTAATGCAGGGTTAAGTTAAAACTCTATTAAAAAAAAAAACCAAACTCAGCTCTTATAAAGCCATGAGAAGTGATAAGGATGGGGGTATTTTCAGAGGTAAGCTGTGTTTTCCCTCCTGACTAATACCTAATAGAACACAGGCATTCAGGGAGATGCACGGGGTTTAAACACAATTCAGCATCAGTTAATTCTAAGAGTAAAAGGCCCTTCAGCTCAGCTCCCTTCCACCTCAATGTTAAAAGAAGCTAGAAAGCCAATTATGCTCACAGCGGGGCCTCTCCCCTACTGCAGGGGAAGAATGTACTGCAAATTCTATGAGTGCTTTACAAGCTAGTAAAACTATAATTGCAGGTGGGCAGGAACATGGGTTCTCTCGTTGCTGCCAACATTTCAGTCTGGTAAGCTCCACCCTTCTATAGCTGAGGAAATAGTGTGGACATGTTTTTTTTTTAAAGCACCAAAAATGTGTATTCTATGATTCTACAAAATTTGCAGAAAGAATGCTTTTTGTTAAAGTTGACAAGACTTCTGTGCACAGCCCACCAAAAGAGCATGTATTCTTCAGAGAGACAGGTGCCGAAGGCACCTATCTTTTCAGGGAAACCAACACCCACCTCCTGGTTCAAGCTCTGGAGGCCTCTTAGCAAGACCAAAGGAAGGCTGTGAAGCTGGGAGGTGAGGTCTCGCTACCTGGTGGGGAAGTTTGGAGGGTGGGTCTCAAGGTGCCAATGCCCTGTGGGCCACTGGGGAGGTCTGGTGTAGGACCACCACAGAGGCAAGAGGAAGCCTGCTGGGGTTTCTCCCTGCCTGGGGTCTCTCCACTTTCTTAACCAAGCCACAGGCTGTTGCACATGGTGATTTTGCAGCTGCAGCCAGATCCGGTGGCCTAGATACCCTTGCAGAATCTGAGGGGCAAAACTGGGGTAGAGCAAACATTACTTCTGAGGTAAGGGCAGCTGTCTAGGGTTCACAGATGCAGTGTCTTGGAGATGCTAAAGAAAGCCACAGGGAGCCAGTTTGAAAGGGCCACATCTCATAGTAACATCAATACCAGTGCCTGTACCACTAGTAAAGCCTGAATCTCCTAATGTGTACATGTCAAACAGAACTCTAAGTGCCTTACATGCACTAACTCCTCCAAGCCTCACAACCTTTGGGGGAAGGTACTGTTACTATTCCCCACCTCAGAGGTGAAGTGCTTCTAAAGAGAACTGACTTGCCCGAGGTCACCTAGTGAGTCTGGAATGAGCTGGCATTCGAATACAGACGGCAGAGCTCCAAGGCTCCAGTTATAACCACTGTGCCATGCAGCCTCTCCATCAGGCCCTAGACCAGGTACCATCACACTTTGGGAGACCTTTACTCCAGACAGGAACTTCATCCCATGTTGGCCTCACATTGGCCTGCTGGTCCCCTAAAAACTGCTGACAACCATCTTAACTTTGATTTCTATTTAATTTCCCACCTCACAAAGCTGTGCCAGGAAAAGGAATCTGATGATGCCTTTTGAATATGATATGTGAACCAATAGTTGGGACGGAGGGCCTCCTTGCTACCACCTGACCTTGGTCTTCAGCCTTCCTAATGTTTGCACTGCTGCCCTGACCTTGCAAAGTGACCTGGAACAGCTTGCCTGTTCCTTTGTGTGTGTCCATGTTCAGAGCCCAGCTGTCAGCCTGTGCAAGTCTGTCAATTAGTATCTCAGGAGTTTGGGATGGGGTCTGCAGTCTTTTGAGGAACATAGTCTAATACTAACCTCCAAATTCCTTCTCGTAATTGAGCATTCATTAGTTTGATGGAACAAAAGCAGGCATTCTGTATTATAAAGCAGAGGTCAAAACCAATAGCTGTGTTTTGTTTGGCCTGCAGAGTGCTTAAATGTTGAGAAATTTCACATAAAAATATGGATTTCCGGCTTCTCTTAGAAAACAGGAAGGGAGGACAACTCTGGGGCTACTGAGTAACAGCTGTCCCCATCAGAGGGGACCATGCCCTCTGGCTTCTCATCATAACCTGAAGTTTCACCGTGGGCCAGTTTAGGGCACAGATGCTACTTCCCTGGCCTCTGCAGGAATCTGAGTCAACATAACCCTGTTCTAAAGCCTTATTTCCCTCCTTTAAAATGCAGGTTGGAGTGGCTTGGCTGCCTCGCTGATGGGCTGGTGTACTATTACAGACCTGGGAGAGCATGTGCTCTGAGATGGCAGGTGCTGTGCCTTTTCCATTCTCTCCCCAGCATCTGGCACAGTAAGTACCTGGTACATAATAAACATTTATCACTTTTTTCTTATGTGGATGAATAAATGAATGACTAGCTCTCAGGAAGGGAGTGAATTTCTGAGTGACAAGAAACCTGTTCAACAGCTACAGAAGTCCAGGCTTATTCATGCTTCAGCAGCTTTCTGGATGACCAATGCTGCTCCCTCTACCTTTCCTTTATTTGTTCTGTAAAGATGGTCCCTGCTGCCCCAAATGATTTTGAATCTTGTTTAAAATTCTAGGGGCAAATGTGTTGATGATTCTCTAGGATTTAGCCAAAGATGAAAATAAACAATATGAAAAGCTGCCCCAGTCAGCCTTCTAAATTTTTCTCAGAAAGACGGGAGTGATATTACTAAAAAGCAGCAAATTCCAAATGTAGATGGATGTGCAAGCCACTATCACATGCAGTCGATGACTGCAGCTAGACACACAGGCTAATACCGTCTTGGGAGGCTGCCATACTTTCTGGTTCCATCTCCAGAGCATCATAAATGAATGAACTCTGCGAAAGTGCTAGAAACCTCCTCAGCCTTCAAACTAAACAGAGCGTTTTGGTGACTCCTTTGGCCTCTGAGGACCAACTGCAAATGTGGTAGAATGGTTGGCATGAGGCACCAAGGGGTGAAGCCCACCAGACACCACTAAGTTAAGCAGCACTATGGGAGCCTTTACTAGAAGTTTGTGGCACACAGGCAGAGTACAGGAGTTTGACCATTACCAGTAAGAACCACTAGGCCTTTTCTGAGAAAATGTGTCCTCTCAACTTCAGGGCTCCTGGGCTCAGTATGTGCATAATAAACCTCTGTTGAACGAATGAATGAATAGGGAGGAAACGCCCAGTCAGGGGTTTGGTGACAGAGAATTGGGCTCATGTTTCAGGAGCACAGGTGGTATGGGGAGATTATAAACTCTATAATCTTTGCAGTTCTAGGATGGAGACTATCACAGATTTTCATTTCTGAGGAAAGTGAAGTGATCCCATCATACTTATTCCCTGAGTATTTGTTGAGACAATTTATCAAAGTAATCCTGAAGCATGCAGGCAGAATGTTCTTCAGAAATGTTAAAATCAGTAATGAAACTTTCTCCTGCTTGACCCCATGACAGAAACACCATGGATTAGGCCATTGAGGGGTCTGAGGCCTGAAAGTCCTTCTACTCCACTCCATCTGGCTCATGTCTATAGGCCTTCACATCTCAATTCAGAATCACGGCCTCTAGGAAGCCTTCCCTGGCAGTTGTTGAGTCACCAAGTGTACCAGTTACTACTGCTGCAAAATGAATTACTCCAAAACCTACTGGTTTGCTTTTATTTATTTTATTCTCAGATTCTGTAGGTCAGAAGTCCAGGCAGGAAGCAGTGGAGATGGCTTGTCTCTGTTCTGTGATATCTGTAGCCTCTGCTGAGAAGACCACGGAGGTGGGAACCGTCTGGAGGTATCTTCACTCACATGCCTGGAGGGTGATGGCTGTCACCAGCACTTGGCTGGGCTGTCAGCTGGAATAACCGTATGCGGCCTCTCCATGTGGTCGCTCCGCATGGGCTAGTTTGAGCTTCCTTACCACATGGTGGCTGCTTCCAAGATGGACATCCCCAGAGAGCATCAGATTGAAGCTGAATCACCTTTGATGACCTAGCCTTTGGTCACGTAACATCACTCCCCTGGTCACAAGCCCACCCACATTCAGGGAGAGGGAACATAGACCCCCCACCTCACAATGGGAGGAAAGTCACAGTGTAAGAAGGACGTGTAGGATGGGAGAAAGGGCTGCCCCATCACTGCAAAATATTATCTGGGTTAGATGTACTTTCCAAGTACCCTGTATTCAACTCCATTGACTAAAAAAATGCTCGTTTGCTTTTCATTAGACTGTGAGCTCAGCGAAGGGACTGTGAGTTATTCACCTTTGCCTCCTCTCTTCCCAGCACAGTGCTGGCACACAGAAGGCATTCAACATATATTTCTCAGACTGAACTGTGTAGAAAGGAAGAACCAGAAGGGTTCCTGGGGCTCCGTTTCATGCTGGCTGTTGGTGGCATAAGGGAAGTTTGACTGGGGCAACAGAAGAATTTTGAGGGAAAAGCACTGCAACACCTTTCTGGGGCCCAAGGCTATTCCCTGTGAGTGTATCACACATGACGGGAGCTTTTACTTCCTTATGCCTGTCAAGCTGTATATAGGAAGTAACTACAAGATTCATAATTGACTTCATATTTCTCTTGAGTTTTTAAAAAATAATTTTTCCCCTTTGTAGCTCTGCCAAAACACGGCAAGCATGAGATTACTCAAGAGTCTGTGTGTCTTTTATACATATACACTCATATGGTACAGCAGAAAGAACACTGGACACGGAGTCAGAAAACCTTAACTTCAACTTTGGTTCTGTCACTTAGTGGAAGCTGTGTAGTTCTGGAAAGCCAGCTACTTTCTCCAGGTCTCAGTTTTCTTGCTTATAAAATGGGTATGAAAAAGGACAGACCTGCCTATCTCGCAAAGTTGTACTGGGAATAATGCTTCTTAAATGATAGAGCAACATACAAATATGAGATGCTGTTATTACAGGATAAGGTGCTTTTAAAACATGATCATACATTCTTTGACATGCTTCCTTTTGGTTGATGGGGTCTAATTCTCCTCTCCTTAGATGTGTGCCTGACCTAGTGATTTATTTCAAATGAACAGAATGTAGCAGAAGTGAAGCTATCTGACTTCCAAGGCAAGGTCCTAGAAGGGATAGCTTCACCTGGCTTTCATCCTCTCAGATCACTCACAAGCCAGACATCGTGCCATGAGGACACTTAGGCAGCCTGCAAGGAGGCCCATCTTGGGGTGGGGAGCAGAGGCTTTCCACCAATGACCAGCACCAACTTAGCGGCCATGGAAGTGACCCACCTTGGAAGCAGACCCTCTAGCCCAATCTGGGCTTCTCCACGCGGCTGCAGCCCTGACCACCATCTCAACTGCGACCTAACAGACCCCGAGCCCAAACTATCCGTCTAAACTCTCAAATTCCTGACCCACAGAAACCATGGGAGATGATGCAGTGTTACTTTTAAGAGATTAAATTTTGGGGTAGTTTGTTATACAGCAATAGATAACTAATACAAAGAACTATGTCCCACTAGCCAACCAATGGTATGGCAGGCATTTGTTTCTCTTATAATGTGATAGGCCAGTTTTAATCCACATTCTTTCTTGCCTACTCCTAGTGACTAATAACATTTATATGTGAAGCGGCAGGCTGAGGGGTCAGGGAGGGGGGAGTCCGATTCCACCACTGGTAAGATCGACACTAGCCCTACACTATCTTTAAGTAAAATGTTTTTGAAAATAGGCCCTCACCTAGTCAGTATTATAAGTACTATAACGGCTATTTTTTATAAGTAGGAAACAACAATAACACAAACCCCAAATCAACAGCAGCATAGGACTCAGCTGGTTGGAAGTCAAAGTAGAAGTGGGGGCCAGGAAATTGGACCCACAGGACAGTGATCCCAGACTGACAAAGCACCAAACCAATCCTGTGGCTGCATCCTCCTCTATTACCATGCTGTTTAGACTTGAGGGGCTCTGGAATCCTTATCTTAACCAAGCTCTTTCTCATCTGGAGGACAAAGATATCTATCCAATATTGAAAATACACAGTTTATCTTTCTGGTCTGGTTTCCCAAGAAAGCAGTAATTTGCCCTCTCTTGCCACAGGCTCTGCGGCAGTCCCTGCCCGCCCTCCCCAGTCCTCTACTGTGTCTGAAGACCAGGTGTGTGGATGCAGTTGGGTGTGGTGCTTGGTCTGCAGGAAGACAAAGTTTTCTCTGGGCAAAGACTAACCAGCTGGCATAAAGAACAGTCTGCATTACCACCTTGTTAATCTCCTGCTTTAACCCACTCAGCTAACTGGCATCAAAAAGCCACTAATCACGATCGGCAGGACTCCATGGCTAAAGGCTTCTGGGGAGGAGTCAGAGGACCTGGGCTCCAGCCCTGGCACTTAGCAGTAGTTGTCACGCCTCCCTTCCTCCCTTCCTCCCTTCCTCCCTCCACATCAGATCTCAAACACCCTGGGAGACCAAACGTGGGGCAGGAACTGTTCACTGTCTACTCAAGATATACCTACTCTCCTGAGATATGGCGACTTTCCATTTGCTCTGCTGCCAAGCTGCCAGTCCTTCAAAGAATAGCATGCAATTGCTTCCCTTCTTCCCTGAAACACACACATTCACTTTTCATCCACTAATAAATCCACTAATTTAAAAGACATGATTTCTCCATCAAATAACTTATGGTCCTCATTAATTGGTTGGAACAACTCTGGCTAACAGCTAACAGATTTAGTGATGTTTTAATGGAGACCTCATTCTTGTCTCGCCCCAATTACTCTCAAGGGCTGCTGAAGGCAGTGATGGCTACCGTGGACACAGGCGCTGGCCATGGAACATGCTCTGTGTTTCTGCTTGTTAAATCTGAATGCTCCTAATTAGTCACCCTGCCCACTACTGCCAGGAGGGACAATGATGCAGGAATCAGGGGTGCTGAGAGGCTATGGATATAGGCTTTCTGGGGCCGGAGGGCTGCTGACTTGGCTGTGAGCACCAAGGCACTGCGTTCCGGCGGGCTGCAGATTCAAAGATGTCAGTCCCCGTGTGAATAAAGGTCATCACCTGTTACTTCTTCGGTGAAAGAGTGGCTGTGCTGGGTGCCCACTTAGGCTCGGCCTTTGTCTGCTGACTCTGAATAAAACCCACAGAGAACAACATTCTCTGGTTCTGTGTTTGTCTGGTGGGGCAGGGTCATGCAAAACAGCTCATGTCACTTTCTTAAAGAATCCAGCAAAGTATGTTTTTAAAAAGTGGCCTTGAAGTACCTTAAACACTACCTTCTGGTGACTGCACTCACCAGCCAGAAAATCTTCATGGTAGAACCACCATTTGCATTGTTTCTTCAGGAGCCAATTCTGGTGAATGTTTAGGTCACACAAATGACAATTCCTAAGTTCTGTGGGTACGGCGGTTAGCAAAAAAGTTAACTGAACAGTTAGCTAGCTATTCAGGAATATTTAGTGTTCCGAAAGTCTGCAACAATGAGCGACCCACTATAATTCCAATACATAAAAAATGGGGATTTTTATTTGGTATTAGAATCTGTGTGTTGTTGTTTCACACAGCAGCATTTCGAATTTTTTTTCTTTTTTTTTAGGAGCTAACATTAAGTTAATTGGTTTGCTTTTCTTTTGGGGATAGTAAGACTTCAGGGTAATGTGTATGTCTGTGTGTATCCATCCATTCATCCATTGATTCACTGAGCACTTAACATGCTCAGTTGCTTAGTATGGCTTTATTGCTTCAGCATGAAACAGTTCAGACTGCTCCATGCGACTCCAGAGGCAGTATGCATCTGATTTCCTCTCTCTTTCTGTGGCTCTTGAGTGCTATGGGTCCTCCAGTCTGGCATCCTTCCCACATCACATATCCTTACTAAGTATCTGAAATTCCAGACTTTTCCTCCTTTTTTCATTGTTGAACTTATCTGTTGAAGTCTTTGTCCCCTCAAATATCATTCTGTGCTTTCAACTTATTAATAAGAAAAAAGAATTTGTACCCAAACAAAAAATTATCCCCAGGTAATATTTTTCATATTGATTAGAATCTAAATTGCCTTAATCTGAAGGCGGGATCTAGTTTGGAAATTTAGGGCCTGGGGAAAGTGAACAGTGGGGAAATCAGCTCCTCAGATGGTCCCACAGAGGGGTGTGAACGTTGGGGGGTGAGGTGGTGGGTGGTGGAGGGAGTGGATGCGAGGGGCCTCTCTGACTGCCTCACCCATGGGATCACCCAGTATCCTTTCTCATGAATCGCATACAAATAGAATCATTCAATGCTTACCTTACATATGCCCCAAAGGTGAGTAAAACCAGAAGAGTTAGTCATTAATATACATTTTAGGTTTTGTCACAGGAGCACAGGTAGCCAAAATTTAGAGGTTAAATCTCACCTTTCCTTTCAGCAAGTAGAAGTAACTTTAGAACTCCTATCACTTACCCTCTGAGGACTGACATATTAATCCAGGCTCTGATTTGTTCCTTAGGAGCAACTATGAGCTCTTGAGTATTGACCTAGTATACTAATGCATTCTGGTAAAATGTTGAAGGAACCTTCCCTGTGTTAAACCAGCCAAGGGGATGTGAGTAAGGAGATCTTTGCCTCGTACTTTGCAGGGAAAGGCAAGAGCTGCTGCAGAAAGTCAATGCGCTGAGAGTGTGGGTCTTCCCCTGCTGCCTCACTGGAGCACATCTTTCTCTTGTATTCCTATCTTAAAGCCTTCCCTTGGATTTGTGGTAATGTTGGATGGACTGAAAAGAACAAAACACAAATTTTTCTCTACTTCTCTTTCTCAAAGTATGAAATCAGGAAAAGGCTTTTAAAAAGCAGGGCCTCTGCTTTCCCACTCAAAACCCGCACCAGGGCTTGTCCATGTGCTCACTATGCTTAGTCATCACCTGCCACATTCTTTACGAGGAGCTCTTCCATCAGTTCAAAACCACTATGCATTCATGCCTCCTCAAAGAAAGCTTTTCTTTATAAGATTTTATTTAAAAAAAACACCTAATGGTTTATTGTTAGATTTACATTCATAAAGCATGGGTTGAATATGTTTTTCTAACAATATCTACTTTGTTGAACAGAAATACACCTGAATTCTAAACTTAAGAAATGAGTGATTCAAGTCAGTGCACCTCCAGGCTCTAGGATTTGGGGAGCCTCTGCCTCTGCTTTCTCCTTTCTTGGCCCTGCTCCAAGGCCAGGAGGAATACTTGACTGACTCTGTTTTACATGTTACATGTTACAATGATGCCATCTGATTATAGTAAGATAATGACTATGTGCTGTTCATATACCGCCTTTACAAAGTGCTAGTAAAACCCAGCAAGCAACTTAATCACTGGTGAAATAAACAGACAATTAGGGACTTAGCACCAGCATAAGCTACAAGTTTTGCTAATAATTGGTACTCATCTGCTAGTGGGCAGGCGACTGCAGCTCCCAAAACAACTGGAGGGAGTTCCTTTTGTTAAGAAGTACCATTCTGTGCTATTTATTTCCTTATACCCAAGTATACAATAGTAAGGGGAAATGCATGCAAAGAGGCCAGTAAAATCAAATAATGAGAAAAAGGGAAAAAACTTTGAATGGAACATCAGAAGCATTATGGTAGCTTGAAATCTTCAGCCAAACTTAATTGAGTCCATCTTCTAAAACTTTAGGGATTGTTATGTATAAAAATGAAAACCAGAGAGAGAGATTAGGTGGCAAACTTTTGGTAACCAGAATTCTTTCAGCATTTTTATTTTAGGTATTATTAATGTTTTGTGCACTGCATTATTTTAAGGTTATATATACTTAAATTATAAATCCCCCTCTACCATGTTTGTTAAATTCTTACCTTTTTTTTCTCTTTGGAGAGGAAAATGTTTACATTTTGTTTTTTAAAAGAGAGCTAATGGGAAAAATAAAATTCATCTTAGAGAAATTTGTAGAAAGGAATCTATGCCTTTAGGAATGATATATTATCATTATTTAAGACCTTTAACTCTTCAGTTACTTTATCTTCCTCTCCCCTGCAAAATTTATAAGCTGAAATTCATTTTTCTATAGGTATTTTATAAGGTAGAAAGGTGCTTTTATTTTAGGAGTGAGGTGGGAAATGAAATGGGGGGAAACTTGTGGGGCTGACATGAAATAGAATGAGGAAGCAGCCAGCCAAAGGCCAAAATGGTACAAAACAGCCCAGCGGTCAGGCCAGTTAGCCTGTGGCGGCTGCTTTCACAAAGCAATAGTATATGGGTTTTTTTCCTCCTGTGTTCCCTTCTCTTACATATTTGCAAGAACAGTTCAGATACAGAAAACATGCTTGAAATTTACTCAGAAATGAGGGAAAACAGGAGGGAGGAGGGCCGCTCAGTACTGATAGCCTAGATGTAGACAGATCAAATGCTAAATCCAATTTAACTCACCTCAGGCAGAAAAAGTAATTGAATTAAACTTCCTCTAAATATGGTAAGTTTGGGGATCTTAAAGCCAGGCACAAAGAACCAGGTTAGGGTGAGCTGTTGAGTAAATGGATGCCTGAGCTCTAGACGCCCCCTCCCACAGGGAGTTTGATAAGCTGTTGATTGCCTCTATCACTTTACTACTGAGACTGAACACTGATTAAGCTGCTTATGGGGCTCTGGGGGCTAATGGCCTGGCCCACCAAGAATACCGCTGCCACTGATTGAAGTAAGCTGCTTGGCATGTATGGTTTGATTATTACAAGGGGGAGTAAAAAAGAAAAGGAAAAAAAAAAAGGCAGCAGGGTACAGGAAAGTTTTAAAGAGCCGGATCTACTTTGAAACCCTAAAATGAATATGGAATTACTCTGATTCTTTCTCTTCATCTGGTATCAAAAAGGCTTCCTCAAAGAGTACTCACTGTAGAGCCCACCTATTCTATTTTAAACCTCCTTCATAAGAATATGTCGGGGCCTTTGAACACACTTCTCAAGTGATAAGTCTGGGTCTTCTAATGCTATGATCAGGTAGAGTCTTAGAAAATAGATAAATGCTGTAATGAGTATTTGAATTGATTCTTCCTCTTGAATGCCACTGGGCAATCATAATTAAAAAATATATCCCTTTCTACCCCAGATAGCAGACCAAGGCCGCTTGATTGTGTAGTAAAGGGCGGGCAAGACCGACAGAGTGGGTGGGAGCTGCTATGTGCAAATAGGTTAAACGATGCACGCACAGAAATTAAAACCCTAGTGTTCTCTCAGATACCCCCACCTAAATGCTGTAAAATGATTTCTGCCACTTAAAATAACTTTCCTACCCCACAGGGACATAGAGAACATAAAAGTCTTAAGTTTAAATTATTTTAAGGTTATTTTTTTTTAAGTCTTGACAAATGACTAAAGGATCTGAACCAGTTCTGACACTGACCTCATGCCATCGGGGTAAAACAACCAGAGAGGCAACAACCAGAAACAAAGTACAGGACCGCCGCGGTTTGAGATGTTCTGAGAGTTGCCACAATTATTTCTTTTAACTGACTCCTGTAAGAATCAGCAGATACATGGAAAGGAAAGTAATGCTTACAGTGTCTAAAAGCTTCTTAAGGAGGGAGCTCTTGATTTAAATGATTAACCAAAGCTTAATATATTCAGAACTTCAGGCTGAACAGACAAAATGTCGGTTTTCTTCCTGCTGCGAACCCGGTCAATCATTAAAAGGGCACACACTAAGAAAAGTTTTAAAAGATGATTTTGGCTCTTATACACTCTGTTTCATTAAACTTTAAAATGATTTTAAAGTTTGGCTTGAGCACAAAGATTGGATATATTCATTGCCTGTTACCTTTTCTTTCCTCATACAAGTTTTGAGGTATAATTCACATACCATAAAGTGCACTCTTCACTTTAAAAGTATACAATTCAGTGGTTTTTAGTATTGTCACAAGTTTGCCACCATCACCACTGTCTAATTCCAGAATGTTCTCATCAACCCCAAAGGAAACCCTGGTTCATTAGTAGCTACTCCTGAGTCCTCTGCTCTCTCCAGGCCCTGGCAACCACTCACCTACCATCTCTGTGGCTTTGCCTATTTTGGACATTTCATTTAAGAATCATAAAATATGTTTTCCCTGTCTGGCTTCTTTCAGCCTGATGTTTTCAAGGTTCATCCATGTTGCAGCATGGATCAGTACTTCATTCTTTTGTATGGCTCAGTAATACTCCATTGTATGGATATACAACATTTTATCCATCAGTTGATGAACATTTGTGTTGTTTCACTTTTTAGCTATTATGAGTTGTGCTGCTTGGAACATTTGTGTACAAGTTTTATGTGGGCATACATTTTCAGTTCTCTTGAGTATATACCTAGGAGTGGAATTGCTGGATCATATGGTGACTCTGTAGAACCGAGGGACTGCCAAACTGT
Organism: Phataginus tricuspis; assembly: GCA_029783875.1. Classification (NCBI taxonomy): domain Eukaryota; kingdom Metazoa; phylum Chordata; class Mammalia; order Pholidota; family Manidae; genus Phataginus; species Phataginus tricuspis. The sequence continues at coordinate 29,864,490 of JAQQAC010000477.1, read as the reverse complement.
TTTCCAAACTGGCTACTACCACTTTACATTCCCACCAGCAATACAGGAGCACTCCAGTTTCTCTACATCCTTGCTAATATTTCTTACTGTTGTGTAATACCTTTTGCACCAAACTTTTTTCTCATTCTGAATAGAAATTATGAGGGCTTGTGAAGAAAATACCCCAAAGATGGCAGAATTCAGTGCTAAGACCATAATCAAAACTTTCCTAGGGAGAAAACAGAAAAGAACTGACCCCTTTGAGTGCTTACCTGCTGCAGGTCAGAGAGGGAATACAGGTGGATCTGTTGAAAGAGGTATTCTCTGGGGAAGACCCTGAAACAAGGAAACACAGGTGAACTATGTATGGTGTTGCCACAAAACACACTCCTGTCGGTCAGTTTCAAAGTCTCACTCAAGACCCCTTTCCTCTGCCTTCTCCCCTTTCCACCTGTGCTCCTCCTCCCCACACCCTCTGAGGAAGCTGTGGGCATACCCTTTGCTGAGATAATTTTCTCTCTAACACAGATACCAAGCTGGAAGTATAAGTTTGATCTTTGATTTCTGATGTAATCCAAGGAGCTCTGAGTACTAGAGGCCCAGGCCTGAGGCCAGAGCATCAGGTTTCTTGTATTACTGTGCCCCTAACAAGCCTTGTCATCCCAGGCAAGTCCTAAAACCTATCTAGCTTCAGTTTCTTCATTGTTAAGGGAAAGTGAGTGAAATATCTTTTCAGCTTTATTATTATATGTATAAATTAATAGATTCTAAAGTTAAGAAAATCAGTTGGGGCGGCAACCCCTGTATCTTTGTCTACAGGCCCCCATGGGTTTATTAATGGGGACAGTGGCGTTGAGTATCACATTAATGAACCATTCTCTTACACGTATAGTGATGAGTTTTAGAACTCAGGTTCAGGAGGGAATAATGTGACGGAGTATTTCACACTGGGATTCCCTAGGTCTAATATCTTTGGCTGCTGTCAGTTTACATCATTGGGATAAATGACAGTGAGTGAACAGGAACAAACAATCGATTATGGACAAGTAGACAGGTTATCAAAACGTGGATGGTTAGAAAACAATCCCCCCAACACACTAAACCCAAAATAAAATAAAGTTCACAGTGCTCTCAGTTTCTCTTTGTCTTATGTGGCATTATTCAATTCTCTTACGTTCAAAATGGAACAAACCACCAATTTATTCAACTAACATTCACGACTGCCCATTAGATGTCAAGCACTGTGCCAGGTACTAGGAAGACATTTAAGAGTAAGAGAGTTTCAGTGTCTGGGTTCAAGGAGCATAAAGTCAAATGAGAAAAAGATACATAAACTGATAATTACCATACAGTGTGGTATTTGGAAGTAAGAGGTATGCACAGAGTATACACTTTTAGAATGTATCATGGTGGATCCCAACCCTGGCTGTCTATCAGAACCACTTGGGGAGCTTTAGAAAATAACTGGGCATAAACATGGGTAGAACCTCAAAATTAGTGTTAAACAAAACAAAAACTCTCTTGGTGATTAGTGCAGTCAAGGTTTAAAACCACTGGTCCAATATCTAGCTCACTAGAAAATTCATTATTCAGTCTCTCAATTGAGTATGCATTACTGGACAAATCATAGATTAAATCATTCATCTTTTTATCCATCCAATACTGATTAAACTTAACTGTGTGCCCGCCACTGAAGGGCACTGAACTAATGGGGTAATGTCCTTCCCCCGTGGAGGCCCGGAGCAGGCATATTCTGATTTGGAGCTCTCCTGTGAGGTATGATGGGCTCTGAAAAATTCTGAAAAGCCCTGTTTCATCCACAGAAATGAGAATAGACCAAGTGAGAGACAAGGTCTTTATATCCTGGGAAATAGAGAACAGTTGCTGAGGCTGAGCTCCCTTCAGCTTCACTTCCTGCCATACCTGTGGCAGGAAGTGCGCACAGTCCAAGCTCAGCTGGGTAGGATGGAGGAAAGGTGCTTAGGTCTTTTGTGAGAGATGCAGCTTCCCTACGGAGAGGCTGCTGTGGAAGGGAGACCCCAGTCTGAGGACACAGCCAACTCTTCCATCTTCAAAAATACACACAGAAGTTAGAGATGATCCAGGGACCATTTCCTCATGGCACCTTACAGCGTCAAGCACTAATAATAAGAGCTTGGCACTCAACATACATCATTTCATTCTCACCTCAGTTCTATAGTATGTACAGCCTCCATATTATGTAACAGGAAACTGAGGCTCAGAGATAAAAGACTAATTTGCTCAGGGTCACAAAGCTGGGATTCAAGGCCAGGACTTTCTGGCTCTAAAGGAGTGTTCGTTCTACTTATTTGGAGGGAGGAGAGTTTGAGTTGACCATCTTATTTGGCTATATAATGCATGCCTCTTCCAGGTAGATATTTACTACAGTTTAGGTCAGTAGCAGTATAGAGCCATCGATCCTTTTTTAAGCAGGAAAGAGACACTGATGCACTTTGTCACGTCTGCTTTCTGAAGGCAGTAGGGAGGGTGGGGAGACTGCTGACAGGGATAGGCCTGATAAGATATCTGAGAGTTTATTCTAGGTAACCACACGGGTGATGGCCAAAGGTGGGGTGGGTAGATGGACCCTTTGGAAGAAGAATTTGCCATGTTTAGAGTGGTGGAAAGAGAAAAGAATCAAAGGTGACTAGCCTGGGTGACAGGACGATGCTGTCACTGGCCAATACAGGGCAGGCTGTCCAGGAAGGGGATAAAGAACTGAGTTTCATGTGCCCGATATAAAGTGCTTATAGGACAGACAGCAAATGCTGCCCTGGGAAATATGGAACTGAGATGTGGAACAGTCAGGACACTTCTGACAACACCAAGGTGACAGCTGAAGCTACGGGAATGGATGGCACAGACCGAGGAGGGAACTGAACAGGAGGGAGGCTGAGCATGGACAGGGGTTGTTTGTTTCTAGTTTGTTTACACCGTCTAGAACTATCTGAAGTACACTTGGGTATTCTGCAGTTTTTCTCCTGCTTGCTGAATAGTCTGTAGTTTCTTAGTTTGGATCTGTGTACCATGGTTCTGTAAGATGTTAACATTAGGGGCAGCTGGGTGAAAGGTATGAACGTTTCACAAATAGCAGAAATGTTAGGAACTCAGGTAAGTGTGAATACATGATTTGTGTTTAAAAACAATCTTGTACTTCCGGGAATATGGCGTCGTGAACGGACTAGCAGAAAAATTCCTCCCAACATTATATTTATTCACGAAAATACAGCAAATACAACTATCCCTAAAAGAGAGACCAGAATACACAGGAAAGTGCACAGCGTATAGCTACACCTGGGAGAACTTGGCAGCCGGTGAGGCGGACGGGTGGCGATCTGGTGGGACTGAGCGCTCCCCCCCCCCAGAGCTCCAGCGGCCAGACACGCCGGACAGAGGACTCGGCACCCGGCGAGGCGGGACGGAAACACGATCCAGCGAGACGAGAGCGCCCCTGCACCCCAGCACTCCGGCGGGAGTCTCGGCAAGGCGGGTAAGGTAGGAGCCGCGAGCAGACCGAGCGCTCCTCTCCCCCAGCGCTCCGGCGGGAGGAGAGGATTCAGAGCCGGGAGGGAGTGGAAGTCTGCGCCCGGAGCGCCCCTCCACCCCAGCACTCCGGTGGGAGTTCCGGCAAGGCGGGTAAGGTACGGAGCCGCGAGCGGACCGAGCGCCCCTCTCCCCCAGCGCTC
>JAQQAC010000477.1:29703503-29850804 GCA_029783875.1 Phataginus tricuspis | reverse complement strand
GAGTTTAATCATCACAATATTGCTCATGTAATTGTAGGTTAATGATACTAAAATAAAATAAATTATTAAAAAAGAAAAAAAACAATCTTGCAAGCGTCCTTGAAAAAGGACATCTCTAATATTACAACATTTGTACAGCTGAAGTTACCTACGTATTTACTTAATGTTTTTGTATGTAAATATATTTCACACGTTTATTTTCTCTCTTCCTTTAAAAGAGATTCTAAGTCCTCCAGAAGCACTTTAGCCACTGTTCCCTCCCTATCATGATTCAGTGCCGAATATTATAATTTACATGAGGCGAGTCATAACAGACAGAGAACTAGAAAATGCAATATATGCAGAAAAGATAAAGGAACTGAGTTTATTGTCTCTGGGGAAGATGTCATGTCCAGGAGATTCAGTGTTGGCTATAAAAAACACAGACTTTTAATACAGATAATGCCAATCAGCTTTTCTTCTCCCTGAAGATGAAAATTGTAGCACAAAAGCATTGAAGTCAAATATGCGAATAAATTTCCTGAGAGAGAAGACTGAGAGGTATTAAAATGTGTCCATTATAGTGATGCTTTTTAATGTAAATAAAAGAAAAAGGTGTTCTGTAGCTGTTTACAGGTAGGGACACATGCTCCTGCTTAGAGGAGGTAAGTAAGGGTTTCAAAGGCAGAGCTAGACATGAGGCTTATTCCCGCTGTCAGTTTGTTCCTCTTTCCCATTGCCTGCCATCTTCAAGAAAGACTGAATTTGCAAGACATTCTTTTTTTTTTATTAAAGTATCACTGACATACAATCTTATGGAGGTTTCACATGAACAACATTGTGATTTTAACATTCACCCATATTAACATGCCCTCACCCCACCACTGCAGTCACTGTCCAACAGCATAGTAAGATGCTATAGAGTCTACTTGTCTTCTCTGTGCTGTACTGCCTTCCCCGTGACCTACCTGTATTGTGGTTGCTAATTATAGTGCTTCTGAATCCCCTGCTCTCTCCCCACCTGCACTCCCCAACCCTTCCCCTTTGGTAACCACTAGTCCCTTCTCAGAGTCTGAGTCTGCTGCTGTTTTATTCCTTCAGTTTTGATTTGTTATACTCCACAAATGAGTGAAGTCATCTGGTATTTGTCTTTCTCCACCTGGCTTATTTCATTGAGCATAATATCCTCTAGTTCCATCCATGTTGTTGCAAATGGTAGGGTTTCCAAATAATATTCCATTGTGTATATGTGCCACATCTTCTTTATCCATTCATCTACTGATGGACACTTAGGTTGCTTTCATATCTTGGCTATTGTAAAGAGTGTTGAGATAAACACAGGGGTTTATATGTCTTTTCAAATCAGAGATCTTGTATTCTTTGGGTAGCAAGACATTCTTTGAATATCTTCTTTAGGCAGACCATCCACAGGGAAAGTATAGGATAAATGTAAAAACCCAGCCTAGAAAGGGTTGGCAGCTTCCCATCTGGGTGACGCCAAGGGCTTCTCCCTGCTGTGGCTCAGGTGTACAAGTTGGCCTTTCTGACAGGTGCTCTATAGGAAATGGACGGAAGCAGCAGGGATTTCCAGTGGCCAGTTCCCCTTAAACTCTGAGGATTGAAGGTGTTGAGGAGAACCTGCAGGCCCAGTGTGAGCTCAGGTAGCATTAAACTACCTTAGGCAGATCTGACTAGAAGAGGACAGGACTCTTCAGGGGAGCCATTCGTGTCTGGAGGCAAAGCACAGCATCCCTTTAAGATCATCACATCACTAATTTCACTATTAATATATTCAGTAAAGAATGGGTGATCTGCATTTTGTCAGAAAACATGACTTGTGATCATCATCTCTCCCATTAATTTAATGCAAATGACCTCTTTGACTTGGCACTATTGTAAGAATCTAAAATCAGAAATGAAAATCAATATATATTTCAATGCAATAAGTATGCTGGGTATATAACATGTAACAGACGTGCTTGGAGGAGACAGTTTTTTGATATCAGCATAGGCAGACAGGTGGGATAAATGGACAAGTTCTAGTTCACAAAGTGGAGTGCTGACATCTACAGATGCACCTGCAGGGGTGAGGGATGCCTGCAGAGCACATGGTCAGGGAAGGCCTCAGAGACCTGACAAGTCAGAGCTAAGCTGAAGAAGGGGCAGGCTGGGTATTCTAGGCAGTATGAGCAGAATGAGTAAGAGCATAGAGGCGAGGGCGAGTACCGTGCTCTCGGAATTGGCTGTAAGGGTGGGTGAAGGAGCTGGATTATACGGTATTTCTGCTTTTAATGTTTTGAGGAACTTCCATTCTATTTTCCATAGTTGCTGTACCACTTTACATTCCTACTGATGATCAACAAAGATTCCCCTTTATCCACATCAACAATTATTTCCTGTCTTCTTGGTAACAGTCTAATAGGTGTGAGGTGACAGGTCATCATGGTTCTGATGTGCACTTCCCTCGTCAGTAGTGATGATCGGGCACTTTTTCATGTACCTTGTTTGCCATCTGTATGCCTTCTTTGGAAAACTGTCTGTCTAGGTTCTCTAACCGTTTTTTAATTGGATTGTTTGTTTTTTTGGTATTGAATTGTATGAGATTTAAAAATATATTTTGGATATTAACCCCTTATCAGATATATTATTTGCAAATGTCTTTTCCCATCAGTAGGTTGCCTTTTCAGTGCAGACGTTTTTTACTTTGATGTAGTCCCGATTGTTTAATTTCGCTTTTGTTGCCCTTGCCTGAGGAGAAACATCCAAAAAAATATTGCAAAGACCAGTGTCCAAGCATTTACTGTCTGTTTTCTTTTAGGAGTTTTATGGCTTCAGGTCTTATATTTAGTTTATTTTTTAATGAGGTATAGTTTATATACAATCTCATATTGTTTTCAAGTATATAACACAGTGGTTCATCAGTTACCCATATTATTAATACCTCACCCTAACTAGTGCAGTTACTATCACGCATATATCTTTTCAAATCAGGGATTTTGTTTTCTTTGGGTAAATTCCTAGAAGTGAATTACTGGGTCATATGGTATTTCTATTTTTAGTTTTTTTGAGGAACCTCCATACTGGTTTCCACAGTGGCTGCACCAGTTAACATTCCTACCAACAGTGTAGGAGAGATCCTTTTCTCCACATCCTTGCCAACACTTATTTGTCTTGTCTTTGTCTTTATTTCTTGTCTTTTGGAGAGTGGCTGTTCTTAGTGGTGTGAGGTGATATCTTAGAGTGGTTTTGATTTGCATTTCCCTGATGATTAGCTATGTGGAGCATCTTTTCATGTGCCTATTGGCCAACTGCATTTCTTCTTTGGAGAAATGTCTTTTCAGGTCTTCTGCCCATGTTTTAATTGGGTTATTTGTTTTTTTAGTGTTAAGATATATGAGTTCTTTATATATTTTGGATGTTAAACCCTTACTGGATAAATTGTTTATGAATATTTTCTCCTCTACTATAGGTTTTTAATCTATCTGAAGTTTATTTTTGGATATGGTGTAATAAAGTAGTCCAATTTCATTTTTTTGCATGTAGCTGTCCAGTTTCCCCAACACCATTTATTGAAGACTCTTTTCCCTGTTGTATATTCTTGGCTCCTTTGTTACAGATTTATTAACCATACAGTATAGGTTTCTTTGTGGGCTGCCTATTCTGTTCCATTGAGCTATGTGTCTGTTTTTGTGCCAGTACCATACTGTTTTGATTATTATAGCTTTGTGGTATATTTTGAAATCCAGGACTGTGATACTTCCAACTTTGTTCTTAAGATTGTTTTGGCTATCAGGGGTCTTTTGTGGTTTCATACAAATTTTAGGATTATTTGTTCTAGTTCTGTGAAAAAATGCTATTGGTATTTTGATAGGAGTTGCACTGAATCTGTAGATTCTTTAAAGTATTATAGACATTTTAACACTATTAATTCTTTCAAATCATGAGCATGGTATATATTTCGACTTATTTGCTTCATCATGAATTTATTTCACCAATGTCTTTTAGCTTTCAGAATACAGGTCTTTCACCTCCTTGGTTAAATTTTTGTTCCTAGTTATTTACTCTTTTTGATGCAATTGTTAATAGGATTGTTAATTTCTCTTACTGATAGCTTGTTATTAGTGTATAGAAATACAATGGATTCTTTTTTTTTTTTTTGCTTTTATATTTTTTATTGAAGTATAGTTAATATACAATATTATCTTAGTTTCAGGTATACAACATAGTGTTTTGACAATTATGTACATAACTACACGCTCATCACAAGTGTAGTTACCATCTGTCAACATACAAAGATGCGACAATATTATTGACTGTATTCTTTATGCTGCACTTTTATCCCATTGATTTATTTTAAAATTGGAATTTTTTTAACCTCTTTATCCTCTTCTTCTATTTCACATACTCCCTTTCCCCATGGTAACCATCAGTCTCTTCTCTGTGTCCATTGGCCTATTTCTGCTTTGTTCATTTTTGCTTGTTTTTTCTTTGATTCCATATATAAGTGAAATCATATGGTATTTCTATATTTTTCTTCATTCCTTATGATGATCTTTTTTAAAATTAATAATTTAGTTTTTTATTTTGGTATCATTAATCTACAATTACATGTGCAACATTATGCTTACTAGACTCCCCACATCATCAAGTCCCCACCACATACCCTATTACAGTCACTGTCCATCAGTGTAGTGAGATGCTACAGAATCACTACTTGTCTTCTCTGAGTTGTACAGCCCTCCCTGTGCACCCCCATACATAATGTCTGCTAATTATAATGCCCCTTTTCCCCCTTGTTTGTTCCTTTCCACCCATCCTCCCCAGTCCCTTTCCCTTTGGTAACTGTTAGTCCATTCTTGGGTTCTTTGAGTCTGCTGCTGTTTGTTATTTCAGTTTTTTTCTTTGTTCTTATACTCCACATATGAGTGAAATCATTTGATATTTGTCTTTTTCTGCCTGGCTTATTTCACGGAGAATAATACCCTCTAGTTCCATCCACGTTGTTGCAAATGGTAGGATTTGTTTTATTCTTATGGCTGAATAATATTCCATTGTGTATATATACCACATCTTCTTTATCCATTCATCTACTGATGGACACTTAGGTTGCTTCCATTTCTTGGCTATTGTAAATAGTGCTGTGATAAACATAGGGGTGCATCTGTCTTTTTCAAATCGGGCTGCTGTATTCTTAGGGTAAATTCCTAGGAGTGGAATTCCTGGGTCAAATGGTATTTCTATTTTGAGTTTTTTGAGGAACCTCCATACTGCTTTCCACAATGGTTGAACTAATTTGCATTCCCAGAAGCAGTGTAGGAGGGTTCCCCATTCTCCACATCCTTGCCAACATTTGTTGTTTGTGTTTTGGATGGTGGCCATCCTTACTGGTATGAGGTGATATCTCACTGTGGTTTTAATTTGCATTTCTTTGATGATTAGTGATGTGGAGCATCTTTTCATGTGCCTGTTGGCCATCTGAATTTCTTCTTTGGAGAAGTGTCTGTTCAGATCCTCTGCCCATTTTTTAACTGGATTATTTGCTTTTTGTTTGTTGAGGTATGTGAGCTCTTTATATATTTTGGATGTCAACCCTTTATCGGATATGTCATTTATCAGTATATTCTCCCATACTGTAGGATGTCTTTTTGTTCTACTGATGGTGTCCTTTGCTGTACAAAAGCTTTTCAGCTTGATATAGTCCCACTTGTTCATGTTTGCTTTTGTTTCCCTTGCCCGGGGAGATATGTTCATGAGGAAGTTGCTCATATTTATGTCCAAGAGATTTTTGCCTATGTTTTTCTCTAAGGGTTTTATGGTTTCATGACTTACATTCAGGTCTTTGATGCATTTTGAATTTATGTTTGTGTATGAGGTTAGACAATGATCCATTTTCATTCTCTTACATATAGCTGCCCGGTTTTGCCAACACCAGCTGTTGAAGAGGCCATCATTTCCCCATTGTATATCCATGGCTCCTTTATCCTATATTAATTCACCATATATATTTGGGTTAATATCTGGACTCTCTGTTCTGTTCCACTGGTCTGTGGGTCTGTTCTTGTGCCAGTACAAAATTCTCTTGATAACTGCAGCTTTGTAGTAGAGCTTGAAGTCAGGGAGCATTATTCCCCCTGTTTTATTCCTCCTTCTCAGGATTGCTTTGGCTCTTCGGGGTCTTTGGTGGTTCCATATGAATTTTAGGACTATTTGTTCCAGTTCGTTGAACAGTGCTGTAGGTATTTTGATAGGGATTGCATTGAATCTAGATTGCTTTAGGTAGTATAGCCATTTTAACAATATTTATTCTTCATAGCCAAGAGCATGGGATAAATTTCCATTTGTTAGTGTCCTCTTTAATTTCTCTTGGGAGTGTCTTGTAGTTCCAGGGTATAGGTCTTTCACTTCCTTCGTTAGGCTTATTCCTAGGTATTTTATTATTTTTGATGCAATTGTGAATGGAATTGTTTTCCTGATTTCTCTTTCTGTTAGCTCATCGTTAGTGTATAGGAATGCAACAGATTTCTGTGTGTTAATTTTGTATCCTGCAACTTTGCTGAATTCAGATATTAGTTCTAGTAGTTTTGGAGTGGAGTCTTTAGGGTTTTTCATGTACAATATCATGTCATCTGCAAATAGTGACAGTTTGACTTCTTCTTTACCAATCTCATGCCTTGTATGTCTTTGTTTTGTCTGATTGCCGTGGCTAGGACCTCCAGTACTATGTTCAATAACAGTGGGGAGAGTGGGCATCCCTGTCTTGTTCCCTATCTTAGATGAAAAGCTTTCAGCTTCTTGCTGTTAAGTGTGATGTTGGCTGTGGGTTTCTCATATATGGCCTTTAGTATGTTAAGGTACTTGCCCTCTATACTCATTTTGTTAAGAGTTTTTATCATTAATGGATGTTGAATTTTGTCAAATGCTTTTTCAGCATCTATGGAGATGATCATGTGGTTTTTGTTCTTTTTGTTGATGTGGTGGATGATGCTGATGGATTTTCGAATGTTGTACCATCCTTGCATCCCTGAGATGAATCCCACTTCATCATGGTGTATGATCCTCCTGATGTATTTTAGAATTCGGTTTGCCAATATTTTTTTTGAGTATTTTTGCATCTATGTTCATCAAGGATATTGGTCTGTAATTTTCAATTTTTGTGGTGTCTTTGCCTGGTTTTGTTATTAGAGTGATGCTGGCTTCATAGAATGAGTTTGGAAGTATTCCCTCCTGTTCTATTTTTGGAAAACTTTAAGGAGAATGGGTATTATGTCTTCTCTATATGTCTGATAAAATTCAGCGGTGAATCCATCTGGCCTGGGGGTTTTGTTCTTGGGTAGTTTTTTGATTACCGATTCAATTGCGTTGGTGGTAATTGGTCTGTTTAGATTTTCTGTTTCTTTCTTGGTCAGACTTGGAAGGTTGTATTTTTCTAAGAAGTTGTCCATATCTTCTAGGTTTTCCAGCTTGTTAGCATATAGATTTTCATAATATTCTCTAATAATTCTTTGTATTTCTGAGGGGTCCATCATGATTTTTCCTTTCTCATTTCTGATTGTTTATGTGTATAGATTCTCTTTTTCTCTTAATAAGTCTGGCTAGGGGTTTATCTATTTTGTTTATTTTTTCAAAGAACCAGCGCTTGGTTTCATTGATTTTTTCTATTGTTTTATTCTTCTCAATTTTATTTATTTTTTCTCTGATCTTTATTATGTCCCTCCTTCTGGTGACTTTGGGCCTCATCTGTTCTTCTTTTTCAATTTCAATAATTGTGACTTTAGACTATTCATTTGGGATTGTTCTTCCCTCTTTAAATAGGCCTGGATTACGATATACTTTCCTCTTAGAACTGCCTTTGCTGTGTCCCACAGAATTTGTGGCTTTGTGCTGTTGTTGTCATTTGTCTCCATGTATTGCTTGATCTCTGTTTTAATTTGGTCGTTGATCCATTGATTATTTAGGAGCATGTTGTTAAGCCTCCATGTGTTTGTGAGCCTTTTTGTTTTCTTTGTACAATTTATTTCTAGTTTTATGCCTTTGTGATCTGTGAAGTTGGTTGGTAGAATTTCAATGTTTTTGATTTTACTGAGGTTCTTTTTGTGGCGTAGTATGTGCTCTATTCTGGAAAATGTTCCATGTGCAGTTGAGAAGAATGTGTATCCTGCTGCTTTTGGGTGCAGAGTTCTGTAGATGTCTGTTAGGTCCATCTGTTCTAGTGTGTTGTTCAGTGCCCCTGTGTCTTTACTTATTCTCTGTCTGTCCTTTGGAGTGGTGGTGTGTTGACGTCTTCTAAAATGAATGCATTGCTTTCTATTTCCTCCTTTAATTCTGTTAGTATGTGTTTCACATATGTCGGTGCTCCTGTGTTGAGTGCCTATATATTTATAATGGTTATATCCTCTTGTTGGACTGACCCCTTTATCATTATGTAATGTCCTTCTTTATCTCTTGCTACTTTCTTCATTTTGAAGTCTATTTTTTCTGATACAAGTACTGCAACACCTGCTTTTTTTCTCTTTGTTGTTTGCATGAAATATCTTTTTCCATCCCTTCACTTTTAGTCTGTGTATATCTTTGGGTTTGAGGTGAGTCTCTTGTAAGCAGCATATAGATGGGTCTTGCTTTTTTATCCATTCTATTACTCTGTGTCTTTTGATTGGTGCATTCAGTCCATTTACATTTTGGGTGATTATCAACAGATATGTACTTATTGCCTCTGCAGAATTTTGATGCGTGGTTAGCAAAGGTTCAAGGGTAGCTTCTTCACTATCTAACAGTCTAACTTAACTCTCTTATTAAGCTATTAGAAACACAGCCTGATGATTCTTTATTTCTCTCCCTTCTTATTCTTCTTCCTCCATTCTTTATATGTTACATGTTTTATTCTGTACTCTTTTGTGTTTCCTTTGACTATTTTTGTGGGTAGTTGATTTTATTTTTTGCCTTTAATAGGTATTTGGGTGGTCTGCTTTCTTTGCTGTGATTTTATTTTCTCTGGTGACATCTTTTTAGCCTTAGGAGTGCTTCCATCTAGAGCAGTCCCTTTAAAATATCCTGTAGAGGTGGTTTGTGGGAGGCAAATTCCCTCAACTTTTGCTTGTCTGGGAATTGTTTAATCCCTCTCTCAAATTTAAATGATAATCGTACTGGATACAGTATTCTTGGTTCAAGGCCCTTCTGTTTCATTGCATTAAATATATCATGCCATTCTCTTCTGGCCTGTAAAGTTTCTGTTGAGAAGTCTGATGATAGCCTGTTGGTTTTCCTTTGTAGGTGATATTTTTTCTCTCTCTGGTTGCCTTTAATACTCTGTCCTTTTCTTTGATCTTTGCCATTTTAATTATTAAAATGTTGTCCTCCTTGGGTCCCTTCTGTTGGAAGATCTGTGGGCTTCCATGGTCTGAGAAACTATTTCCTTCCCCAACGTGAGGAATTTTTTGGCAATTATTTATTCAAAGACATTTTCTATCCCTTTTTCTCTCCCTTCTTCTTCTGGTATGCCTACAAAGCGATTATTGTTCCGTTTGGATTGGTCACACAGTTCTCTTAATATTCTTTCATTCCTAGATCCTTTTATCTCTCTCTGCCTCAGCTTCTCTGTACTCCTGTTCTCTGATTTCTATTCCATTAACAGTTTCTTGCACCCGGTCCAGTCTGCTCTTAAGCCCGTCAATCGAATGTTTCATTTCTGTAATCTCTCTCCTGACTTCATCCCTTAGCTGTTGCATATTTCTCTGTAGGTCCATCAGCAGGAAGATTGTTTACATCTATCCCACCAGGTCCTCTCTCTGGAGTTGTCTGAGTGATTTTTGACTCGACCAGATTCTTCTGTCTTTTCACGGCGATAGAAGTGTGGTCGCAGGCAGGTGACACATGTGTCAGCTGGGAAAACAAAGTCCCTGCTTGTTGTTCGCCTTGCCCTTCTCTACAGCCTGTGCCAGTTACCCGCACACCAGGAGGCAGTCTCTGGAATAATCCCATGAGCTTCCATGGGCAGAGCCACCCTCAGGCTAGCCTAGAGCACTGCGGGAGCGTGGCAGCCCTGCCGGGTGTGTTCTACTGGAGGGATGGGCCCCTTTGTGCCTTCTGGACCTTGCTCTGACTTCTGCAGCCTGTTCCGGTTACTGGCATACTGGGAGGCAGTCTCTGGGATAATCCCCTGAGCTGCCATGGGCAGGGCCATCCTCAGGCTAGCCTAGAGCACTGTGGAGGGTGGCAGCCACGCCAGGTGCATTGTACTGCCAGGACGGGCCCCTTCGCATCTTCTGGACCTTGCTCCAGCTTCTGCTGCCCATCCGGGTTAGCTGCGCACCTGGAGGAGACTGTGTGGTTGCCATGGGCGGGGCCGCTCTCTGGCTGCTCCACAGCTGTGGCGGGTCAGCCGGTCCATTTACAGCACTGGCCAGGGGGAACGAATGACAGGCTGCTTATCGCCATGAGGGGTTTTGGGGCTGCTTTAGCCGGCATGCGGTTAGGGGGCCCAAAATTCCTCAAGATTCCAAGCCTGCTGGGCTGAGTGTGCTGGGACGATTTTGTTCAGCTGTTGGGCCCTTGTCCCTTTAAGACTTTTAAAAAGCACCTGCTTTTCTTTTGTCCCAGGGGAGCCGGCTGTGGGGACCCGCTCACCATCTCAGTCTGGATCCTGCCCTTCCATTCTCTAATATCCAGTACACCATGCGACGTGTGTCTGTGCTCCCGGTGCAGATCACCAGGGCTGGTTATTTAGCCGTCCTGTGCTTCCACTCTCTCCCCGCTCTGATTCCCTTCCTCCTACTGGTGAGCTGGGGTGGGGGTAGTGCTCAGGTCCTGCTGGGTCATGGCTTTGTATCTTACCCCCTTCATGAGGTACTGAGTTCTCACAGATGTAGATGTAGCCTGGCTGTCTTACTGTATCTTCTGGTCTGTCTTTTAGGAATTGTTGTATTGGTTGTATTTTCAAAAATATATGTGGTTTTGGGAGGAGATTTCTGCCCCCTGCTCATGCCGCCATCTTGAGCCCCCTCCACTACAATGGATTCTTTGTTAATTTTGTATCCTGAAACTTTACTAAATTCGTTTACTAGTTCTAATAGTTTTTTGATGGAGTCTTTTGGGTTTTGTCTATATTGTTTTATGTCATCTGCAAATAGTGAGAGATTCACTTCTTTACTACGAATTTCCCTTTTATTTCTTTTACTTATCTGATTGCTGTGGCTAGCACTTCCAGTACTATGTAGAATAAAAGTAGCACGAGTGGGTATCCTTCTTATTCCTGATCTGAAAGGAAAAACTTCAGCTTTTCACTATTGAATATGAAGTATACTGTGGGTTTGTCATATATGGCCTTTATTATGTTGAGGTATAATCCCTCTATACCCTCTTTGTTGAGAGTCTTTGTCATAAATGGATAAATTTTGTCAAATGCTTTTTCTGCATTTATTGAGATGATTATAAGGTTTTTATCTTTTTTTAAACATGTTATGTCACAATGATTAGTTTGCACATATTGAATCACCTGCACATCCCTGGAATAAATCACACTTGGTGGTGTGTAATCCTTTTAATGTATTGTTGAATTTGGTTTGTTAATATTTTATTGAAGTTTTTTCTTCTATATTCATCAGGGATATTGGCCTGTAACTTTCTTTTTTTGTAGTAGTGGCTTTGGTTTTGGTATCAGGGTAATGTTGGTCTTGTAGAAAGAATTTGGAAGCATTCTTGCCTATTCAATGTTTTGGAATGCTTTGAGAATGAGAGATAGTAACTCTTCATTAAATATTTGGTAGAATTCACCTGTGAAGCTGTCTGGTCCTGGAATTTTGTTTGTTGGGAGTTTTTGGATTACTGATTCATTTTCATTACTGGTAATTAGTGTTCAGATTTTCTATTTCTTCCTGATTCCGTCTTGGAAGACTGTGTACTTCTAAGAATTTATTCATTTCTTCTAGTTTGTCCAGTTTGTTGTATAGTTGTTCATAGTAGTCTCTTATCATTTGTATTTCTGTGATGATGGCTGTAACTTTTCTTTAATTTCTGGTTCTATTGATTTGAGTCCTTTTTCTTTTTCTTGATGAGTCTAGCTAAAGACTTACCAATTTTGCTTATCTATTCAAAAAACCAGCTCTTAGTTTCATCAATCTTTTCTATATTTTTAGTCTCTATGCCATTTATTTCCACTCTGACCTTTATTATTTTCTTCTTTCTACTTATTTTGGGCTTTGTTATTCTTTTTCTAGTTCCTTTATGTATAAGATTATATTGTTTAAGATTTTTCTTGTTTCTTGAGGTAGGACTGTGTTACTATAAACATCCCACTTGGAACTATTTTTACTGTCACATTAAATTTTCTTTTTTTTTGACTTATTGAAGTATGGTTGACATACAATGTTATATTGGTTGACATACAATGTTGTTTGTATAGTAACATAGTGATTCACAACATAGTGATTCAATCATTCAACATATCACAACATAGTGATTCAATCATTCAAATCATATAAAATTCAATCATATAAAATTCAATCATATAAAATTCTCACCATGATACATAGAGTTAACAACTGTCACCATATATAGTTATTACAATATTTTTATTGACTATGCTATACTTTACATCCCCATGACTTCTTTTATAATTGGAAGTTTGTACCTCTTAATCTACCTCACCTATTTCACCCATATTCCCCCATCCTTCCCTCTGGCAACCACCAGTTTTTTTCTCTGTATTTATGAGTTTCTTTCTGTTTGTTTTATTTGTTTTTTAGGTTCCAAATGTAAGTGAAATCATATGGTATTTGTCTTTCTGTCTTATTTCACTTAGCATAATACCCTCTAGGTCCAACCATGTTGTCACAAATGGCAAGATTTCATTCTTTTTTATGAACGAGTAATATTCCATTATATATATTTATATATGTGTGTGTGTGTGTTTATACATACTTGTGTGTGTGTGTATAATCATATTTTCTTTATCCATTCATCTATTGATGAACACTTAGGTAGCTTCCATATCTTGGCTATTGTATGTGTCCCATAGATTTTTGAATGTTTTATTTACATTTTCATTTGTCTCAAGGTTTTTTTACATTTCCCCTTTGGTTTCTTTGTTGACCCATTGGTTGTTTAGTAGCATGCTGTTTAGCCTGAAAGTGTTTGTGGTTTTTTGCAAGTTTTTTTCTTGTAATTGATTTCCAGTTTCATACCATTGTAGTTGGAAAAGATACTTGATATGATTTCAAGCTTCTTGCACTTACTGAGACTTGTTTTGTGGCCTAACGTGTGACCTGTCCTGGAGACTGTCCCATGTGCACTTTGATGTATATTTTTCTGTTTTGGGATGGAATGTTCTGTATAAATATGTTAAGTCCATCTTGTCTAATGTGTTGTTTAAGGCCATGGTTTCCTTATTGATTTTCTGTCTGGATTGCTCATCCATTGACATAAGTGGGGGTATTAAAGTCTCCTATTATTGTATTACTGTCAAGTTTTCCCTTTATGTCTGTTAATATCTGCTTTATATATTTAGGTGTTCCTATGTTAGATGCATAGATATTTACAACAGTTATATTCTCTGGTAGCACTGATCCTTTTATCATTATGTAATGTCCTTTGTCTCTTATTATAGTCTGTTTTAAAGTCTCTTTTGTCTGAGTATTGCAACTCCAAATTTCTGTTCATTTCCATTTGCATGGGGTATATTTTCAATCCCTTCACTTTCAATCTGTATGCATCTTTATGTCTGGAGTGAGTCTCTTGTAGGAAGCATATGGATGGGTTTTCTTTCTTTTTTTTTAAATCTCTTCAGTCACCCTATGTCTTTTGAGTGGAACATTTAGTCCATTTTCATTTAAAGTAATTATTGATATGTTTGTACTTACTGCCATTTTGTTCATTGTTTTCTGGTTGTTTTTGTAGTTCTTCTGTTCCTTTCTTTTTACCTTGCTCCCTTCCCATGTGATCTGATGACTTTCTTTAGTATTACATTTTGATTCTTTTATTTTTTTATGTATCTAAGTTTTTGGTTTGTGGTTACCATGGGGTTTATATATAACACCCTATATAAATAAAAGTAAGTTGATGGTTGGACACTTTCTAAAAGCACTACAGTTTTAGTTTCTGTCCCTTTTTCTAATGTATTTGATGTCATTATTTTCAATTGTTTTGTGTATTCCTTACCCAATTATTGTAGATATTGTTGCTTTTAGTACTTCTGACTTTTAATCTTCATACTGGCTTTATAAGTGGTTGGTTCACTACCTTTACTATACGTTTGATTTTACCAATGACAGTTTTCTTTCATAATTTTCTTCCAGTTATGGCCTTTTCTTTTCCACTTAAAGAGGTCTCTTTACATTTCTTATAAGATTGGTTTAGTGGTGATTAACTCCTTAACTTTTGTTTGGGAATGATAACCTTGCACAGTAGAGTATTCCTGGTTATAGGTTTTTATCCTTACAGCACTCTGAATATATTATGCCACTCCCTTCTGGTTTGCAAAATTTCCTCTGAAAAATTATCTGATGGTCTTATGGGTTCTCTTGTGTATAATTAGTTGCTTTTCTCTTGCTTTTAAGATTTTCTCTTTATTTTTACTTATGTGTGTTGGTGTGGACTCTGGATTTACCTTGTTTGGAGTGCTGTGTGATTCTTAGACCTGGGATGTTTGTTCCATACTCCAGGTTAGGGAAGTTCTCACCTATTATTTCTTCAAATAAGTTTTCTGCCAAGAAAGGATTCTTTTCTTAAAGATGGGAAAGACTTGAGCTTACTTATATACTAAAATGAAGCAGCTAGTACAGAACCAGAAGCTACAGATACAAAAGTAGGGATAATTAAGAGAGCCTGATGGGAAACGCCTAGAGGAAATGGGATGTGGACCCAACTGAAAGCTTTTGCAAATACACACATTTGAACACACACACATGCACACAATGTACATACATACACATAAACACATACATACCTTTCTTGTATTTTTTTTACTGAAATGATTTAAGTAGCTACTAAAATGTTATATGAAAGGCAATTATTAATTTCTTCAGTGTTCCCTCCAAACTTTAACATGTTAGGAAAAGAAAGCTACAAACTATCTCATTTAGCAATGGGCTGGTAAACATGATCTTTGCTGCAGAAGGGTGCTGCCTTTTGTATTCTGAGGAGGCTGCTCTGTTTAGGGTTTACTGGGCATTAAGTGACCTTGCTGCACTGCAGGCCTATTAATCATCAGGTCTGATAGCATTTCTCCAGCAGGCCAACCATGAGGACAGCTCTGCTCTTACCAATGCAAGTTCACCTGGTTGGTCCTGACACCAGAGCCAAAGGACAAACATGATAAGGAGAGTCAACTCCATATTTCACTCAGCCAGTTCTCTGATATTAAAGAACAATGAAGAAACCTGCTAAAGGATCAAGAAAAACAACTAGCACAATCATTTCTAGGGCCAGTGTTTCCTATTTTATTATCTTTAGAATTGCCTGACACAGAGAGTTTCAGGAAGATGGTGGAGTGAGCAGGGGGCAGAAATCTCCTCCCCAAACCATATATATTTATGAAAATACAACAAATACAACTATTCCTAAAAGAGAGACCAGAAGATACAGGACAGCACTCAGCCTGCATTCACACCTGAGAGGACTCGGCACCCCGCAAGGCGGGTAAGATACAGAGCCGCAACCTGGCGGGACAAGAGCACTCCCCCACACCAGCACACTGGTGGGAGGAGAGGATTCAGAGCCGGGAGGGAGTGGAAGTACAGGCCTGTGAAATAACCAGCCCTGGTGATCTGCGCCAGGAGCGCTGACACACATTGTACGGTGTGTTGGAGATTGGAGAGACAGAGGGTGCAGGATCTGAGCCTGGGAACGCACTGGGTCCTTGCAGCTGGCTCCCCGGGACGAAAGAAAAGCACGTGCTTTTTTTTAACGGTCTTAAAGAGATAGGGGCCCAATGGAGGAACAAGATCATTCCAGCACACTTGGTCCAGCAGGCTGGGAGTCCGGGGGAACTTCGGAACCCTTGGCTGGTTACTGGGAAAAAGTAGCCCTACTGAAACTTCCCACAGAGATCAGCAGCCTCCCAGTCGTTCTTGCCCTGGCCAGAGCTACAAAGGGCGCTGCGGAGCAGCACGGCCACGGCTGCAGAATAGTGGAGCAACAGCGCCACCTACAGCATCCTCACAGAATCTACTCCTGGCTGATGTCTTTTTGTTTGTTTTTTTGGTATCTTTGGTGTTTTTTTCTCTTTTCTTTTCTTTTCTTTCTTTTATTTCTCTTCTTTCTTTATTTATTTTAAAGTCTTAAAAAGCACAGCTGACATATGTGGCACCTACCAACCACCACTTCTATCGCCATGAAAAGACAGAGGAATATGGTACAAACAAAGCTTATCCAGACCCAGACACCAGAGAGGGAGTCTGAAGGGATGGAAATGCACAATATTCCTGAAAAGGAATTCAGAATAAAAGTCATAAACATACTGATGGATCTACAGAAAAATGTGCAAGAGCTGAGGGAGGAAGTGAGGGAAGTGAGGAAAGACAATGCAGAAATCAGACAAGTGATCGATGGGCTTAACAGCAGACTGGATGAGATGCAAGAGACTGTTAATGGAATAGAAATCAGAGAACACAAATACAGAGAAGCTGAGGCAGAGAGAGATAAAAGGATCTCTAAGAATGAAAGAATATTAAGAGAACTGTGTGACCAATCCAAACGGAACAATATTCGCATTATAGGAGTACCAGAGGAAGAAGAGAGAGAAAAAGGGATAGAAAGTGTCTTTGAAGAAATAATTGCTGAAAACTTCCCCCTGCTGGGGAAGGAAATAGTCTCCCAGTCCACGGAAGCCCGCAGATCTCCCAACACAAGGGAGCCAAGGAAGACAACACGAAGACACACAATAATTAAAATGGCAAAGATCAAAGATAAAGACAGAGTATTAAAGGCAGCAAGAGAGAGAAAAAAGATCACCTACAAAGGAAAACCCATCAGACTATCATCAGATTTCTCAACAGAAACCTTACAGGCCAGAAGAGAATGGCATGATATATTTAACGTAATGAAACAGAAGGGCCTCAAACGAAGAATATTGTATCCAGCACTATTATCATTTAAATATGATGGAGGGATTAAACAATTCCAGACAAGTGAAAGTTGAGGGAGTTTGCCTCCCATAAACCACCTCTACAGGATACCTTAAACGGACTGCTCTAGAGGGAAGCACTCCTAAGACTAAAAAGATGTCACCAGAGAAAATGAAATCATAGCAAAGAAAGCAGACCATCCAAATACTAAAGGCAAAGAATAAAACACCTAGTATATAAAGAATGGTGGAGTAAGACTAAGAAGGGAGAGAAATAAAGAAACATCAGACTGTGTTTACAATAACTTAAGAAAGTTAAGTTAGATTGCCAGAGAGTAAAGAAGCTTTGGTAACCACGAATCTAAAGCCAGCAATGGCAATAAGTACATATCTATAAAAAATCACCCTAAATATAAATGGACTGAATGCACCAATCAAAAGACACAGAGTAATAGAATGGATAAAAAAGCAAGACCCATCTATATGCTGCTTACAAGAGACTCACCTCAAACCCAAAGATATACACAGACTAAAAGTGAAGGGATTGAAAAAGATATTTCATGTACACAACAAGGAGAAAAAGCAGGTGTTGCAGTACTTGTATCAGATAAAATAGACTTCAAAACGAAGAAGCAAGAGATAAAGAAGGACATTACATAATGATAAAGGGGTCAGTCCAACAAGAAGATATAACCATTATAAATATATATGCACCGAACACAGGAGCGCCAGCATATGTGAAACAAATACTAACAGAATTAAAGGAGGAAATAGAAAGTAATGCATTCATTTTAGGAGACATCAACACACCACTCACTCCAAAGGACAGATCAACCAGACAGAAAATAAGTAAAGACACAGAGGCACTGAACAACACACTAGAACAGATGGACCTAACAGACATCTACAAAACTCTACACCCAAAAGCAACAGGATACACATTCTTCTCAAGTGCACATGGAACATTTTCCAGAATACACCACATACTAGGCCACAAAAAGAACCTCACTAAATTCAAAAATATTGAAATTCTACCAACCAACTTCTCAGATCACAAAGGTATAAAACTAGAGATAAATCTTAGAAAGAAAACAAAAAGGCTCACAAATACATGGAGACTTAACAACATTCTCCTAATTAATCAATGGGTTAATGACCAAATCAAAACAGAAATCAAAGAATATATGGAGACTAATGATAACAACAACACAAAGCCAAAACTTCTGTGGGATGCAGCAAAGGCAGTGCTAAGAGGAAAGTGTATTGCAATCCAGGCCCATTTAAAGAAGGAAGAACATTCCCAAATGAATAGTCTAAAGACACAATTACTGAAATTGGAAAAAGAAGAACAAATGACATCCAAAATCACCAGAAGGAGGGACATAATAAAGATCAGAGATGAAATAAATAAAATTGAGAAGAATAAAACAACAGAAAAAATCAATGAAACTAAGAGCTGGTTCTTTGAAAAAATAGACAAAATAGATAAACCCCTAGCCAAACTCATTAAGAGAAAAAAAGAATCTATCACACATGAACAGAATCAGAAATGAGAAAGGAAAAATAACGACAGACCCCACAGAAATACAAAGAATTATAAGAGAATATTGTGAGAATCTATATGCTAACAAGCTGTAAAACCTAGAAGAAATGGACAACTTCTTAGAAAAATACAACCTTCCAAGACTGACCAAGCAAGAAACAGAAAAACTAAACAGACCAATCACCAGCAACAAAATTGAATCAGTAATCAAAAAACTACCCAAGAACAATACCCCCGGACCAGATGGATTCACCTCTGAATTCTACCAGACATATAGAGAAGAAATAACATCCATTCTCCTTAAAGTTTTCCAAAAAATAGAAGAGGAGGGAATACTTCCAAACTCATTCTATGAAGCCAGCATCACTCTAATACCCAAACCAGGCAAAGACCTCACCAAAAAAGAAAATTACAGACCAATATCTCTGATGAGCATAGATGCAAAAATACTCAACAAAATATTCGCAAACCGAATTCAAAAATACATCAAGAGGATCATACACCATGATCAAGTGGGATTCATCCCAGGGATGCAAGGATGGTACAACATTTGAAAATCCATCCACATCATCCACCACATCAACCAAAAGAAGAACAAAAGCCACATGATCATCTCCATAGATGTTGAAAAAGCATTTGACAAAATTCAGCATCCAGTCATGATTAAAACTCTGAACAAAATGAGTATAGAGGGCAAGTACCTCAACATCATAAAGGCCATATATGACAAACCCACAGCTAACATCATACTTAACAGCGAGAAGCTGAAAGCTTTTCATCTAAGATCGGGAACAAGACAGGGATGCCCACTCTCTCCACTGTTACTCAACATAGTACTGGAGGTCCTAGCCATGCAATCAGACAAAACAAAGAAATACAAGGCATCCAGATTGGTAAAGAAGAAGTCAAATTGTCACTATTTGCAGATGGCATGATATTGTACATAAAGAACCCTAAGGACTCCACTCCAAAACTACTAGAACTAATATCTGAATTCAGCAAAGTTGCAGGATACAAAATTAACACACAGAAATCTGTTGCTTTCGTATACACTAACAATGAACTAACAGAAAGAGAAATCAGAAAAACAATTCCATTCACAATTGCATCAAAAAGAATAAAATACCTAGGAATAAACCTAACCATGGACATGAAAGACCTATACCCTGAAAACTACAAGACACTCCTAAGAGAAATTAAAGAGGACATTAAGAAATGGAAATTTATCCCATGCTCTTGGCTAGGAAGAATAAATATTGTCAAAATGGCTATACTACCTAAAGCAATCTACAGATTCAATGCAATCCCTATCAAACTACCAAAAGCTTTCTTCAATGAACTCGAACAAATAATTCTAAAATTCATATGGAACCACAAAAGACCCCAAATATCCAAAGCAATCCTGAGAAGGAGGAATAAAACAGGGGGAATTATGCTCCCTGACTTCAAGCTCTACTACAAAGCCACAGTAATCAAGACAATTTGGTATTGGCACAAAAACAGACCCACAGACCAGTGGAACAGAATAAAACATCCAAACATTAACCCAAACATATACAGTCAATTCCTATTTCATAAAGGAGCCCTGGATATACAATGGGGAGATGACAGCCTCTTCAGCAGCTGGTGTTGGAAAAACTGGGCAGCTACATGTAAGAGAATGGAACTGGACTACTGTCTAACCCCATACACAAAGGTAAACTCAAAATGGATCAAAGATCTGAATGTAAGTCATGAAACCATAAAATTCTTACAAAAAAACATAGGCAAAAATCTCTTGGACATAAACATGAACGACTTCTTCATGAACATATCTCCCCGGGCAAGGGAAACAAAAGCAAACATGAACAAGTGGGACTATATCAAGCTGAAAAGCTTCTGTACAGCAAAGGATACCATGAGTAGAATAAAAAGACATCCTACAGTATGGGAGAGTATATATGACATATCCGATAAAGGGTTGACATACAAAAGATATAAAGAACTCACACACCGTAAGAAACAAAAAGCAAATAATCCAATTAAGAAATGGGTGGAGGACATGAATAGACACTTCTCCAATGAAGAAATTCAGATGTCCAACAGGCACATGAAAAGATGCTCCACATTGCTAATCATCAGAGAAATGCAGATTAAAACCACAATGAGATATCACCTCACACCAGTGAGGATGGCCAACATCCAAAACACAAACAACAACAAATGTTGGCGAGGATGTGGAGAAAAGGGAACCCTCCTACACTGCTGGTGGGAATGCAAATTAGTTCAATCATTGTGGAAAGCAGTATGGAGGTTCCTCAAAAAACTCAAAATAGAAATACCATTTGACCCAGGAATTCCACTCCTAGGAATTTACCCTAAAAATGCAGCAGCGCAGTTTGAAAAAGACATATGCACGTCTATGTTTATCGCAGCACTATTTACAATAGCCAAGAAATGGAAGCAACCTAAGTGTCCATCAGTAGATGAATGGATAAAGAAGATGTGGTACATATACACAATGGAATATTATTCAGCCATAAGAAGAAAACACATCCTGCCATTTGCAACAACATGGATGGAGCTAGAGGGTATTATGTTCAGTGAAATAAGCCAGGCGGAGAAAGACAAGTATCAAATGATTTCACTCATATGTGGAGTGTAAGAACAAAGAAAAAAACTGAAGGAACAAAACAGCAGCAGACTCACAGAACCCAAGAACGGACTAATAGTTACCAAAGGGAAAGGGACTGGGGAAGATGGGTGGGAAGGAAGGGATAAGGGGGAAAAAGGGGCATTATGATTAGCAGATATAATGTTAGGGGGGTGCAGGGAGGGCTGTACAAGTCAGAGAAGACAAGTAGCGATTCTATAGCATCTCACTACGCTGATGGACAGTGACTGTAATGGGGTTGGTGGGGGGGACCTGATGAAGGGGGTAGTTTAATCACCATAATATTGCACATGTAATTGTAGGTTAATGATACCAAAATAAATTGTAAAAAAAAAAAAAGAATTGCCTGCCACACCAGAAGGCAACTTAGGCTTCATTTATAAACTGCTTTAATAAGAAAGGTGAGAAAAGATGAAAATTAAAACAGAAGCTCATATATGATTTCGAGCCCTTATATTATGCAGCTGATACTTCGGCTTAAAAATGCCGAGACAGTTGCCTAGTAAATCAAAGGCAGAAGTCTTTACAAAAAGGTATGGGCCTCATCCTATTGTACCAGGAGACTGAGTAAAATAAATCAAGATTAATTTAACCTGACTAATTTCTGAGGACTTCAACTGAGGTGCCACAAAGCTCTGATGCTCATGAGAGAAAAGGGACTCAGTTAGGCTCGGAAGTAGGCAGACCCTTTGCAGGATTTTGATAGATTTAATAAGATCACCATTTCTCTGAAGCTCAGTTCTTAGGGCTGCACAACTGGCACTTAAAAACCCAATGATTAAAATGAAAAAACAAGTAATGGAAATATGTTAGCACATGTAAGAGATAGGCATCTCTCTCTCTCTCTCTCTCTCTCTCTCTCTCTCTCTCTCTCTCTCTCTCCCTCTCTCCCCGCCACCACCCCCCCACACACGAAACACAGAGAACAGACCATCAGAGGAAAACTTCCCTTTTGATTCTAAATCATAACATTCTAAAGGAAGAGCATGAATCCAGTTGCGTAGGAATATTTTAAAAGGAAAACCACTTATTCATGCAGTATTACCATGTTTTCCAAGAGTATGTGTGGCAGGTTAGGTAATTTGTACTGAGTTGAGAGGGCCATAGTATTTTTCCTTTGGAGGGCACTTACACCAACACCAAAATCAGCAAAAAGCACTGGGAAGCATTCCCAGGAAGATGCAATTTGGTGTTCTTGATATGAGCTGCAAATTCTTCCTGAAATAGTTACATTAGGCTGGATGTGGACAGGACTCGTATGTCCAGCCATGCTACTAGCTAATGGAAAAACAATTTTAAATCAAAGGCAGATATTTTGATAGTAACACATGTGGAAGAAACAAGCTTCAGTCATTTCTCTAGATACCTCATTTTGCTAATCTTACTGGCTGAAAAAGTGACAAGATAGTATCAGATATTATGTATTGGCAGATAATTTCAGGAAATAAGGGTCTCTTACCTGTTCATTCAGAAATTGTGCTTAAGTTTCTTAGCAACAGTATAAAGCCTGGAGTAGAAATATTTGGAAAGTAAAATGATTTTAGATAATTTATATTTCATTTAGTTTCAGAGTAAGATAAAATCACCTTTTTAACTTTCTGAAGGATTTCTCAGTAAATAAAAAGCTACATGTCTATTATAGTAAAACTTATTGCCAAAGTCTACTATTCTATTAGACAGTCAGTCCATAGCTCGCTTTCAGACTATTGATATTGGGGGGTGTGTGTGTGTGTGTAATTTGCTGAATGAGATCTCTGGAGAAAATGGAGGAAGGGGAACAGAAGCCTTTAGGAGATCAGGAAGTTAGATGACTTGGAAATAGTTCTAGAAGTCATTCAAGAGAAAATAAATTCTTGAAGTAGAATGAGAATGGTTACTTTTGAAAACTATCAAAATGACATCCTGTGTTTTAGTAGTTTCTGAGTCCTGATAGATTCATGCAGCTAATATGTTGAGAAGCTGATATGAGACGGAAACCCCAATGCAGGTAAGGAGCTTTTAATTAGCTAACTTGAAAACCACCTACAAAGTCTGGCTAATAGCACATCTTACAGAGAACATAAAGAGTTATATTCATTTACTGAGCTTAAAGAAGTACATATACACTTGAAGTGCTAATAATTGCTGATCTTTAATGACACTAATTGTTTGATAATATTGTTGCTAAATTGGGCCTATTCTCCTAAAGTTCATTATTAACCAGACCTTGTTGGCTAATAATTACACCCTTAGATCTCACATTTTGATTATAAGATATTCCTCATTTTCAGTTCAGAGGCACAGCAAGTCAAGTCTGTATAGACTGTGTTTTAAGAACTAGGCTGCCCTAAGAGATATGCTCTTAATAAGCCAGCCTCCTAAATTAAGTGTATTCAATTCACAACAGTGCGCCATCTTTTCTTTCTGTAACAGATAATCCCTCCATCTATTATATCTGACTTTTTTGGGAGCTAGGGGAAGAAGAGGAGTTGCTATGAAATTATCTCTCTCATCTATTATTAGCTCAAGTAATCTTTTGTTGGATACACTGAATAATACACTCATTTACTTTTTCCAAGATCAGTTGTATGTAGGTATGCTCACACATCAAAACACCATTTTTCCTTAGTGATTCATGATGCTTCGGACAAATATTTACTGGCATGAAAAGATGTTTACAATATACTAAGTGAAATGACTGGATTAAAAGTAGTATGTACAATATGAAACCATTTTTAGAGGGGAAAAATAATCTGTGGAGGAAAAAGTCTGGAGGGATACACACCAAAGTGGTAGGATAACAGATGGCTTTCATATTTTTATTTTCTATGATGAACAGTATGTTTTTTAATAAGAAAAAATACATTTGACCATATTAAGTGTGAAGAATCTCAGTAAGGGAACTTTATTTGTCCAATAAATATTTATTAGACCCCACTTTACGTTAGCTATGGTTCTAGGCCCTGGGGATACAGTGGTGAGCAAAACAGATGAAAAGCCATGACCTTCTATCATTTTCCTCTACTAGGGAGAGCAGGGCCACTGCACATAGCTGCACAGATTGAGCAAAGCACCACCTCCATATCTACACCTGACGGACCAAAGGAGGGAGGCAGACAAGATAAAATACCTGTGTTGGATGGTAGGAAGTAGTGAAAGAAGATGCCACGTGTGTGTGTGGCAGGGGAACACTGGTTGCACTTTTAAACAGAATGCTCAACGATGCTTCATGAAGGTGATAGTTGCCTAAAGACCTAAAGGAGGTAAGGAAGCAAGCTATGCAGTTATCTGAGCAAAAAAAAAAAAAAAAAAAATGAGTACAGAAACTCATGTAGAAGCCTGCTTATTGTGCTCAAGGACCAAAAGAAGATTGGTGTGACTGGAACAGAATGAGTGAGGGGGAAAGTAGTGGGAGATAAGGGCAGAGAGATAAAGAAGGATAAGACCATATATGGCCTTGGCTTTTACTTGGAGTGAGAGGGGAAGCTATTAGGCAGTTTGGATCAGGGGTGACATTATCTAATCTACACATTAGCTCTAGCTGTAGCCTAAGTACAGACCGAAGGGGGAGATCAGTTACCGCAATAATGCAGGGGAAGGATGACGGTGGCTTGGACCCAGGTGGTAGCAATGGAAGTGGTGACGAGGGGGTATATTCTGAAGGTGAAGCTGCCAGGATCTGCTGATGGACTGGATGTGGAATGTGAGAGAAAGGTGTCTGGTCTGAACAGCTGGATGGATGGAGGTGCCATAAAGCCAGATGGAGAAGTCTGCAGCAGGCCCAGTTTGCCACAAGAGTTGGGGCAGGGATATTAGCTCAGTTTTAGACATAGTAAGTTTGAGATCCTGGTAGATGTCCAGAAGACATTTCAACCTTTGGACTTAGCCTCCCCTCCAGTGGACTCACTAGGCAGACAGACACAGCTTTCCCTGCAGTAACAAGGTAAGAGTGGAAAGGGAATCTCGGTAAATCAGATACTGTTTAAGGGGATTAGTCTAATTGCTGAGCAAGCTGCTAAATTTTGCTTGAAGGAGGAGGAGGCAATGATACATACCTACAAACTCATTTTTTTTTCTGCCACTTATCAGTACAAATAATGTCAATAAAAATGGCAACCTTTATGATAAAAATTTCTCACACCATTCAGTAAAGCTGATATTTTAGTGAGAACCAATGCCAGATACAATTTCAAATAAAATGTGAAAACAAAGACAGGAAAAGGTGGCTTAGAAGGTAGAAGAATCACTTTTGGTCTTCTCTTGAGACTCCCAAGTCAAGCTGTTAAATTGCTTTAGAATGATCTGAGCCAAGGACTAAACTTGACAAACAAGTGGGACCAAATGTTCCCAAGAACCAGGACAATTCTGCTCTAAGCAACTGGGAGGATAGGCATAATATTGTCTATTGGCCTCAACTAGTTTTATATCATAATAGGAACTTTGGATTCACCAGGAACTCCAGGTCCCCAAATCACATTTTGATGATCAATAAAGGGAAACACTCAAGCATCCACATTGATTTCTAGAATGTTTCCATGGACTGGAAGATTTCACTTGGCTCAGAAGAGAAAGTATGGCTTAAATCAGATTTCTGAAAAAGTCCAAACAGCTGGTGTTGGTCTGGTAATGTTTTTAGCAGTCCAAGGTAAAATGAAAAAAAAAACAAACCAGGATAGTAGAATGAATTTTAAATGTATTTGATTTTAAAAAGCTGTTTGATTTCTGAGGCTGTTTGCTTGTTCTTTTTTTTTTTTTAGGGTTACTATGCTTTTTATGAAATGGTGAGAAATAGGCAGTAATGTTTGTTTTGGCTAAAGACAAATAGAAGGCAATCCTATAGCTGTCTCCACATTTTTGTTTTAAATTTCCAGTCCTCTGAAATGGAACTGTCTGGTAAGTGCTGATCTGGAGAAAAGGTGCTCATTAGTGCTAAGCAAGTCATCATGCCTTGTTCTCCTAAGACTGACAGAGCTGGCGGTGAGCACCCGATGCCTGTGTCAGCAATCCCACCTTCCCACTCATGGGACGTGACTGTCTGCCACCTCCCTGCGTTCCTTTGCACTCCCCTAAATGACCTCAATCAAGGCCTCAGGAGAATTAAAAGCAGTTCCTCGTAAGAGACAGAGACCTCTGGACATCACCAACAGCAAATGGCTGGGAAAAGCAGCAGTATCTGAAAATCGAAAACCTGGTTGAGTGTGGATTCTGCTTTGTCACCTCAGGGAAGTCACATAGCATCTCGGAGCCACAGGTCTTTCTCTTCTTTCTACATACCATCTGTCCTACTCATCCAAAAGGGCTGTTATAAAAAAAAAAAATATATATATATATATATATTTATAGGAAAGTACTTTTTAATTGATGAAATATAATTATCTTACATGGACCCTGGTACCACTGTAAATAAATGAAATGGGCTGGGGATGAGAAAAACAGGGCAGCAATGGATTATGTATCAAATGACACTAGGTTTGGGACGGTAACAGAAGCTGTAGAGGCTCTAGCAAAGAGGAGTCCAGGAACAAAAGCTGATTGCGGCTATTGAGGACTGAGGGAAACCCTGTGTAATTAGAGCTTCTGATTTTTCTAAGAGAAACCAGAGACTTTCATTTTGTATGTGCATGAAAACTCCTGATTATTTAAATGTTAGCAACTATCTGACAACTTTAAGACCTAGTGGGGCCATCCCTGAAAGTCCAAACAAAACAAGTCTGGGGGCCAAATTTGGCCCAGAGGTACCCGTTTGTAATTTCTGATTTACATACATGTCCTACTATTCCTGTGTTCAGTGGGATGCCTAGGGCTGAGGCCCCTAAGCTCATCTTAGGGCTCTTCCCCAAGATTTCCCTAATGGCTGATCCGGATGTGTCCTGACAGTGCTAAGATTTTCCACAGTTCTTTATGCACATTCATGTGTGGACATTGTAAATAAATCTTCTCATGAAAAGTTAACTAGGCCTTGGACCAATCCAGCAGGGTCACCATCTGGGAGTCCTCAGAAACAGTGAATTGTCAGCACTGTAAACATTTTAGACTTCATGGAAGACACTGACTTTTTCTAAACTAATGTCCCCTGCCAGTCAAGATCGCGGTATGGGTTCAAGAACAAGGCATTCATTTAACAACAGTAATAGGAACAGTGAGGGGGAAAACCGGACGGTCCTCATAATGAAAGACCTAAAAGCAAGCTGTGACTTCCCTAATAAGGCGGTGACCAAAGCTGGCTCCCTGGCAGTCGAGCACCAATACAATTAATCAGTCTGTTTTCAGTCTTCTCACGACAGTAATATTAACAGTTTGCGTTATTCTGTTTATATGACACTGACAGGTCTTCAGCATGTTGGGCCTACTTGCTGGAGATTAATGGCTACTCTTATACTGAGGTAAAAACCAGGCAGGGAGAGAATGCCTTTTACACCTAGATAAGAACAGGATTCTCTTCTTTTTTGTTCCCCCATTGCCCATCAATTCCTCCCTCTTTTAATTTCTATCAAGGACATGCAAAATTAGTTGTGTCCAGCAGGTTCTTCTGGCTGTATAAACTCCCCCACTTGGGATGTCATATCCCCAAGTGAAACAAAGGAAACCTTAAATGTTGTTTTTGGATAAGCTCATCATCTCTGAATATACTATTGGCTAATTGTTTTCTGAAAAATTCAGATTCCATATAAAAGAAAAAGATGGGTAAGAGATGGCCTCCAGTGACAGGAATCTTAGCATATTAGGTGGGTAATGGTTCCTTTGTGTATCTATGATTATTTTTGCAGACAAGGCAGAATTGATATTTACAGTGGTTTAGCTGCAAGAAGTACAGACATCCCAGAAAATCTTACACATATTTCCTTTAATAGTCATATTTCAAAAAAAAAAATCCAAAACATTTGAAGTGACTCAAGACTAGCTACCCCCCCCACCAATAAGCCCCTTCCCCCAAAAAGCTGTAAGAGTACCACTTATTACTGGTATACTTTTCTCTTTACCAGGTTGGAGAGACATGGTAACCCCACATGTTATTTTGAGAGCATAGAAGTAGAGAGAAACGAAAATAAAACTTGAAAAAAAATCAGTGCGTCTCCTCTAGGGCTCTGTAGGGATCATCACCTCACTCTAGGCTCTTAGGGAGCCTCCACTCATCTTTATGAGAGAGCTGCACGGGTAAGTACGCACTGCACACCTCAGAACTACAAGCCCTGTGCCCGCTAGCTCTCCGAACCACTTCCTGTTGCTCATTCCTCTCCTGACTTAGTAGCAGGAGAAGGAGTTTGATTCCAGCACACAGGGCATCAGGGGGTGGCTTTTCAGTGGAACTCTTTGATAAAGATTTTTAAAGCCAGAGACAAGGACATTCTAGGATAAGAAAGCAATATTAATACTAGTACAATAATAGCATGTACAAGCACTATTTAAGCTCCTCAGTTGTAAAAACCCATTTAATTCCCACAACTTTTTCAGAAAAATATTTTTAAGTTATGAAACATTTCAAACTCGCTTATTTTTACTGACAATAAATAGATACACTGAGGGAAGAGTTAAATAATTATGTGCATTTGAAGTACAAGTAATTTGAGAAAGTAGAGCAGATATGCTGTTTTGGGCATCTCTTGAATTCCATACGTTTATTTTAATAACTTGCCTGATATGAAGGTTTAATTAGGAAAGAAACCGGAATGAGACTAGTTAGAAGGATACTGCATTGATCCTGAGACTCTGAACCTGGGTGGTATATTGGGAGTGAAAAGAAAAGATTTGGGACTTGTCTAAGACTTGGTTTGTTCTTTGGTTCATTTGTTAATTCACTCAACTACTTTTGAGGGTTTCAGATGAGCCAGACACTGTGTTACAGGACATGTAGGGAAGAAAAAGAAGAAATTGAAAAATGACTCATTCTCAAAATTGGGCTATTAGCCATTCATTGCCCAGGGTTCAATGTTAGAACATTGCCACTGTAACAGACACCCATCCATCCGTCCTTCCCTTCTTCCCTCCATCTATCCATCTGACACCTGCTGAACACCTACCTTGTACCAGGCACTGCACTGCATAACAGTCATGAGCAAGTCCAGGAAAGAAAAATGAAGGGAAAGGAAAAAAGACTACTGCCTTCATTCTCACAGCCCCGGGAGAGCCTTCTTTCTAGAATTTTCATTCCTTTCCTGGCGGTCTGGCCATAAGGCATAGTACATGGTGGTAAACCAGCAGGCTGCTGGAACAGCATAGGTATTCTTAGTCATCTATATGAAGAAAGGCTCTCTGATTTAATTTCTAAATGTGTGCCCTGATTTGGCATATTGAACCAAAGCAAAATATTATATCAGAAAGGCATCTAACATGATTCCCATATGCAGATTTTAATATTGTCCAAAAAGATAAGCACAAGAAAAACCAGCTAAGAAAATGGAACAAACACACTTTGAACATTAAAAATCTGTTACCTAGTTTACTCGGTAAATTGCTTGAAATATGTAATTCTATAGCCTTACAGAGAAAGCTCTGACCTTTTAAAATGAAAATTTGCCTAGACTTTATGAGAATAAATCCTGACCATTTCCTAGTGCTTTCTGAAAAACAACTAGGTAATAGAATGACTACCACTGAGAATTATTTTGCTTT
This sequence comes from Phataginus tricuspis, assembly GCA_029783875.1. Taxonomy (NCBI): domain Eukaryota; kingdom Metazoa; phylum Chordata; class Mammalia; order Pholidota; family Manidae; genus Phataginus; species Phataginus tricuspis. The sequence goes on along the minus strand of JAQQAC010000477.1, from coordinate 29,820,987 downwards.
ACTTACAGCAGCTGCCTTTTCATTATTATTTTATGAGAGCTTGTCTAGATATTACGTATCCTTCACTATCTACATGTAGTTCTTTTTTAAATGTCCTCTTTATATGCCTGGGGTTATGTCAGTTTCCTTGGATCTAACTGGATCTCAAACAGCAAACTCTATCACTTTAATACTTTCCAAAGGTTCTTATGCATCCAGGCTTACCTCCAAAAACCATGACTAATGTACGCTGTTGGTCATTTCTATTAAAATAAAAAAATTAAAAGGTATTTTTGGGGACTTATGAACACCATTAACAATTATTTCAAGTATAAGCTAGTTCATATATGCCAAGGGTGAGAATTTAAGTGCCAATAAAATATAACCATAAAAGAAGGAATTTGATGAGAACAGACACTTTTTTTTTTTGAGGCTCTGAGCCTGGTATGGACTTGTGTGCTCTATAAACTGAGATAACTGAGCCATGGAAAGCAGCCTGCACGAATGGTAATTTGAAAAGGCAGACTCCTGGGCCTGTGCGTTTTAATCCCAACTCTACCGCATGCATCATTTACCAAGTTTGTGTCTGTATGGAAAATAAGATTTGAATAGCCACCTACTAAATTCTCAGTGAAAAATATTTTTACATTATGAAACATTTCAAACCCGCTTGATTTTACTGACAATAAATAGGAACTGAAATTGGGAAAAGTGTAAAACACTATAGAAGTGATCGATGGAGTCACTCCATGATTATTACCTCAAGTTAACCGATAGGTAAGAGAAGGCTTCACCATTGCGGGAAGGCTCGGTCTATGGGTTCAAAGCCTTCTGTTACACTGAGGTTATTTTCATTTTGCTTGGTTTAGCTGGAGAGAGGAACTCCAAGAAAAAAGTCAAAGATGAGCCCAGAGGCACAGCCACAGAACCTGAGACGCTCCGCACGGGAAGGCCTGTCTTGGAGATCATCTAGCCACCCTCTCAGGGTGGGAAAGAAAAACAATCTGCAACCGTCTGACATTTCTGACTCTTACCTGCGGCGCAGATCCTCGGCCACGGCTGCCCGGCAGCTGAACAAATAGGCCCGTAGTGACTTCAGCCGCTGCCGCAGCCGCACCACAGTGGCCAGTGGCTCAGCGTGTCGGTACAGCATGGGGTTCTCCTGCTGGATGTCGATCAGGGGCTCTTCATACACGTACTCCAGAAACTCTTTGGCCTGCTTAGACACCTGCAAAATAAACTTCCTCCATTAGTTCTGGTGACTCATCCAGCTTTCCATACCTCCTCAAACTAGGAACCATGGCTTGAATATCAAAGTAGTAGTATTTTCTGAACACAGCCAAATGAAAAAGCTCGTGATTTAACTTCTGACTTCTCTTTTTCTCTTCCAGAAACTCAACTGGTAAAAGTAACCTTGGCATTGAAAAGAATTCGCTAATCCTGTATCTTGATTATAGTGGTGATTACATGAATCTACATGTGGTGAAATGCACAGAACTATAGAGACACAGAATACCAGTCAATTTCAAAATAAAAAGAGCCTTAATGAAGTCCTTTTTTTCAACAGCAATACTGATTTTAAAATATATATGTATGTAGGTATATTCTATACCACTTTTTATAAGTAGCCTTTTTAAAAAAATAGGTAAACCATGTACATATCACAAAATTCAAAAGGTCTTTTTTATTATAAATCTCATACACATGCTTATGTCCCTACAGAGATACAAACAAAACAAAACAAAACAAAACAAAAAACCAAAAAGCACCAATGTTTTTTTTCTAGTAAGATATTTTTTCCCCTGATAAGCAATTATTTTTTAGGTATGTAATCCTTTGGGGTCCTGCAAAATTAGTTAATGAAGTTTACAGACTCTGCAGATCAGCTCACAAAGAGGCACCTAGAATTAGCCAAAACCTTTGACTATTTAACCAGACTGGAAATAACAAGGCTAAATTATACGTCTCTTTAAGGCATTGAGAGGCATGTTACATGCCAGATACTACAGCAGGCATGAGGCATTTAATGGAAGATAAAACAGACATGATCCTGTCCTCATGTATCCTGCAGTTCAATGGAGAAAGACAGAACTGGGTTCGAATATTTTACCCTGGTTAAATATTTGCTATATTTAAATATCTTAAATGAGGAAAAAATGGATGGTGTTCTGGGAAATGAAGTACAGACCACTTGAAACTGTTGCTGAAAAATGATGTATTGTACAATTCAATTAGTCTTTCTGGCTCTATTGAGCAGTGTTTATACTGAGTCAGGGCCCCACGGAATTAGGTTAACAATGCTACCTTTTAGTAGGTGAACAGAAGGACAAAGGGCACTGGCCAGTCTCCCAGGCCTTAAAAGGCTTCTCTCTTCAGGTGGTACTTAAGCCCGAAATGAAAAAAACAAAGTCTTTTACAGAGACAGTAAAAGCAGGAAGACAAATGGAACAGCAGCTACTGACATCAGCATTCACAGACTGAAATTACTGAAAACAAAAACAGAACTAGTTTCAATAATGTCTAAGGCACTGCTTCACGAAGTTATTAACTAGTGTTAAGAATACAGAGCATATTGTGCCCGCGGCTGCCTGAGTATGTGAACAAATCCCTGCCACTATGAGCCAGTTTTGGCAGCAAGGCTGAGCACATGCTCGTTTCTTTTTTTTTTTTTTTGAATAATCAACCACTTAACACTGGTGAGGGAATTTTTGAGAACTCAAAATTTGGCATGAAAGTTTTGTAAAATAGAAAGCACTGTATCCCACTGATTTCCTAAGTTCTAAACAACCCTGCATACTGGTACGAGGATTCTACTTCCCAATCAATCGTAATTCTCTTTTTAAAAAAGGAAATGTTAAATACAGTTACTTGAGCAAGGAAGCCAATGATATCCTTAGGTGATAAAGTTTATGTGAGAGAAACTTTCTTAATATAAATATTACATAAATTGTAGGTGATCACCAAATACATTCCACTTGAGAGTTAAAGCTACTGTCCTACTTCTTGCCAACCACATTATGAAAAACATGAAAAGCCCGAGTGCTGTTTCTGATGTCCATGAAAACTCAGCTCATTGGGCAGATGGATGAGCCCAAAAGGAATGGTTTTGGTGACATTCTTTCCCATGATCCCGCTCCACTCACATTAGGAACCATTTTGATAGGGTTGATACTGATATTTTTCAAACCTATTGACCTATAGTAATTTACTAAATAATTTTAGTGTTTATTAATGACCTTCATAGTATTAATAGAAACTAATTTTTCATATCTTTTTAAGCTTATAAGCAGAAGAGTTTAAGCTGTAAGACCTCAGCTCAGACTGATTTTGTTGCTATTTGTTCCCACAGCCCTGCAGTCTACATGATTCATGAGAGCTGAGAAGGAGGAAGTCCAGGGGGAAACAGTTCTCCCCACTTCACACACAGGAGCTGGAGACACCATCAGGTTATAAATTAGCTGTAGATTAGTGATGACCAAATCTGCTATATAAACATAGGTATTTATAAACAAACATACTTGTTACTTGATTTGAACATTAAGCATCATTAGTACAGATTTGGACATAATATGTCTTTTGCTATGGTGGTGACAGCTTCCCCTTAAAAACAAAGTTCTCAAGTGTCCCGGTTTACATAAGTCTGAGGGGGTGGGGTTCTGGGACATGTCCTGGTATGCGCCCCCCCCTCCCCAAAAACAGTCCTGGGTAATAAAGCACTGGGGCGAGGGAATATTTAACTGTAGATGCAATTTGGAGATGGTGTGGTAGTGCTGGTGGTGGTGGTAGTGAGGACTTCAGTTTTTGTTAAAGGAGAGAAATGGAATAAAATAACGCAGATGAGAACATAGTCTTAGACTAACAAGGACTGGTACAGATAATCTAGTTCAGTTTTTCTCAACCTGTATTCTAAGGAATAGTAGTTCTACAAAAAAGCTGTTCTGAAGTCCATCACGAAATGTGCCATAGTCTCCTCTTGGTAATTCAAAGTGCAGCATGTTGGCTCAGGGACTTCTTGTACTGAAGAAAACTTGCTTAAACCAGCAACTTCCTAAACCTATCTGACTACCAACACAGCAGTTGCTAAATGTTGTGCAGGCTGTATGAGGGACGGGGGGGAGGGGAACACACAGAGATGAAATCCAGCGTAAGCCCTGCTCACCAGCCACAGGAAGGAGCATCTTTCTCTAATGCTCTCCATGCTCTTGCCAAGCTGTGAGACCCAGGGCTGTGTTCTCCCTGCGTCTGTTCCCATTTAAAGCTGGCCTAGCTGTAGCCCTCCTCTGGAACCCTTTTTTTTGAATAACATCTATTAACACACATAGAACCTGTTAATGCTCCATGGAATGCACTTTGAGAAATGCTGAATTAATCTAGCACATATATTTCATAGAAGAGAAAACTGGATCTGGAGAACTTAAGTGACTTCTCTATGGTCATTTTGTGGTAGAACTAGAGCCAAAACTCAGATCTCTGGACACTCTGCTCTATGCTGCTTTTTTTTTTAACATTGTTTACATTCACAATTCTTTTTATTTTTTAAGAATTCTACCATAAACCATCTGCTCATCACTCTTTAAAAGATGTGCTCTCTGCTCCTGTTCTGTCCTTCCCTCCTCCCCAAATAGAAAGCAAGTGAGCTACAATTGGAGTCTAACCTGTATAATTAGGCAGTATATTTGCATGTAGGTTCTCATTAGATTTTTACTCTAAAACAAAAAAACAGTCCAGAAACCCTTCATTCACCTAGATATCATTTGTGTTTCTTTACTGTCTCTCTCCCTCCATTGGAGTCAGAGCATCACAAGGCAGACACTATGTCCCCAAAGCACTGAACGGTGAGCACAGTAAGGGCCTGATAAATATCTGAAGAAATGAGTGGGGACCTTACAAGGCTCTGGCCGTGCTCTGCACCACACATTCTTACTTTAAACAAACTTCTAACAGCTTGCTTATTTGTTTCTAAACTCACAACATATTTAGAGTCAATAAAGTAGGAAAGGGGAGGACAGGTAGAAGCAGTGCAATGACAACAGAAGGGACAGCTGACATCCTGAGATTAAGGGAAGAAAGGCGTTTGCAAGAAGATATAAAGTACAGCATACAGCCCTTATTGAGGGCAACATGGCACTACCCATCACACAAGTGCACAAATCTACATCTCGGAAGTTATCTCCAGGGTCTCATTCATGAACTTATATTCAAAATGATGTACATAGTTATTCATTGGATCACTGTCTATAATGGCAAAAGTTTGGAAAAAACCTTAATGTCCATCAAAAAAGAGTGGTTAAATTGGTGTGTGTATGTCTAAGATTCATGATGGAATATGGAGAGACTGTTAAAAAAAAAAAAGCCCAAGAATGAGTTTATGATCTAAATGGAAAGCTCTCCAAAAGTCGCATGTATGTCATCTCTTGCACTTTTTGTGTAAAATAGCACATGTATATAAAATATTTCTGGAAGGATATGCAAGAAAGGAATAATGCGATTGCCTATGGAAAGGACAGGGTGGCTGGAAGAAAGAGGTGGGAGGAAAATGATCTGTATATATACCCCATGTACTTGTTGAATCTTGAAACTTGTGAAAGCATATTATATTCAAAGAAAGAATAAAAGTATAGCAGTGAAAGGCAATTTCTTTATGGAAAATAGCCTCCCACACCACATTAAATGACACTGAAGTTATCTATTATTGGACAGAACAATCATATTCATAATTCTGAGACATTTAAAAACATCAATTTCTAGTACATATTTTCTGAAAGGATATATATAGAGGTAAGCAACAGTTAAATTAAAAAATAATAAAATATAATCATATTAATGAAAATATAGAGAATAAAGATCAGGAGAGGAAAAAATATCATCCATAGTCTTACAGTAAAATAACCACTTATTGCTTTGGGGTAATGTTTCCTCTAGTATTTTTTCCCATCTCTATTGTGAAAAGTCAAGGTTAAAGTCTTAAATAAAATCATCAAACATAACACTTCTGATTCCTGTTAAAACAGGCACTGTGGGCTAATGGAGGAGGATTCAGGAGATCTTGAGCTTAATTACAATTTGTTCTCAAAACCTCCAAATGACTGGACAACTGGCCTTTCCCATTAGTGAGCTACTTCCCAGCTCTGCAAGGGGATAGAGCTTGCCTTGAATACCTCTCAAGACGTAGAGATAGGAAATGGCTTATGTAACATGGAAAACCCCTAGCTAAATGGAATGTGAATATTCAGGCTAAGATAAAAAATATTTTTTAAAAGCATAGCAGAGGGGAACTATTTAGGAGGAGTTGAGGCTAAGTTTGATTTCCTTACCACCACTTTGTCATGCTTGATGTTTCTGAATGGACTGAAATTATCTTCAAAGAGAATTTCATTAGAAAATGGCTATAGAATTCAAGGACAGGGTTTAGCTGCTGGGTAATCCTGGAGCTCAATTCAATCTGCAGGATGTACAATGGAAAATAGATGAAATTCTGCTTTAAAAATAATTAGGATCATTATTACTCCAGAGGGCAGAAAAGGAAACGCTTAAGATGACATTTCATTCTGCTCTGCAAAATCATTTTTTCACTCTTTTAAATGGATATTCAAGCCAGTCACGTACTTGCTGTTAAGGAGAGGATGCAGATCTAGCAGAACGCTGTCTGGTCTTGGAAACTGAGAGGTCTGAATTGATCTTCAAAATTAGGAACATTAAGTTAAATCCTGGTGTCTGAACATAGACAGACAGATACTGGACTAAATGAAATATAGTTACTTACTGCCAGTGACAGGTGATTCAGATAAAATCGACCAGCTCTGTTCTTGCTTTAAAATCTGGTCTACTGAGCACCTGGAAAAGAATGGACTGACAGAGGGTATTTTTCTCATGTGTCACATGAATAAAGTGAGGGTACCTAATGTCTTCTATTAATAACCTGTTCTCTCAAAATCAAATCTTGTCCCTTGAATGACCACTATGGCAAAAATTCTGTTTCACAGAAAGATTGTAATTATCACTGATGGCTAAATTGACAGTTTCAATGGCCTTCAGAGCTCACTGCAAATATCTGGAACTCTTCCACCATCTCACATCTGCAAAAACCATGCCTGATTTTTAAATTTTCGTCATTCAGTGCCACCTCTTCTGCTTTAGCTCCTTCGATTAGCACATGTTCTGTTGGCAGGTGCCACTAGCCTAAACTCCCAGTAATCATGGGGCTGGGACCGCCTCGCTCACTTGCTCTCTACACACTTCTCTTAGCTGTCAAAGCTCTACACCTGGCAGAGCCCTGCACCCAGCAGATTAATTGAAGCCATCTAAACCAAGCTCAACTAGTGTTCTTTCCCTCTAAACACATTTTATCTCATACACACATAGCAAATATATTTATAGACACTATATTCAGAGTGTCACGTATAAGATGAAGAAGAAAGAATGATAATTCTGTCTGGTAGAGCAGAAGGAAAGAATTAGAAAAGGAAATGAGGTTTAAGCTGGGTTCAGGATTTGCCACACTGAATGAGCACAAGAGGAAGACAAGTTGCATGAAATAGCATGGCAGGAATGGGAACAGTAAGAAAGTGGATGAAGGTTCTAGACTGGCAGGGACTAGAGATCACAAAAGGTCTCATGTCAGGCTATGAGATTTGTGTTTATCTTATGATCATAGCAGAAACTGGCGCTCACTGAGCATTTAGTGCTAGACACTGTGCTAGATGCTTTCTATGAATCAGTCTTTTAAACAAACAGTAACCTTAGGAAGTAGATACTATTATCGTCATTATCATCTCTAGTCTAAAGGTGAAGAAACTGAGACTGGCAAGGTATGAAATTAACCCAAGGTGAGATGAGGACTTTTTTGCAATATTGTTGGGTCAAGACTTGAAGGCAAGAAGCAAAGATAGGAGGCTACTGAGCAACTTTGTGTAGTGATGCTGAGGGTTCCTGTCCGTGTGGTGGGACTGCGGGAGCAGTGGAGAGCATGAGCCCTTAGCTAACGTTCCTTGGTTTCCTTTGCTGCTTCCTCCTCTCATCTACTCTCTTAGGCTGGAGTGTCCCAGTGCTCAGTCCTCCTCTTCTCCTCTGTTAATGTGTTTTTACAACTACCAAGTCTGCTATCGGTACTTTTTGGATATCCTCCTTGGCTGTTGGCAATTACTTGCAAAGCTGTTAGCATGTAGCCGTGCTGCTCATTTTCTCCCATTTTTAATGAACAGCAGTCCGGATGGAGGTCGAAGATGGCTCAGTGTACTTGTTCCTTGGTGTGGGCCCCCGCCCAGAAGTCCCCATAGCTTTCCTCCAGGTTCTAGTTCCAGGCCAATGGACTTCTAGAAGACTGATTTTCACGTGAGAAGGAAGGCCACTCTACTACAAGAAATATCTTGAATTACATAAGTTCTTTCTTTCACAGATCACTAGCAGGCTCTTGCATACATTGTTCTCCTATAGTGTTGTGATGTTGGAGATAAGACCTAATAAAAAATAAGAAGTGAGGCCTCTTTCTCCATCAGAATTCTCCTTTAGCATTACAGTTACTTATCAAGGCCCAGAAGTAAAAGCTGCTATGTATCTTTTTAAATGAGGAAATTAATAAAAGTTATAGTTAAGACAGCTTTAAAAGGTGAGGTATTTATGAAGTGTTAAGAAGGACCTCGAGCTTTTATGAGGTTACCTAGTCAAATTTGCTTCAAATTCTGATACCATCCCCCAAGACAGCATATGAACACCCAAACTGCTATTATGAAGTGAATCCAGTTCTTGTATTTACCTTATATTTTGACGTATCCCAGTTGTGGACTATGCGCGCAGGGATGAGAAAGCTGTCGTCCACATGGCAGCCGCTGCAGTAGTACCACCCACTGTAATTGCACACCTTGGCTTTCCCGTTGGAAAGGCCGATGGATCGCTGGCATCCTGTTCAAGGTAAAAGACAGAGCCTGTGACTGCACTGTAACACCACAGAAAAAAGTTACACAGCCCTCAGGTTTAACAGAAGTCTGCAATAAGAAAAACACCGCAGAGAATGTCTAGATGTGTCCCTTTCTTCCTAGCTGGATAGCTCCCACCTGCGCGCCGCCCGAGAGGCTGCGGTACCTATCACCCAGCCGACCCTGTTACTGGTCTCTTCTGATTCCACCTCTTCTGCATACAGCTGCCAGAGATCCTTCTCTCTGCAGACCCACCCTCAGCTCCTCACTTTCTCCTCGTGACCCCGACTTCCAACAGACACTTAACTGGGGGCTTCTCGCAGAGGATCTAACTTAATTAACCTGCACACACCACAAATATCTCTGTGAGGAAGATATTATCAGCTCTGTGCTACAGATGAATAAACTAAGGTTTTAGCCAGGTACCTTGTCTGAGGTCACCCAGCCAATATGAGGAGTTTGGATTAGGCCCCAGGCTTGTCTGATTCTAAAATGATCCTTAAACCTAGTATGTAGCCTTCCTTTACTTACAAATCAATGGAAGGAATTTGCCCTTTGGCCCCGTCTCACCTTTCCAACTACCTATGACTCTCCAATGGGAATATAACCTCTTTATTCCTATCAGAAAACTCTGCACTGTTTCCCAAATAAACACAGTGTGCTCACTCCACCCTCCACACACTGGCGCATATGATTTCTTCTTACATTGTGCCTTCGTCTCTGATCTCCACTTTGCCAAAGCCTCCCTATTACTCAAGACCTGTGGTTTCCTGCAAGTGACTGCTAAGGCCTTTTTCATGTCCAAGGAAATCCATGAGTGTGTGAATACCATCCTGGTACTGCAGGGGAGTAATAATCATGGCCCTGACACAAAGAAATCATTCTTTTTCTTTAGATAAGACTAACAACCTTCTATGCAGAAATTCTGTCACAATCAATCCAAAGGACAATGTCCTGGCAGCCCCAGAATAGGTAATCATGATTATATGAACAGCAACATTATTCTGATATTTCTCCTCTGCAGGTTTCATTTTAGAAATCCTTCCATAATGCATTTAAATGTTAAATCACTATGCTGTTCAACTAAAGCTATTATTATGTCAACTATACTTAAATAAAAAATAAAAGTAAAAAAAAAAAGTCCTTTCAAGTGGCCTTTTTCCTGGTGGGATCAAGACAATATTGATCAAAGAATCTCTCATTAGGCCTATTTCATGATATGAGTGTAAAATGAATTACTCTTAGTAATAATAATATAATGATGAGTGTTGCACCCCATTCCCATTAAAGGAGCTCCAAACACATTTATTTAACTGCCAATCTGAGAAGAAACTGATTCACATGAACTCCGTAAATGAAAGTATCACAGAATTCACACAACTTTCATTCTCATCACAAACAAAATGGCATGGGTAGTCAAGCAGCCCCACAGTGCGTCCGCCAGAAAGAGAGTGCGAGCCTGCTGGTTTTTAAATTGAAGAGCTTGATACTGTTCTTTCGTAGAATGGCTGTTTCTTTATTATTGAGTAGCAACAAAATCATAACAAGCTCCTGTTTTTCAGATTGGCTGAAGGATGAGATTTGCATGAAAGATAAGGAAGAATCAACACACATTTTGGACAGACGAGGTGCTGACACAGTCACTAGGCTATGAATGTGGAATGCCATTTGCTGCACTCACTGACCACATTTTTGTGCCTTTTTATATGCCTGTCCAGCCAGAACTATACCACAACTCCTCAAATCTACTTCTTATCCTCAGCACTTAACACACAGCTTTACATATAGCAGACAATCAGTAAATGTTTATGTTGAAGGGCTGATAATGAGTGTTATTTGGCACACATAAACCCACATACATATATGGAGATTTTAATTTCCCCCACTTTTCCACAATTGATCCTTTTAACTTGGTTACCTGCCTCTCAAAACAGCTGAGTTTTGTTAATACCCCTGTGCAAATATGTTGCCCATTTGAAAGATTATAAATTATACATGTGTTCATATATGGACTGTGAAAGGTCAGTGGATCTCGACAATATCTAGACATGGAGATATTGCTGTTTCCAAAAATCAGTAGACAAATTGACTTAACACTGAAGAGAATTCAATCTTTTTTACTGATTTAGAAAGTGATTGTGCTATTGCAGAAATTCAATATCATCATTATAGTTTAACTTCTCATCAGAGAACACAGTAAAAATAAATATAGGTTATTTCAGCTTTTTGGTTATTTGAAATTTGGATATAATTAACATCAGAAAGCATTTGCTGAATATTTATATATGCGTTAATAGGTACTACTGGGTTTACCAGTTTAAAAATTTTAATGACTTCATTATAATTTTCTAGATGTGACAAACACTGGCAACATTGAAAATGCACAAATATGCATCTCAAGAAAGCATACAGCCTAAAAATGTGTGTTATCAACCAGGCTAACAGGTCCAAAGCCTAATATGCCAGAGTTGCAACTATGTGAGCTAACTAAATAAACTAAACATCCTCTCCACTGTGCACAGGTCTCTGGGCTCATAAAAGAGAGAGAGGCTGGAAGACCAAGGCGAGGGATTCTTCAGACATTAATTTAGAGAAACAACAGCACAACAGCTCTCCTTTAGTCCTTGGGTGTCTTTTCCTTTATGTCCTATTGAGAACCATGCTCTCCTGCTCTCAGTGCTGAAACCAGCCCCGATGACCCACAAGTAAGTTTGGACCTATCCACATGCTTAGGATGGTCTGGGACTTGTGGTGTATAGACAAGCACTAGTCTGGAATTGGGACGCCTGTTCTTGTCGGGGGCACACTGTGAACTTGACCCATCAAACTCTTCAGAAAATAAAGGTTAGCTGAAATCAGTGATTTGCCAAATCCAGTGGGCATCAGAATGTCCTGTATATGTTTGTGGAAATGTAGACACCCCTCCTCGCCCGGGATTTTGATTTTGTAGGTCTGGGGTAGAGCCCAGAAAACTGCATATTTACCCAACCACCCAACTGCCACCAGTGACGGAGGGTAAAAGCTGAAGGTTGCTCCTCATTCCTGGGTGAGGGACACGGGTCCCTCCAAGCTCTAAAATTCTGTTTCTATTCAAATAAAGTACAGAGGGTGTGCAAACTCCTCGGTGAAAAGCTCATGATTTGTCAAACAGTTCACTTTCTAAGCTTCCAAAATACACATTTCAGGTTCTTAGTCAATTTCCAAAAATTTGCTATGTAGAAACAACCTGAGTTCATTGGCCAGTGTTTTTCCTGAGCATTCATTGTCTTCACTGAAAAGCATCTCATTCGACTTAGAAAGATTAAAACTTTTAATCTCCAAATCCAATGTATTTGTTATTGAAAGAACATAGGATGGTCAGTGAAGAAGTTTAGAGGCTAGTTAGTGCTCTGATGCAGGCTCATTTCCTAAAGAACAACACATACCATTTATGTAAAGATGGAAACACCCATTCTTTCAATTAACTGCAAGGTTTCCTTCTGTAATATACAAGCAAACATGGACTAAAAAATGTCTGAAATGACTCTCCATAAAGATACACAATCTGGGATTTCATTTTATCGTTGTGAGGTTCCAAAGGGGGAAAAAAAAGTGCTTTCTAAATAACTACTGTTAGAAAAACACACTTTTTGAAGGGTGCCAAAGCTGGACCCTAACAAGCAACATTATGGGAAAAAAAACAGCTGCAGAGACAAAAAATAATTAATTGAAATAACTAATTAGAGCTTATTTACATATTTTTAAGTACATTCAAACAGACTTTTCAAGAATGCTGCTAAATTAAAGGGTATTTGTAGTAGGGAACACTTCACATATTGGATCAAAGCAAATACATTCTTTCCAGTCTCTTTTTGAAACTTTTCAGTGTGATTCAATTCATAGGAATAAAAAACTATCTCACAAGAGAACTCACTGGCCTTTTTTTTATTGCTTCCCAGCCCACTTCAAATCTTTAATGAACACATGCTCTGAAGGGCTTAGGTTCCCCTCTGATACACTTTTGAAAACAAATGTCACCATTTAACCAACTGAAATCCTATTTGCAGCACGTACAGTCCATTTCCCAAATGGCCTTTTACTAAAGACACCCAAAAGAATCTGTTGCTGGGGTTTGAAGCAGAAATTTTGGCATAATTCTCCACAAAGGCACAATCGTTCTTCTAACAAGTGCACCCAGTTAGTTCAATTGGCTGCAGTGTGTTGTTAATGGAGCTGAGTGAGGTCTGAGGAGAAGACAACCACCTTCTCTCTACACTTCATGGCTACCAACTCAGCCCTCCTTCCGCTGACCAGCAGGTGGAAAACTCAGGGGCTTACGAGAAAAGTAACAGGAGCTCTGACTGGATCCAGGTGAATCTAAGAACCCACATGATGTTTTCTAAAGCATGATCAGCCATATTACACCCTTTATGTAATTTGGTTATGGTAAATCCAGTATTTTGTATTTGGAAGTTAGAGTGCTCTAAGAAAGAACAGGGGCAAAGAGAAAGAAGAGACAGTGCCTTTATAAAAGGGAGGGAAAGACATCAAGAGAATGAGGGGACAAATTTTCATTTGCTCTGTTAAAACAGAGAAAATAATCCCGGCAAGTTTGATGCCCTCTTTTACTGTACACACACATGGTAGAGAAAGATGGCCATAAGAGGTCAATGAGGACTGCACTGTCCCTCCCTCCCTCCTTTCTGTCCAGTGTCAGGCATGGGACAGTGAACTGTGGTAAGCCCTTTGCAAAATGTGGCTTGAAGGCCTGGACTTTGGTCATATTCTTTAGAAACCAAATTTTCCAAATTGATGGAAAACAGAAATGGGGTTCAATGACTTGCTATTTTACAAGAATCGGTGTGGGGTAGTCATAAAGAACTTAGCCTTCCTAGCTTACAGTCTGTAACCACTGACTCATTAAGTAGTTAGGTGCTGAACGTGTACTTTTTAAAATAAGGCGTCACATTGGGTATACAATCGTAAATTCTGTTTAATGGCCCTGGGGTTAGCACAAAGCTGGGCACAGTGTTTAAACCAAGGATTTCTGGACACAGGACAGCAGCAATTTTCACAGTGTAGCTTGGTATCCATTAAAGGAAGTGGGAGCAAAGAAACCTGAGCCCGAGACTCTCACCCTCTGCTCCAGGGGAGAGAGGAGCTGGGCTGTCAATGAGACTGACCACGCATGTGTTCTCAAGTCAGCACAGGTGGGACTGAGGCTACAGGATTCTACATTACTGTAGTGGAAAAAGGTAGGAACACTGAGAAAGCACTCACTCAGGAATAAGTGATCTAAAACTTTTCCCATCTCAAACATCCCATTACTCTGCATTTTTATGACAAGATGGTAACCCATAAAAAGTAGGAGACAACTACTTTATCATAAAATTAGTTAAGACATGAAGTATTTGGATGGAGAACATAAAAACAAATGCCTCTGAGTATGTATTTTGCCTGTTGTAAGGAAAATGGTATCCACAGTCTACTCAGATGAAACCAAAGGAAGAGAAGGGGAAATGAAGAAAAATCAATTGTGTACCACCTACAGTTGCTGATGTGAATAGTACAGCACATGACTTGTAGTCCCTTGATTTAGTTTATGGGCTCGCTTTAGATGGCAATAATTCAAAATTTTTTCTCCACAAGGCTTTAAGTCCTTTGATAGTGAATTCTCTTCCCAGGGAATGAAACTTCATGGATGGGAGGGGATGCATATACTCAACTTCAGTCCTGAAAGGAACCAACTGGTTGTTTCCAAAACTATACTGAAATTCATTTGCTAATCAGAAAAGATTTTTTTCTGGTGGGCTTCATTTTGTTTCTCTATAAATGGCTTTTATAGCAATGAGAGGTTATGTAAGAGAAACTAATATTCATTGTTGGCCAAAACTTTGACTCAAGAAGTTAGGCTGCGCAGAGGGCTGACACACATTAAAAAGCATAAGTGACACTTGGAAGAAAACTGTTTCTATTGTGACCAGCACACATTTAGGAGAACTTAAGCTAGCACTTGTAGAATGGATTGTAGCTGTTGCTAGGACACCTGTGTCCTTAAGAATATAACAGAAGTAAATAACTCTTCTTGGACAAAACAGATGTACCTAACTGTCTTGCCAAGAAACTGACAGCAAAACTGTTCTTGGGGTGAAAGGGTTATATCCAACTTTATTTCTAGGTGGTAGGTCAGTCACTAAAATCCCATTCACACAGAGCAAGTCTGTATGCAGCAAGCTGGTCTCTGCCTCTGGGCTCCTCTGTCTACACAATTGTCCACACAGTGGTCCTCTGGGCCTCTCTGCACAGTCGTCATCCCCCACAGCCACCCTCTGGGCCTCTGTCCTCAGAGCTGCCACCACCCCACCCTCTGCTCTGCTCTGCTCTGCTCTCCTGCAGCCTTGCAGCCATACCACTGTGTTGCGCCCAGAACACTGGGCAGAGCTCTTTATATAGAGTCAACAGCTAGGTATTGCCCACAGGTGTGCAGTGAGCTAATCAACCAGGGCCAGGTGAGAATCCTGGCCACAGGAACTCTCGTTTTATCCACACTAACTAAAGAATTCTTTCAACACAGCAATATGGCAAATGTTATGCCTGTAAGTACTAGCACTGGGCCTGGACACAGTGAGTATTCAGTACATATTATATCCGGAGAGACAGAGGCAGACACAGGAGACTGAGACCAACAAACATCAACTGTCCAAGACAGAGGCCAGCATCAAATGTCATCATGTGTTACTTGATTATACTTGGTGGACTAAGGCAACTAAAGAAATATCTTTAAAACAACCAATATGAACACTAACTGGTTTAAAATTTTAAAGTATTCTACAAAATGTTAGGTGAGGTTTCTTGTTTTGTTTTGCAATGAATATTTAAATAGGTAGGTCAGCTTTGATTTGTATGCCACATTAACAGTGCCAAAGGTATTATATTCAAGTAAGAAATAAAAGGAAAATCATATGAGGTAGTATTGCTGACTGAAATACAGGCAGCATGGCCAGCGTTCCCATGCATCTATCTCTTGATTCAACAGGGTCTGGATGGAGCAGACCCAGGGATGCTCCTTCTTCTAGCCTCTGTCCACCCTCCTTTCCAGCTACGCCGTGAGCCATCTTCTTGGCCGTCCCCTGCCTCTGGGACTGGCCAAATACTGTTTTTCTGTGGTTAGCTCCTTATTGCTGACCAACCACGAGCTCCCAAATTCATCAAAATTATTCCACTGAGGTGGAGCCACCGTCAACGGCCTGGTTGGCCGGCATCTGTGCACCTCCCACACCTACCTCTCTCTGGGCTTCTATTTTCCACCCCGGTGATGTGGCTGTGGAGGCCATGGGCCACTTCTTCGGCAAGTAGGCCCGGAAGCACAGGGGCGCCAAGCTTCTCCTGAAGATGCAGAGCCAGCAGAGCGGCTGCACCTTCTTTTGGGACACGCGTAAGCCGTCCCGAGAGGAGTGAGGTGATGCCCCGGCCACCACAGAAGCCGCCACAGCCCGGGACAAGAACTGACCCAGCCCTTGTGATCTGCATGCTCTGGGTTCTGCCCACACAGACCTTCACCTCTGTGGCTTCCTGCAGAACCACTTCCTGGATGCAGAGGTGAAACTTAGGAAGAAGATGGCAGCCACCTAACTGCCACAGGCCGGGATGGGCGGGCATCTCTTGGAATGGCTCACCCTCAAGTGGAATTAGGAGCCTTGTGGGCCCAGTGGACGCTGCAGGGCCCCTCTGCATTCCCCTGGCGTCAGGGCCTCTCCCTACTCTGGCCAATAGGCAGTTTTTAACAACCCTAGAACCCTCTCCCAAGTGGTGGTCAAAAAAGAAAAAATAAAGTTTTTGCAGGAGAAGAAAAGAAAAAAGAAAATATAAAGACTTTTTATTCTTGCTAAACTGTTTAATCTTCATGGAATGTAGTTACTAATATTATAAATTGTAGGAAATGAATTAATACCACGTAGATTCCAACTCAGGTTGAGAAGTGTCGAGATTTATTGGTCTTTCAGGTAAACAATGATTGAGAGCCTAAAGTCAATATTTAGTCAAAATTTATCTTGAAAGGCAATAAATCTTAATTTTTGCTATGGCAATTAAGTAAATATGTGCACCATTCTAGACATTCTGACTGCATTTCTACCTACTAAATAGCTACTCTGAGTTAAAATTATAATGATCTGTGCACAGATTTTCACTTCAAAAGACATGATTGGGAAGACACTTATGATAAATACTTCAATACCAGTATTTGTGGTACTGTAAGATAAGAAAAGTTTAATAATGAAATGTTGTAAATTTAGCATTTAGTATATTTAAGTCAGTCTAAATTTAGTATTTTGGTCATACTTGTTTTCCTCTTAATAGCTATGACTAGACTTTCTCATTAACTTCTGTGCTTATTTCCCCAAAAGCTTTCAAGAAAATGGTAAGCTATTTTAAGTGGATATAATAAATAGGTAAACAAATAAATAAATAACTTCCATAGTGCTTACTATATGCCAGGCACTGTCATAAACACTTTACACACACACACACACACACACACACACACACACACACACACACACGTTTAATCCTCTTATCAATTCTATGAGGTATTTATTATCTCCATTTTATAGATTAAGAAACTGAGGCAGTGGGTGATGAAGTAATTCTGTCCATGATAGTCAGCTAGTAAAAAAGGCAGAGCCTAAAGAAGTCGCTGACGTGGTGCTTGATAAGCAACACTAATGAACTATGTAGGTGAATTTCCATGTCACTATCTCCTTGCACAAGATATTCAGAAATTGTCTCCTTGTGGATGACAACATGACCAGCACAGAAAATATGAATCAATTATATGAAAGAACATAATTTAGCTAACCAATGAATTCAGCTTAGGACCTCAAAGCATTACCATCATCTCTGAATATGAAGGGTGAGGGGGGCAAGAATACAAATCTGTAAAGTGGAAAGCAGAAGACGCCAAGAGATGAGCAAAGGAGGAAACAATCACTCTAATTGTGGAGACCGAGGAAGGCTGTGCAGACATGGGGCCTTTGAGCTAGGCCTTGAAGAAGAAAAGAGGTTTTGGAAAGGAAGGCTCAAGTCCAAAAAATGGGGGCATGTTTGGAAAACCTGGAATATTCTAGTTGTCTGAAGCTCACTGTAACTAGAAGTGTGTTGGGAAAAAAGTTTAGAACCATAAACTGACTCTAGAACGTAAGAATTCTGAATGCTTAGGGTCAGAAGTCTTGCTAATCAGTAAGATACAGGAACATCTAGACTGGTTTGCAGCAGAACAGCAATCTGAGCTTTGGAAAGGTTAATTGGCAAGAAAAAACTGGAATGGGAGAGAACCAGTTTGTACATTATTGTACCTGCCCAGGCCTGAACAGGCTTGGAAGCAGGAAGGGGGAAAGAGAAGGAGATACTACAGAGATAAAATGTAAATGTTTTGGGAGCTGACTAATGTGGAGAGCATGGGAAGGGAATCGTAGATGCCCATGACGCTTTGAGAGCCTGTGACTGTAATATGAGAAGCCTATCAGTCAGAAGAGGCAGGTTTTAGGGGAAAAAATCCTGTTTGTTTAGGGCATTAAGTCCAAAAAATCGAGCTCAAAAATTTTGAGCTACCAGATCTATTGATTTTTAAAGCTCAGCTGATTGAAAATAATTCCCCTTTATTGTACAAATCAATTTGAATCTGATTTTCTGTTACTTGTGGCTGAAACTATCTGATATATTTGATACTAAATGACAGTTGGTGAGGGTTTTATTTCTATAATCTACTGCTTTTAAGTCTACCCATTAAGATGCTGAGGTCTCATATAAACCATTTGATAGTATGAAATAATCAATATGCATTTCAGTAGAAGACACTCTTCCTTTAAAAGAAGTTAGGAAAGCTGAGTGAGAAAGAGAAAAACATAGTTGGTAGGCCTTGTTTCTTGAGAGCATAGTGGTTCTAAACCAGGAGAGTTTTGTCCCGACAAGGGACATTTACAATGTCTGGAGACATTTTCAGTTGTCACAAAATGGTGAGTGACGGTAGCTACTGGCATCTAGTGGATAGAGGCCAGGACTGTTGCTAAACATCCCTTAACACACAGGGCAGCCCCCACAACCAAGAATTATCTGGCCCAAAAATGTCAATCGTGCCACTGTTGAAAAACCCTGTGACAGTACAAAGACAAGGGGGCAAAACAGGAGATCTGGGTACTGACCCTACTTAATCTTTCTCTGCACATGATGGATATAGTGTCTATTAAAGGAAGGAGGAAAAGCCTCTCACCAGCTCTACTTACCTATCTAAAGAAAACGACTCATGCTGCTGCATTAAAGAGGTGCCATCGAAGAGCAGTTTTGTTCACATTGCACCACCCTCAGTTAGACTGCTGGCTGATAACATCTGTTCCGAGCGTAGGGTTTTTTCTTCACAAATCCTTCTCGTGAAAACACTTGCCTACCAATAACTCTTCTTGAAAAATAACTGCAGTAATGGAAAGAGCTAAGCTAACCTGATCATTTCAGATGTGAAGCTGCTGCTGGTGGGAATAATGCTCGTCTGTCACAGTTTACCTCTATCAGTTAAATCTCACACATGGGGGGACCAGGATTCCCCCTGAGGCACCCTTGCAATCCCAGGCGGGGAAGGGAAGTCAGCCTCACCATCCTTGTAACAAGGTAGACGCTGGGCCGAGCTATTTGGAACTTAGACACTGAAAGCTTTTGGGTAAGATGTCTTATTAAATAAACTGTCTTTCTGAAAAGTGCCTCTGAATCTGTGCCTAGCCAACTCAGAGCCCGAGGCTAGAGGAAAAATCAGACATATGGATAGTGTCTCTATTTAAAATTTTATATTTTGTTCATTGTGGATTTTTCACAGTAATTCTGATTTTTAAATAGTATTAAATTTAAATATTACCTAATAACTGAGGGTTTTTTTGGGGGGGTCATCCCCTTAAATTTTATGCCCAAAGCAAGCACCTTACTTCCCTTACCCTAGTAAGAGCCCTACTCTGAACCCTTTCTCCTCCTAGAGAATCCATTGTGTGCCCCAATTATGTTCCTTCTACAGTGGTTTTCCCTGGAATTTAACATTATATTAAACTACCACTAATTCTTTTTGTGATTCCTGTTAACATCTCTATGATGATCGCTTTGAAAGGTCAATAGCCCTTCATTGGCTTAGAAGTCAAGGTTATATTTTGGCTTCCCTGAGAAGCAAGCTCTCTTTCCTTACTCTGTTTCTGGAACTCCTGTTTCCTCCCAGCTTGCAGACAGCAGTCCCTACATACATCAGTCCATCCTGTCTGTAGTCTCTCACAGGCCCTATCCTGCCAGGGTCCCCTCTGACTTCTCTTTCCTGTGCCCATTAATGCTGGCTCCGCTTTCCTTACATTTTGTGAGGTTCTCATTTCTTTGAACTTTACAGCATCTTTAGAATACAACCTCTCCTCTTCTTTGCTAAAACCTCTGAAAGCACCCTGACAGCATCTCTTAGAGTAATTTCTACTTGAGCTATTTTAGTAATGACAACAATTTGATAAAATTAAAGTCATGAGAGTGGATCCGAGCAGTATTAGGAACAGTCTCAAAGTGAAAAAGATCCCTTTCATCAGCTTTAAATCCATGCTTGGATTTCTCCATTTTCACCCCAAATTCTTTATGTTCTAGAAGTTTTAGAACTGTCTTGGTCTATTTTCTTCCTTTACTCTTTTTCCTTACACCTTCTTTGGCCTTCTTTCCAAGATTTTCAGTCCTCTAAAAACACAGGTCTGTGACCGGCTCCAAGGCTAATCTTCTAACTATGTTTAATATTTGGAGTTAGGCTGCTTGCATCAGGATAGGCAAGACCCCAAAAAACACATGCAAGTGGGAAACTCCATCTCCCTGGTCCTCATGTTGCCATTTGAAAGGAACTCCTTATTGTAATGGTCCCAGCTTCTCTCCCCGTCACTTATCCAGCCCTCCATACAGAGGGACAAATGAGGTATCTTACTGGTAAGATGAGAAGAAGGATCCTCGCATGCTCAGCTTGGCCCCCAGGTAGCAGTTTTTCTGTCTGTTGTGGCCAGAGGGTATGGCCCTTGGGACTCCAACTGTGACCACGTGAATAAGTCTTATTTAAAGAGTCTATTAAATAATAATAAATGTGATCCATAAGCAACACATGCAATATTTTGATCTTCATCTTCCTGACCCTGAGAGCAGAATGAACAGGTATGATTTAATAACCCTGTGAAACCGCTATAAGGATGACGGCTCAGACGTACAGCATCTACTAATGGTGTGAAAAGGAAGAGGGGAGGCCAGCATATGCGTGTCAGCGGGTGAAGAGCACTGGGACGAAGATGATACAGGGGAGCTGGGCTCAAGGGCTTGCCAGAAAACCTTGGGTACATTTTACTCAGTTAAAATTCTTCAATTTAACACTGGGTGAGAAACACCATTTTCCTAAAAATTTCCCATTCATTATTAGCCCATGATAAGACTTCTCTTCATCCAAGAATCACTTGGGGAACCTCTTCCATATTTTTTTTCTGGGGGTTAAAAATGCAGTATTAATTAAGATCTGGTACTTTGGTTCAGCTGGTATTTTATAACATTTGAATTGTGCATAAGCAAGGCAGTTCAATCTTCCCTCAAATAATAGTGTTGAAGGTGCTGACCCACAAGGCTTTGAAAAGGCTGGCTGGAGGCTGTATAATAAATCCCAGGGAGGCTATAGGCAGAAGACCGAGCTCTTGTGCTTCTAAGTTATTACTTATCCACTGAGACTTGATGCTTCCCAGCTACCAAATCATGTCTATTATTTTGTCTGGTCTCTAAAAGTCTAGGGGCTAAGAAAGACACATCTTTATTGATAAAGATTTTCAATCTTGTAAATTGATACAAGCTTGCATGTCTTTGGTGTTGAAATCCTAGCTCCCTTCTAGAAGTGGTTTATAGCACATACTAAATTATTTTCAGTTAATAAATAAAAAACAGCTACTAAATAAAATTAATTTTGTTGGTCACGTTTATAATACCCATTGAAAAAGGAAAAGTTCTCCATTTTAAGTCAAGATTTGAGAGTGTTTAGAGACTGTGGATCCCAAAGTCAGTGGAGGGGCACATCACTCCAACCACCCTGAGCTGGTGCTCCGAGAGGGCTGTACTCACACTGGGCAACCCTGAGCCAGCCAATGTTTTGACTGCTTAATTCCAGGAACATAAAAACAGAAAGCTTGCATCCTTAGGTGGGTGCAGTCAGTCCTGGAAGGCACATACCAGCAGCTGATTGGAAATGAGGAAACGGTGAGTAGGCTGAGGCTTCCTCATTCTCTGGGGGGCAACCACATACATCACTTAGTCTCCTTTCATCCAGGTTCCATTTTTGCTATGGAAATGGCCCACTCAATGTCCTATGCTATTGTGTAATAAAGAATTGTCTAGTCATTCTCCCTGATTCCTAGCAAGGAGTTTCTAAAACCCATGGAATTTCCTGAGTGACATGGTCTTTATGGTTCATGTGCCCCTTGGATCACACCTGAGTTTTGCTCATGACGTGACTCATGGTTGGCCACTAAATAGCTTTAGTGTAGGGGCTGGTCACCAGAATGACTGACCACATGTTTAGAAGTTGGGACTGTGAGCCAGCCTGACCCCTGAAGAGAAAATGGGGGGCTGGATATTGAGACCAATCATGAGGTCAATGATTCAATCAAGCATGCCTGTATAATGAGACCCCAGTAAAAACTCTGGACACTGAAACTCTGGAAATTCCTGGCTGATGAATACACTGATGTGCTGGGAGGCCACCAGGCTGATTCCTTGAGGGAGGGGCATGGAAGCTGTAAATCTGGAGCCCTCCCAGACCTTGCCTTCTAAGTCTCTTCATTTGGCTGTTCCTGATTTGTATCTTCTCCAATAAAAGTGTGACTGTGAATATAGAACTTTCTTGAGTTGTGAGTTGTCCCAGCAAATTATCAACCCGAGGGTGTTGTGGGAACTCACATATTTGCAGCTAATTACTCAGATTGCAGGTGGACTGAGGATCCCCTAAACTTGGGGCTGGCATCTGCAGTGGTGCACTCTTGTAGAGAATCAA
The DNA here is from genome assembly GCA_029783875.1 of Phataginus tricuspis. Classification (NCBI taxonomy): domain Eukaryota; kingdom Metazoa; phylum Chordata; class Mammalia; order Pholidota; family Manidae; genus Phataginus; species Phataginus tricuspis. The sequence goes on along the minus strand of JAQQAC010000477.1, from coordinate 29,798,049 downwards.
GCCTTAACTCGTGGGGTCTGTGCAATCTGGAGGTAACTAGTGCCACAATGGAACTGCAGTACACCAATTGGGATTGAAATAGAATATACATAAGTGAGAGAAATTCTGATGGTGCAGTGCCCAGAACAAGGGTTTGCACTCTGTATTTGGGGAATCCTAGTCTTGCAAAAAGAGGGTCAAGTAAGTATGGAAATGTTGCATACTTATCCCACATATCAATATAATAAAGGCTTACATAGTCCTCCCCCCCACAAATATTTTTTAGTCCCTAGATATCTTCCAGATCATAACTGCCTTTCCAAAGGGGTAAGTTTTGGGTGTGTTATTTATTAATGTTTTAAAACAACCCAGATAATAGTAGAGACCATGTTAATTATATCTGTAGATAATTCTAACCTAGGATCCTTGGGAAAGATGATGAAAGCAGGAAACCCAGCGGTGGGCATAGGGAGAGAGGGTTCAAAACAGGATGATCAGAATTATTTAGTGTGTACCTACTGTGGGCCTGATGTAGAACAAGGGAGACTGATGAACAGGATAACACAGCCCTTGCCATTAGAGCATTTGCAGTCAAGTGGAGGAGGTGGATATTAAATAAACAATTACACAAATGATGCCAAGTACCAGAGGTACTAACCAGCATTAGAGAGGAAGGAAATAAATAGGTTCTAAATCAGTCTGAGGGTTTGGTTGGAGAAGGTGTTCTTGAAAAAGTAAAATTTGAGTAGTGACCTGAAGAATGAGTGTGGAGTGGTGGAGATGTATTTTATGGAGAGGCAACTGCACATGTGAAGGCTCTGGGAGGTAGGAAGTAAGTGGTGCATTTGAGGAAAAAAGTGAATTCAGCGTGTGGGAGAAAGTGCAAAAAGGCAAGAGTTGAAGGTGAGGAGGTGGGGGGACAAATCATGCAGGGTCATCACAAGAATGCTAGTCTTCACACCAAAAGAAATGGGAAGTCACTGAAGGACTGTAAGGAGAGGTCCACCAGGGTCAATCTGAATTTTAATAAGATCACATTCACTGTGGTTAAGACAAGATTTGGGAAAGGTTATAATGGCAGCATGAAGCAGGTTAGGAGGTCCCTCTAGGTGAAAGATGACCCTGATGGTAGCAAAGAAACAGGGGGAAGTAAAGGCTATCTCAGTACTGAAATACTAAATATGCTTATCAGGTATAAAATAAAGACTAGGCATAACATTAGGATGTATTAAAAAGAAAACCAGAATGTGGGTAAGGACTTGAACTAATCTCTTTCTTCATTTGTATTCTTCACTGGGTAGAACCCTATTGGAACATCATTGTAGTTTCCAGAACGTAAGGAAGACATGGAAACCTGGCAACTATCAGCAGATTGATACATCGGTAGTTAAAATGTTAGACATATGTAGAAGAAAAAGTTAAAGGAAGTGTGCTTATATAAACTAGAGAAAATTGAAGTATGACTTGATTCATTCATAACTCCTGTGGTCTAGGCTGGTACTTTCTCAAACTCTGCATGCGTGCAAGTCAACTGGAAAGTTTGTTACAATCTCTAGACTAGATCCAAGAGATCTGACTCCAAAAGGTGGATAGAAGAGTCCAGCCATTGTGCTCCACATCACCCTCATGATTCTGATGCAAATAGTAACCCAACCACACCGAGAGTGCTGGAGTCCTGCTCTCAGAAAAATCTGACTCAACACATAGACCATGGACAGTAGAGTGAAGGGGGCATGGGGTCATGCAGGAGTGCTCAATTCTGCCTGGAGCATTAGGGTAGGGTGGGGATAGGGTAGTCAAGGAAGACTTGGAAAGAAGTCTTTAAGGGTGTAAAGGATTTTTCAGACCCAGAAGTCTTCAACAAAGCATAATATAAAACTACACCCAGAGCATTGCCTATCACCCCTGATCTCAGGGCTCATTCACAGGTTTGCAGAGCTACTCTATTTTCCATGTGAAACATGTAAAAGAGTTTCATGCTTTGTTTTTTATTAATGTGATTCTATTAAAATATTTTCTGTGTTAACACATTTCAAGGTATAAAGACCTGCATCCAGTCATATTTTCTACTGCTAAAATTAACATCTCATTTACCTCACACCTCAATTTCTGGGACTATGTGGCCCGTGTTTGTTGAATGAATGAATGATTGGATGAAAATGTTAGTGCAAGAAATAAATTGGTATTATTATCTTACTAGATTTCTTTATTTAGAGATGTATTTTTAAATGGCAGGTTTTCACCTTAGTATGTTTTGCTTTTAGGCAGTATAATGGATTTAAAAAAGCTTCTCAAGTAACTCTTCCTCTTAGAGGAATCCATGAAAAGCTTATTCTTTAAAGGAATTTAGCTAGAAATTTAGGAGAATATTGACCTATCCAGGTAGGATACCCCAGTCTATCCTAAAACCACACTTCAATCACTTTCTGTCCCAGTGAAAGGTAAGTAAACAGAAACTTTTAACTCAATGTATGGTCTAATAGCACATTAACATTTATTTTAGAAGTTTAGCTGAAAATGAACACATGTGAGAACAATGTTAACCATAAAGGAAGCTACAAAAAGGGAAAAGAACTTTCCAGACCAAAGTATAGCAACAAAGACCAGGAGAAATGAACAGCTTTAAAAAAAAGAGAGAGAGAGAGCACAGCTATGGTCTATGAAGTTCAGGAAGGTCTATCAAAAGATCCATATCTTCTGAAATTCAAAATGATTTTATTCTTCTGAAACATATCAAAGACCAACATGTGACTTCTATGATGAGATACCAGGAATAAATCAAAAAGCAAATTTATATTCTATAAAATCAAACAGCCTACTTATATAAAGTGATCAAATCTCTCTGAATTTTAGGATGTGAGATAGTTCAAAACCCAAATTATATAACATTCTTCTTCTTCCATAGAATCATATTACTATTTCAGTATGTATTCATTTTCTTAATATACATATTAAAAAAAATGATTTCCTGTATCTAGAAACTTTGACTACAAAAAAGGGTGAAAAGCAAAGTAATTTATCCAGCGATAGACATCAGAGCCAGGAAAAAGATTCCCATCTCCTGTCTTCTTAGTCAAGTGATATTTCTACTGGTTTAAAATCTCTTCCCCAAAGGAAAAAGGTATTACTTATTAAATGAGGTTTAAATGAAGGACCACATTAATCTAATTTTCTCTAATCTTCTATAGACATTCAAAGAATCACAGAATGAGAGATAAAAGGGCCATATAGAGCAAGGCTGTTCCCTCTAAAATAACCCAGACAGATGGAGGTGTTGGGAGGAAATTCACAGACCTCTGTATGCTCTAATTACTTATTTGTCTGGCTTCCAATTTTTAATTTCTGTGAGAACACAATGAGGCTGTCTTATTCTTTATGCATCAGGCATAGTGCTTAGAACACAGTAGGGTTTCAATAAACATTTGCAGGAGAGCTGAATTAATAAATCTCTTCATCTTGTAGATAACTCAGACAAGTTAAGTAACTTCCCTTGAGGTCAAAATCCCATGTCTTCCTGGCTCACTGGCCAGGGCTCTTGCCATGCTATTCGTTTTCACCCATGGCCATCAGATCTTCTTAAATAGGGGAAATCTATTCTACCCTGTACATATCTGTTGCCTTGGTCCAGTGAAATTACACAGAGGCCTATTTCTCTCCTAAGTGACGGCCTTCAAATGTGAAGGCAACACTTGTGTCCTCCCTATTCTAGGTTGCATCTGAAGGGTATGCCTTTTAGTCCCTTCACTATCCTTTCACATGTTAATAGATGTGGTCATTTATTCTTCAAGAGCAGCATCCATAACTGAAATTTCTGATGTGGTCTGGCCAGGGCAGAGCACAATGGGGGCCCCACTACTTGTTTCTGGAACTGTTCTGTGACTGCTCTTGATGCAGCTGCAGCAGCGTGGGTTATGGCCCCCTGGTGCCTCACTTGTGCGCCCACATAAGCTGCTATCGCATCAAGTGTCCTCTACCGTTTGTCTTTGCAGTTAATTTTCTGAACATAAGTATAGGACTATCTGTTTATCCCTACTCAAACCCCTCCTATTTAGTCCATTCCTCTAGTTTATGCTTCAGAATCATTAGCTGTCCAACCTACTTTTGTGAGAGCTGCAAATTTGTAAGTATGCCTATGATACCTTTATCCAGATAATTATTATCCTTTGTGGGCAAGTAACAAAAATAGCTAATCCTTACCTACCACATACTATGTGCCAAGCATTGTGCCAAGACCTTTTAATTCATTTTATTCTCACTACAAACTTACGAGGTAGATGTACTTTGTTACATTTGAGATTCAAAAATGGAGATACAGAGAGGGTAAGTAATTTACCCAGGATCACACAGCTAGTGAGTAGCAGATCTGGAAGCCCAGTCAGTTTGATTGCAGAGTTCTAGATCTTAATTACTAAATTATGCTGCTTCTTATTATCATGTGTCTTTACCGACAATCCTCTAGGCTAAAAGGGATCCACTAGTCAACAATCCTTGGGTAAAACTGCCAGTCATTCACAAAAATGACATAATTATACTCTCAGATAACCTAAGTCTCTCTAACTTCAGAGTTTTGCCAATGTTTCTGAACCCTAAGTGCTATATATCATGGACCTGACCTGTCTAGTAATCCCTTGTTTTCACTGTGCATCCCCTTCTAGACTATAAAGTCCTGAATCTATGCTTGGCCTGTATCTCCCATAGCACCTCCTACATAATGAGTACACAGCAGAAATTCTAGTTTTATCTTTGATAGATGAGCAGTAAAAGCCAAGGAGATTTTCCCTGAGTTTAATTCTGTAGGAAATAAAAGGGTGAAGTTTAAACTGGAGAAGTAGGGGAGAGACACCACTTTAGCTCTTTAGCTTTCAAATTCTCTATTACAGGGACTCTCTGTCATAGTAGAGACAGAATGTATTAGCCACCAAGTCAGGGGACATGATACTTAACCCCTTATCCCAAGTCCCATTCTCCTACTGACCCCCTTCAAGCCTCCAGACCCTCTTGGAGGGGATTCTATAAATCTTTGAAGAGCACAGCCTGCACATCACTCCTACTTGCATATCCCAAGGTTGCCTGGCAGAGCATGAGGGTGGCAACAAGAAGTTTCATAAATGCTGTTGAAATGAGCCTACCACCAAAACTCCACTTGAAGAATTTACTATCAGCAACACCTCCATGGTCATATTCAAGGTTGGAGAAATAAAACTTAACCTTTCAGGATGCACATACACACAAACTAGAGATTTCACCTCCTGGAAACAGCAATCTAATACACTAAAAAACAAAATGACTTAGACAACACAAGGTGAGAAGACAAAAATGGACTAAACAATTCTCATTTATCCAAACTGTTCACATGTTTGGGGGGGGCACATATCTAAATTTCTCATCATTTTTTTTCTCCTCCACTTGGCCACCTGCCTATGCCTTAACTCAAATAAATCTTCACCTTATTACCCTTCCTAGCAAGTGAGAGACAAATTTGAAAATAGTAGTAAAGATAGGAATTGGAGATATCAAGGACAGTTTCCTTTTATTTCTGACTCCCATTTCCTTAGATTTGGTACCTTGGCTACTAGAGGATCCCCTAATTTTTCACATAGAAATCAAAACAGATTTTGGCTATGCTAGAATTTTTTTCCCCGAGAGCATAATATACAACTTCCCTTCTCGGTACTTAAACACCTACAGCTCTTTCTTTATCTAGACTCTCATACACAATCAGCTCCCAAATTCAATTTCTCTTTTTACTTGCTACTCTGCATGATTTATTCCGACGCCAATAAGTAACTAACTATGCCCAACTCAGAAATATTTGCTCACTTCCAGACTGGCAGCTATTTGATGAATAATTAACCACCCCATATTTTCTATCACGGATGCTTGTATTACCAGGGTAAAGGTATCCTTTATGTCTAAACGATGTCATAAAACAGGCCTTTGCCAGAAAGACGCCTTCATTTATCACATGAAATGCTATGTGGTATTAACAAGGTCGATACCGTTTGTTTAATATTATTTTGCTTTCATGGGGGCCTGAAATGATTTGTTTTTGCAGCTGTAACAGAGTTAAATTAGGGATTTAGCTTCAGCTTAACTAGCTGAGCATATATAACCAGGGACTATTAATTATCCGCCTGGAGGCCTGTGGTCATCTTCCCACCGCTTACAGCATCCTTGGGGGACTGGGTTACACCACATGCACCCAGAGTCTATCCTCAAGTAATCGATCCCAGCTTCTCAGGAACTGAAGGGAGCCTAAATAATTCAAATTTTTATTTCTTTATCTACAACTCCATCTGACCCCAATATGTGTTATTAGTGCACAGATTTTTTAAAAATTGAGTAAGTAATTTAAGAGGAAATCTTAGTTTGAAGATTAGTTTCAGTCATCCGTTCCCACAAATGAGAAACTAAAGAAAACACTTCTCTGACCTTTAAGCGCCAATAATCAGCCCCCTTCCCCTTTTCTCTTCTCACAGTTGCCCTTCTGTCTTAAATGGAGCAGAGGGAGAGGAGGAAGTTTCTACCAAAGATAAGCTTGTCAGAAGCCTGCACTACAATTCGAATTCCTCACTACCTGTTTGTGAATGTCAGCTGGGAGCAACCCCTGAAAAGCTGTGTGTGTGTGGGGGGGGGGGAGAGTAAGGGCAAAGAAAGGAAAGAAGGGTGGGGGTAAAGAAAAACTGGAGCGCAACTCAAACAAAAATGAAATCACACCCACACAAGCACACAGGCACGCACGCTTGCACTTAGATGCACAAAGAGGGGGGAAATGCCCCCAACCATCTCAGGTCCTAACAACCTAGTTCTTTATCAAAGGTTCATTGTCAATCAATTAGCCAAGGCAGCAGGGGTCTGTAAGGTGGGGGCCCCAGGGGAGACAATGGGCAGCCCTGTTGTATTACTATTTAATCACTTTTGCTAAATAAATAGAGCAGCCCCGAGGTGCTGTCATGTCAAGGGAATTTATAACAAAAAAACTTCATTTTTCACTGGTCATTCCCCTTTTCCCTTCAGGACAAGAGAGGGTTATTACTGTAGCCTTAAGTTCCATCTTTGTGTTTCTTGCCTTTGATTCCCACTCGGACCCTGCCACTTTCTGGCACTAATTTGTCAGCCTGAACAAAGAGAGGATTTGTACCTCCTGTAAGGTCTCAATTAGGAATGGCTTCTGCTGTATTATGTGCCATTCAGAGAGGACACAATGCTGGTAATTACAGGAATTTGCACTAAATGGCTGAAGAATTCACAGCAAAACTCCCCCTGGCCCTTGGGTTTACCCCTCCGAAGGGCCGGGGTGGAAAAGGAAAGCAAAAAGCTCCTCATGCCAGAGAGATGCAATTAGCAGTCCCGAGAGGTTAGAGAGCCGCCAAAGGAGGGAAGCCTTGGAAACTGATGGCGTGAAAATGGTGGAGGGGATCCCCGAGGCTCACTGTTTTTCTTGCTTTTCTTGCTATCTCTTCTGTTAACATTTTCAACTTCAGTTCAGAATCTAGAATATTGTTCCACAGTGGGCCATCCAATTTTACCTCCAGATTTCAAAGCAGTAACACAAAGAACAATTTAAAAGGTGAGCTTTGCATCTGTTATCACACCTATAAACACCTCCCTGGGCCCTTTTATTAAAGTCCTCAATTGTTGGGCTTCTTGATTGCTGGGAAGTTACAGGAAAAATATCTGTGCTTACTAGTGCCAAGTGCCAAGAAAACCATGTATCCATTAAGGGGAAGTGGGTATGCACATGTCTAACTCCTGAAGAAAACAGGGCTGCTGCCTTATAATCTAAGTTACACAGCATTTTGTGAACAACCTAACTTAGAGCCACTTACAGATACACACTTCATAAATATTTTAATAAGCTGCAAATCATTTGTGTTAGACTTAATATTTTAATATCACATGGCCAAACCTAATTCTGAATGCCAACCAGTAGTTCCACTAAAGAACTGGACCTCATTTTCTGCTACAGAGGTGTTTCTGAAAAGCTGCATTAAAGTGCCAGCAAATTAATTGCTCTTAAATACCATTTTCATCATGTGCTCCTCCGCTCAGGAACCTTCTGTGGCGTCAGGGTTGAACATTAAAATCAGCCTTATCAAACTGCCTTTTGTAGGCCCCAAATGACTGAATATCTGCAATTTCATAGAGTTCTACTTGGCACCACCTCGGACAGCTCTCTAATCTGATGTGTGGACCTCCCTTGTTAGCTCTTGTCACAGCTGCCATTTGGCATTCACAATGTGATGTGATTAATGTCCGTCTTCCCTAGTGGCCTGACTGCAAGGTCCACGAGGGTAGGACCATGTCTGTTTTCTTGCAGCACTGACTCATCCAGGTGTCTCTGAGTTTTTGGTACATGGTCAGAAACCTAGCACACAATAAATGGTACAGTGAACAGGATAATTTTCAAAGGCACGTTTTCAAGAAGAAGGAACAGCAAGAACAAAGGCCCTGGAGGCAGGAATGTCCAAGGTAGGTTCCAGAATAGCAAGAAGACCACTGTGGCTGGGACCTCCCAGCCTGGGCCAGTCATGGAGCTGGAGAGAAAGCTGTGGAACAAACCACACATAATCAAATACAACTATAAAAAGTTCAAGCACATGTTAAGAAACATACAGTTATGCATAAGCATGTATTTTCAAAACCATAACCTCAGGCATTTGGGTATGGTCATGGTCCACTTTCTTTGCAGGGCCTCTTTAAGTTTCAAAGAAAGATATAGGAAATTGTTCACCTACAGAAAGTATTTGGTGAAAAAAGGCCAACTGCACTATTCTGTAGACTTAAAACTAATATTTGTGGCTCCCCTGAGCAGCAACTGAGTTACATCATAATAAAGAGCTACTCAGTGCAATCTTCCACTTTTGAAGTTTGTCAAAAATACTTAAAGTGGGAGGGACTAAGTGGACATAAAAACTCATAGGCTAAATAGGCTCACCAAAGCCATGAAATATTGTGAATTAGCTTCTCCTTAAAATAACAGATGAAGCCAAGGTTCTACTTAAAATACTGGATTTCTTGATATTTTGCAAGGTAAACATGCTATGCAACCAGCTTTTTCATTCAATTAGAGTTTTTACAAGGATGAAAAGTTAGGCAGCACAAGTACTAAATTAATAAACAGTTGGTTTAGATTAACTGTGCTTTTGAGAAACAGATCAATTTTGAAAGTTCCAACTGCTGTAATAATCTTTGATATAATGAACAGCCTCCCAAGTAATTTAAAAAAACAGTCAGAAGTTTGCTTATCAAATTTTTGCCTTTTTCTTTTGAGACTCTGCCCCCTACAGGAGATGAGGCATTCCTACTTGAGGCAAGAAACCAATATTCCATGCGTGGGTAATTAAGGAAAACGAAACGCAGCCCACTAAAACCCAGAGTTTCACATAGCTACTGAATGAGGCATTTTTTGACAGAAGAGGGGGCACTGAAATGAAGTAAAAAAAAAATCTACTTGGAACTGGCCACACTATGCAAATTAGCGTTGAATTCTTCCCACCCCAAATTAGAAACTTACCTATGCTCCATTAGAACTCTACACCAAAGCATGAAGATAAAAGCTGAGCAGAGCAAATGAGCTTTAGACTACATTACTCCTGTCTCCTGGATTCCCTATTCCTACCCACCCCAACCTATTCTCAACCAGCCAAATGGAGTGAGCAAATTTAGACAGCAAAGGGAGGGGCCCTAAAACATAGAACCGAAAGCAGCTGCCAAAAATGTCTATCCCTGCCCTTTGGGTAATCCTTCTCCTGTTCTTTTCTACTTAGCTTCCTTCTCCTTGCCTCTTTCACCCACCTTCTTTGTCTTTTTCCTGTTTGCATTTCTCCAACTGCTAGATTCAGTGGACCTGCTGAATGGTACCCTCTACCTGTATTTCCCCTTCTTCTGAGAGCTAGAAATGCTATTAGTGCAGCACAGAATGCTGGCAGTGCACACCCCATCAGGAAGCAAACTCATGAGAGGAAGGTAAATTAGGGGTCAACTAGGTGACAATCCTGTGTAATCCCTGAGGCTTTTCTTCCTTCTTTTACTAGAAAGCTTCCTGATTCAGCTACTCGTATCTCTACATTGAGAACTAGCTGAGCTGTAACACAATAACACTACAGACTTGTTGACCCTATCAGCAATCTAAGCCACAGAAGTGCACCATAATTCCAGAATGTATGCTGAGTAAGCACTAAGTAAATGACAGGTGAACTCTGAAATATAATACATGCAGTAGTATAATAAGACATAGAAATGTTAATAATTTCTAAAACCTGTGTTAAAACCACTGTCTCCTTATTTCAAAATCATTTTCCAGAAGTAGCTTAACACAAGGTCATCATGCCTGCAGATAACATGCCCATATCACATAGTATGGCTTCTTTACTGGCTCAGTGTTTCTCTTCTCTTCTACCGAACGCTGCAAATTCCTGCTTCACAGTTACTGAGGCCCTCTGGACAAAACAGAGATGATTCCCTTAAATCTCCCTGTTAGGTAAATTATTTTTCAATAGGAAAGGCCATCATCACAACTAACCTAAATTCAAAATTCCATTGTTCCACCACTATTTGGCTTTTCAATGCAGGAACAGGCACAAAATTGAAAATGGTGACTAGCTTCCTGTTCATTTTTAAAACATACCTAAGTCTGATATAGTTGAATTAAAATCTTCCATATCAGGCTTCCAATTAAAGCTACCTCCGTGGTAAATTTCTTGTCATGAGGGAAAGGGAAACAATTTGATTTAGTTTATAGTAGATATATAGATTTGGTTTAGAGGGTTTTTCTTTCTACATTACTGCTTTGGGGAGGGTTAGAGGGATGGGAAGTAGAGAGGAAGAGCAGTAATAGGGTTTGAAGGAGGAACAGACGATTGGCCGTGAACTTCTCTGTGTCTCACTCATCCACAGCAGCTCCCAGGATGAAGCACAAGGCCGTGGTGACTGAGGTCACCCGCTGAATCATCATCTTCCCTGCTCTTAGCCACCTCCAGATCCTCTGTCAAGGCTGGCTTTCTAGAAACCTCCAGATTCTACCTTAACAGGATTTGACAAGGTCATGATCAATGACCGTTACTGACTGTGGACATTTTCCTTGCCTAAGGACTGTCTGAAGTCAGCTTTGGGCCTGAATGTCTCTTATAGACACACTGTGACAATCACATTCCCAGTGACCTTTATTTAAGAAGGCAGAGGAAACAGAATCACAGCTGACTCAAGAAGCCTAAATTCTAGTCTGGTCATGCTCCCGCCAAGTCATTTTGATTCAGTGGGTATATCATATCTGCCTCCACTGACTTCACCATCATGGCATGAAGATGGACAAATGTTTTAATACAGTAACCTCCTTGAAGGAGGGATGCTTTTTAAACAAGACGTGGCTGTGACTGGTCTGTTAGGGGATTTTTAAAGTGAATTCCAACTGTGGGATTCAGGACTGTTCTTTAATGAGCTTTAAGCTAAAAATCTGTTTCATACCTGCACACTTGAAACTCTGAGCAGTGAGTCCTCGTTCCAAAGATAAAGTTGTCAGAATGCTGAGGAAGCTGGTGGTCACGGACTGACGTTTGCTCTTCCTGAGCTCGTGCCCACCCATCTGATCCACGGGTTTGTTCCTCAGTGTGACTTGCAGGTTTTGCTCTGAGCTCCTCGCTACATTGGCAGCTGTTTTCAGAGCCTCCATCCACTCCTGAGCCCTCTGCCGGGTCTCAGCACGGAGGCGCAGGACATCTTGGGGGAAAATAACTTGAAAACAAGAGTCACAGTCATCCAGATTGTCCATCTGGACAGCCAGACACACGTCCACATTGTAGCTGAGCAGGGGATCCTCATCTAGCTTGCCAGGTTGAAAAGCCATAAGGCAGGCCCTGCTCAACACAAAGGTAAATGCCTTCCAGTTGTTTTGGACAGTTAGCCTGTAGAGTGTCCCTGACTTGAGGAAGTTTTGGTACTGTTTGGGGCTATCCGAGACAGGGGATGGTGAGAGCAGCTTGCTGGATTTCTTCTGTAAACAATGATTCTGAGTACAGTCAACATGATGGCCAAGCCCTGGGGAGTTTGCCAGCTCATCCTGCCGTCTCACGTAGCCAGGAACGGCAGCATGCACGACCTCCCAAAGCTTCTGCCCCCAGTCCAAAGCCTCCCACGGTGACTCTGCCTTTAGCTGTAGTTGGGTGTTGTCATACAGAACGGTATCCACGAGTCTGGCCTCCAGGTTGCCCAAAACAGATATGCTCTGGAAGTGTGCAAGCTGGTATGTGGCATAGAGGTTTTGATTCCCGCTGCTGTCAAGGCTGTAGAAGTATAAGTTGTATGGGGAGAGTTCTGCATAACAGCTTTGCCAGTAAGTATCGTGGTCCTTTCTCACCTCCAGGTAACCCTTCTTCAGGATGTTTGGGAATGCCTGCTTGTGTTCTAGAGAGAGAGAAAAAAAAGAGGCAATGTATGAATTCATTAATATGAATGAATTCAATGGGATGAAAAGGCAGGTGCAAGAAACCAAACAGATCAGGGTTGATGTCCCTCTGGTTCAAACTGAACATAGTGGAAGTTGTAAAATTCCAGGACAGCACCTAATTGACAGGATGTAATTGGGGAAATTTTTCAGATTTAAATAACTTAACTAGGGTGGAATTATGAGTGCAAGAGTAAGTACTGATGGGCAGGGGAATAGTTTACAGTGTCAGTGTGACATGCAAAGGTCTGGGTGGAAAACAGAAATGCTGCAATAACATGACGATGTCCATGGGCCCAAAAAACAATTGCACTTTGCCAGGATTTCTTGTTTTCTAGTTAACATTCTACAGAGGAGCAAATACACAAGAGAGAATGTTCCTCTTGCTATACTCTGACCTTTCTTTAAGTTGGCAAGGCCAGGAAGGGCGACTGGGAAGGGCAGAGCAAGAAGCCTGCTGTTTGTTCACAGACTCCTGTTTTCAGGCATCCCCATTAGTCTTCAGGGCCCGTTCGTGAACCTTCTGTCTTGTGGCCAGTCCTCCAGACTTGACTCAACCAGCTCATGCTCTAGGCCTCTGCTTAGAGAGCAGATCTGTCCCCCTGAGCCTGACTGTGCGTAGGTGTTCATGCTGCTCTCTCTACTTGCAGCGCTCCTTCCACCGCTTCCAAGAGCTGCCGCACACCACCCCTCACTTAGCTAGCCTCTCTCTCAGAAAGGGGATTGGTCCTGACTCCCTCAAGCCCAGGCCCCTGCCTGCACGCACATATCCCTGGGTCAGTATCAGGCAGCCCTACTACAACTTTCCTCTTTGATGGGCTCTTACCCGGTTGTATCATAATAGTTTTTTTAAATATATAAGCAAATAAAATAAATTATGAAGTTTCTTTAAAAAGTCTGTCCTTCCTGCTGGAGTATAAACTCCCCTGATGACAGGGGTGAGGTCTCTCTCTTTGTTCTTACATCACAGCACATGATGAAATGCCTGGTACTTAAACAGTACTTGGTGAATCAGAAACAAAGCTCCTAGCACAGTGCCTGACATATGTAAGTATGATTCCCTTCTCTTCCCCTCTGTTTCACAAGTTTATCTGGTCATGCCATCTTTAATCAATGGTAACCTGCAATATATACAAGTTTAGTACTTTAATAGAAGGGGACTGTCCCTCGGAAGACTTCCTGATGCTTGTATCAAGCATGAGAATGACGTCCATGAAAGAGGGGGCACTCCTCCCTGGTGGGGATCTCATTTCTGAGATGTTTCTCAGTCTCTCTGCTGACACACACTGAAGATGTTCATAAACTAATTGAATCACTCCCTAAAGAAGACAGATCATACTCCCAAAGGGTATGATATCTGATATTGGCTGAAGAAAAAGAGTAACACAGATCTAGATCTTAAAATAGCCAACCGAAAGAGAAAAGGAGAGAAATGAGACCGAGAAAAGCCAGTTTTACCTGCTTTACATCTCCCCTCCTGACATTCATTAGTATTTCTGCGATAACTCAAAAGCCATTAATTTCTTGCAACCCACACTAATCCCTTTGTAGGGAGAGATAATGGATGCCTATTCTCAGGTTATCTTTCTTTTCTGATAATGCAATAAGGGAGGTAGTGCTGTTAGAGACACTGCTGCCACCTCACCCCTCTCATTTCCATCAAGCACTGATGGTGGTTCAACCTTTTCCATAATAAGACTTGGAACTGTGTGTCCGTCCATCCCATCCCTCCTGTGACCTGGCAGCTCTGTTATGCACCCCTTAGTAAAATAAAAACTACCTCTTTTGCTTTTAGCTAGGAATCTCCCTCTTCTTTTCTTTCCTCCCTGTAAGCTTTTTATAACAGCTACCATGAATTAGAAATTCTACTTTAATTGGGCTGAGGCCAAGAGCAAAACCAAACCGTCACTTCTTTCTGACTATCCAAGCTGTGGTGGTAGATGCCAGCCTGGGTGGACTGAATTAGAAGTCATGCTAGGCAGTCCCAAAAGTTCCCTCACCTCTTTGATGCAGAGTAAGGGTAAAGAACGCATTGTGTTTCAGTATTTTTTCTCTACCCCAGCTCAGCCATCTCTAAATATGTATGTTAAATTGAGACAGAAAAAAATGGGCTTTAATCATAGGAAATGGCCCGTACTGCAGTTTGTAGTGTTAATTTCTTGAAAAAGAAGAATCAAGAGGAAGAGAGGAAAAGTGATCAGGAACTTATTCTCTGGGGGGTGTATAATTTTAAAGCACTAATGATGTTTTGATTGCACAGGGCTGGAAAACTACCATTTCTCTTTAATCTCTAATTGCTACTTTCTACTGAATCTGAGGTTTATTTTAAATGTTTTTGCTATTGATAAATCAGAAGCTATTTATATCTAAGCTTTCATTAACTTACTATAGTTCAACTTTTCTTTTCCCAGACCATATTATTTCAACTTATTTAATTAACTCCACACACATTGTAAAGTGTCCAGTTTCACAAATGAATAATACAGTATCTATCTGTTTTAACAATTATCATAAATAATTCAGATGGGACCATAGACAAAGATTATCAGTATTTCCCCCAATAAAACAGGGAAAGATGATCAAAATGAATCACTGCTGTCTATAAATGTCATACTGAAACCACAAAAGAGTAATTTCTTGTGAAAAAGAAGGGGGGAAAAACCCTACAGATTCTTTGTTACCCTACTTTCCACTTTGGCTGGTTCAGTCCCTCCTAAATGAAGATCCCTTTTCCCTCTCCCACTCGTCCTGTCCTATGGTACCAGGGCAGTGGTTTAAGGACAATAATTGCTACTGACTGAAGAGGAAGAATGGAATTTTCCCCATTATGCACTTGATTCACTTCTGTACTGCCAACCCACCAGGGTTCCTTTTTTGACTTTACGTCCTCTACCTGATCTCAAAAACGTTTCCATTCTCACATCCACCACCTTAATCAAGGTCTTTTTATTTCCAACTAAGGCATAACTGATATACAACACTGTAGTTTCAGGTGTACAATGTAATGATCTGATATTTGTATATATTGTGAAATAATCATAGTAAGTCTAGTTAACACCCACCACCATATATAGTTACTAAAAATGTTCTTCTTGTGGTAAGAAATTTTAAGATTTACTTTCTTAGAAACTTTCAAATATATAATACAGTATTATTAGCTATAGTCACCATGCTGTACATTACTTCTAAGACCAAGACAAGGTCTTAAAAAGGCTCCCACCTCTAGTCATCCTCCCTCCTGGCCATTTCACACAGTGTTACCAGATTAAGCTTTCTGGCCCTTCCCATACCCCCTCCTGAGCCCAAAACCCTTCACAAGTTTCCTGGCACTACACAATAAGGTTCAAACTCCTTCTTGGCCTTAAAACGCACTTAAAGGCATGTAGAAGAGTAAAATGAACACTCATGACTCATCCCTCAGTTTCAAAAATCAAGTCTCTGCTATTCTTGCTTTGTATCTCCACCCCCTCCAATTCTTGTTGTTTATTGTTCTTGTTGAAATATTTGAAAGCAAACTGCAGACATTTTCTCATTTCTTCTGTAAATACTTCAGGGTATATCTCTAACCTAACAGATAAAATTTTCATATATATTATATATATATGTATCTGTATATTTATAATATGAAAGATACCACTTTCATACCCAACAATAGAATTCCTTATCTAACACCTTATCAGTGTCTAATTTTTCCAGCTGTCCAGAAAATTTCTTTATACAGATAGTTTGTTCAGATTAGGTTCAGATATTGATGTGGTTGATATATCTTTTGCATCTCTTTGAATCTATACTAGTTTCCTCTTTCTCTTTTTTTTCATGCCATGTATTTATTGAAGATAACTTCTCATTTTTAATAAATGATGATAGTTCATTCATCCTGTAGAATTTCTCACATTCTAGATTTAGGTGGATGTATCCTTATGGTATTGTATAAATGTTCCTCTGTTTCCCATGTTTTTTGTCAACTGCTATTTAGATCTTAAGGTTCACTTAGATTTTTTTTTTCACAAGAATATGTCACAGCAAGTAGTGACTCTGTGGCATCTTAACTGCGCTGATGGACAGTGATTGCAATGGGGTGTAGGGGGAGCTCAATAATATGGGTGAAGGTAGTAACCACCATGTTGCTCATGTGAAACCTTCCTAAGATTGCATATAAATGATACCTTAATAAAAAAATAAAGAATATGTCACAGTGCTTGTCCTACTTCTAGGGATATTAAGATTAATTAGGGGGTAGAAAGGATGCAGCCTGATCCCTCCACTGTAAACGTCCCCAGGGACCTTTCACACAAAGCAGCCACTCTTTTCCACTCTCCCATATTCCAGCCAGGTGATCTGATGTTGCTTCTATTACTCACTCCTCCCAGTATTCATGTATTTTCTCACTGATCCTCCACCTAGACCTCCCTTCACCTCTGCTTGTGCACGTTTTGCTCAGACAGGAGAGAGTACAAAAACTCACCTATTCCTGCAAACTTTCTACATGCCCTGTAGGAGAAAATCAAGTCCTCCTCTGAACCCCCATGGCTCTATGGCTATACCACTGTAGTGATTCATACTGCAGATACTACTTCACATTCATGAAATATGTACTAAATTATATAATAAAATTGTTCTAAAACATCAGTAAGAAATGTAAAAAGCAAAAAAAAGTTTCTGCCTCCACACCCCAGCACCACAGTCCTTCTGCCCAGACTGTACCATTTGATATGAAGCCTTTGGACATTACATATCTGCAGTAATAATATATTTTATATTACATATATATGTATATATGTAATATTAGGTGTGTTCACTGTTCACATATATTAGCATACATAATTACTGAACCATTATGTGCTTTTATTTTGGTTACTTTAGGCAATTTTATCTTTTTGAAAACTACCATATCCCAGGTTACAATAAATGAAACTTTTAGACAATCTAGTGTACCAAAATAATCTGGACCACCTGAGCAGTGCAATGAAGTTTACCTTCCCTTTGTGGAGCATCTTTTCAAGACCACTAGTCCCATTTATGAGGGCCCACTCTAATAATAACATCCCACCTCCTAATACTGTCACTTTAGGGGTTAGGAGTTCGACATATGAATTTGGTGGGAGGTCACACATATTCAGACCATAGCACCAATCAAATATAGATTGGTTGTTCAACTTCCATCGTATCTTTAATTCTGACAATTCATTCTTCTATTCATTTCAATGGATCCCAAACAAACTGTAAAACAATTTCTTCGTATCTTCTTTACTCTCCCCAAGCACCTAATTCCATTGTCTCATTCTTTGGGCACTGTAGTGAGCTCCTTTACATATACCATGCGTGGCTACACTTCAATATTACACTGACCCACATCCTGTACACGTGCTATTGAGCACAGTGGTTAGGGCCATAGGTGCCAGAGCCAAGTGGCCTTTCAATCATAATTCTGCCCTAACTGGCTGTACTAACCGTGGGCAAATTAGTCAACATGAGTCTCAGTTTTATCATCTTAAAGGAAGCTTAGGGGTCCTCCTAAAAAGTGGAACTCCAGGATTCTACAGAGTTCCGTCTGTGTCACAAGCAGCATTGATCACCCCAGGGCACTGATCACCCCAGGCTTCCCCTCCCGGGGCACAGCCCATGAAAGGCTGATAGATGGAGGAGTATGTCTGGAGGAGCAGACCAGAATGAGTGCTTCCTGTGAATTATATACCCCTCGCTCCTCTCCTGAATTTCCCATAAGTGACTCCTCCCCGGGGCGGAGTAGGCAAAGGAAGACAAGCCAAAAGTGTCAGTCTAATAGATATCCCTTTACATGGACACAAAAACTACAGGAAAGGTTTCCTGCTACCCTCCCTACCGCCACTCCTCAACCCTGACAACTTCCAGACTTCCTGTAAAACACCCTTTTAATTTTGACTTTCAAGTAATTTTCAGGTGCTTCTTGCCAAACACATCACATTATGTCTCCTTCTCCGGCTTTGAAGGTCCTCCATGACTTCAGTACACTGCCCTCCCAAATGCAGCCCTGCTCCAGCCTAACCTCCTGGCCACCGCACACACATGCTGTGTTCATTCCGCCCTGGCTTCGTGTTCAACCCACAAGCCTTGGATGGAACATCCTTTACTCAGTGAGACTTCTTGGACATTCTAGATCACAAACATCTCTTTATATTCTTGGTTAACAAAGCAGTTTTCTAAGTCTGTTTGTTTCATATTACAATAGCCAACTGTGTTAGGTCAGAAACTAGAAAAAAAAATTTTAAATAAGTTTAGGCCTTTTTCTCATTAGAGGCACATGAGAGAGGTGAAGTTAACAGGATCCACTTTTTTTGTTTAATCATGACACTGCCACAAACGTCCATAGCAAAGAACATGAAGAGACTGATGCTCTAAGAACAAAAGAGGGGGTCTGTCTTATACAACTGAAATACGCTCCACAGGCCCTTGTGCAGTGCTGGCCACCGCAGCGCTCACCAATACTTGTTAATAAACTTATTCTGGTAGAAATGAACTAGGCTCAATGACATCTTTTCTGTGAGCTACTTTGGAGACCTTTATTTATAGGTAAAAGAGAAAAGCCCATTTGTTCTCTTTTTATAATAAACCCAGGGAAAAAGACATATTATCTGTGTAGGCTCTAGTAGAAATAGACCTGTATCGTATCTGGCTGCATGTAAGCTAGACACACCAACTTACAGATCTTTTCCATTTAAGGTCTTTGTCGTGGGCAGCAGCGATAAAGCATAAGTCAGTATAGTCCTGGTCAACCTCACTTCTCAGATGTGCACCCGACTGGGAGATCACAGACTCAACTATTTTAAATGCAGAGGCTTTCTGCCTTCTGTGACAAGGATAATCATTAGTCTTTAAAGAACTTTTTGACCCAGAAAACAATCCCAAACATCAATTTTCAAACTATGCTCATTCTGCCATCCTGAGTATTTCACAGTTTTTCTAACCTATAGGAGAGTTAAGTATAAAAGAATCTCCCAAACTTAAGCCAGTAGATTTTAAGATAAATGGCCTTTCATTACTCTATCTTTGGGTAACACACAGAATCACAAACTCTTAGAATCAGAAAAGACTAGAAATCTTGTTGGCTCAGCTGAGGTAGAAACTGTCAGTTGCCTACCCCCTTAACTAGTGTTCCCCCTTCTTTACTAAAATTTTTACTAATTTTGTTCACATACGGTGGCCTGTCTCCTGTCCCACAGAAAGAATCATGATTTTTTTAATCCAATCATGATAATTCTATTTTCCTTTGCCAGAGATTGCTTTAGGGTTGGGCATGTGACCCAGTTCTGGCTACAGACGGGGTGTCATTGGAGGGCCTCTGGGGAAGTGACCCAGAAGAGATACCCTGCTTTCCCTTCCTAACCTCGACTACCGATATTTAAGAACATGATCTTTGGGACTGCTATAGCCTTCTTGTGCCAGTGAGTGGAGAGAAGAGACATCACCAAGATACTGAGGATAGCAGAGCAAAGAGATGAAGAGTGCCTGTGCCCGACAACCCTGGGACTACCTATACCTGGACTTCTTAAGTGTTTATAACGTACATTAGCACTTGACATTCACTAAGTGCCCAATAGCTACTGGTTAGAGATGAAAAAATAAGAGGATAAATGGCCTGGCTGTTTATGCCATTTTTAGTTGAATATGCTATTACTTGCTCTGAAAACATCCTAACTGATTTAACAGATTTGGAAAGAGATTCCACGAAGCAAAATGACTTGGCCAAGGTTATATCACAAAGTGTGCAAGTTGAGAGTGAAACTCCAACCTCCAGACTTTCAATCTAGATCACACTGTGTTTTGTTTGTGGTGGAGGGAATGAGTCCTTAACTTCCTCAGGGTAGAGAGGCAGTATTATTGAGTGGTTATGTGTGGCTTCCAGTGTCAGACCTGACTTGGAATCCTGGCCCAACCACAGACTAGCTGTATGGCTTTGTATGTAGAGAAGAGATCAACTTCTCTAAGGCTCACTACCCATGATTGTAAAATCAGAACAACATTATCTATCATATTAAAGTATTATGAACATTAAATAAGATCATGAATGAGCAGTCTTAGCACAAAGCTAGGCATAAAGTTGACTCTCATTAAATGACACCTCTTTTTTTTAATTTTATTAAGGTATTATTGATATACTCTCTTATGAAGGTTTCACATGAAAAAACAATGTGGTCACTAGAATTACCCATATTATCAAGTCCCCACTCATACCCCAATGCAGTCACTGTCCATCAGTGTAGTAAGATGACACAGATTCACTGTTTGCCTCCTCTGTGCTACACTGTTTTCCCCGTGCTCCCCCACTCCATGTGTACTAAACATAATACCTCACAATCCCCTTCTCCCACCCTCCCCACCTGCCCTCCCCCACCCCCTCCCCTTAAATGATACCTCTTATTGACAGTATTAAGAATAACAAACTTCCCTCCACTTGACTCAAGCTATAGATAAAGGAAAGAGAGGCCATTTCCATTTGGGGGGGAAAAACTGTACTGTCCTGATTTTCCAAGCACCAATACATAAAATTCAACCAAACACCTTGCATGTGCTCATACTTGATACAATACAAAGTTTTCTACAGTGTGGTTCATAGTGTCAAAAAACTTTCAATCTAGTGTGGGAGATGGATATACAAGTAATTACCTATAATGCACAGCAGAATAAAGTGTGCAGTGAAAACATAACATGGAAGAAGACATGAAAACACAAAATGAAAGAAAACAAAAAGACGTTAAATGAGGAAAAATATGGAAAGGTCTCAAGGAGGATGTGGCATCTGAATTGGTCCCTGAAAGATAATGGAGGATTTTAAAAAGTGAGAAGGGCAGCAAAAGGTATTCTAGAATGAACAGACAACATGAGCAAAGGCCCAGGAGATTGAAAGAACATGACACATTCAAAAACGGCACACAGATGGGGTGACAGGAGGTGCAGGCAGTAAGGTTGGGAAGATAACTGGATGCTTTATAAAATTTATGCTTGATTTTGTAAAGAATGGGGAACGACAATTCATTTTTGAGAACAGAGTAGGATGAAAGCTTTGTTTAAGAAGGTAACTAACAGTTCGTAAAATTAGTAACTATAGTTCTCCTTAGCTAAGAAAGATAAAACATATTAACAGAACAACCACAAAAAATGTCAGGCACTTCATTTTCAGAATTCCCATATAGAAATGTTAGGAACCAGAATGCAGGCTCTCACTGAGGCATATTGGGTTTCGAAATAGCTGCCATGGGCCAACATTCAGTTAATGTAACCAGTGGAAACTATACAACTATATAAAATCAACTTTCTGTGACCTATTTTAGCAACTTCTTTGTACTGACGAATCTTGCTGAAGAGTGAATCATAAATTCAGCAAGACACCATGTCCTGGTAACCTCGCTTGTTCTAAATCTGCAGGAATATTCCCACCTCTACTGGCTCCAGGGCTTTTGAGAAACATCATAATTCAAAAAGCAGTCATTTTAGTGTAAGTCCCAAATTTGGTGCTTTTTTTTTTAAGTGAAAGATGGGGAAAAAGGGAATCAAAACAGAGTAACATAAAACTCAGCATAAAGAAACCATACTGCCATGGTGTTTCTAGCTCTAAAGAAAATCTCTGCTTGAGACCTTCTCCTAAAGTACTTAGAACAAGAAAATACCAGCATAGGAATGATACCAGGTCACCAGAGTGAAACAGACTGAAATAAAAGCCCAGCTGACCACTGCCCTTGCCAAGCAGATGAAAATGTGAACACAGTCAGGGAAGGAAAAGTAAGTCAGATTCTGGCAGTCTGTTGAGTTTCAGAGCTCCACTGCTAATGCAAAGGTTTTCTTTTAAATTTATTTTAAAATTTGCAACCACAGCAGTTCATCCAGAAGTAGTTACAAGGCACACAGAAATCTTTCTGGGTTAAATAATTTCAACCATACCTTTATTTCCAACATGACTGTCCATTACCAACCTGACTATAGTAATTTGCTCCAGTATAACCTTGAGCCAAGGTCAGTTCAAATACATTCTAGAATGATATATTTTAGGGTTGGTAAGGATCTTAGAGATAATAACCTGCTTCAGTAGGATTATAATCCAAAGACAACAGACAAGTCATTTTGTTCCAAACTGACATGCTGATTTAGGAGTACAGTTGGGATAAGACACTTCTGTGCCCTGGCTGAGTGTTCTTTCCACATAGTCTTACCTTCCTCTGCTACATATATTCACTTATAGGTGTGTGTGTGTGTGTGTGTGTGTGTAGCATATTTTTCATATTGATAACATATCTAGTGTCCACATACTCATATGATTTTTTATGTTCTTACCTTAATGTATGTTTTTTATTTGGA
The DNA here is from genome assembly GCA_029783875.1 of Phataginus tricuspis. Taxonomy (NCBI): domain Eukaryota; kingdom Metazoa; phylum Chordata; class Mammalia; order Pholidota; family Manidae; genus Phataginus; species Phataginus tricuspis. Next base: position 29,775,299 of record JAQQAC010000477.1, on the reverse strand, counting down.
TTATAATTCTATCATATTAGGACCTTGCCTTTATCCTGTGGGAAATTCCCTGATGCCTATGGCTCTATCATTATTTAAAGATCAGGAACAGGACGACAGTGAGGCAAAGGGGTAAAGGGTTAAGTGCAATCAAGAGCATGTCTGTATAGAACTGACTATAAGTTAGCCACTCTGGTGGTGGGATCAGGGACCTCCCCCAGCTAGTTCCCACAGTTCCCCAGTCACACTGAGCTACAACTGACCAGGGCACAGCAGACACTGAGATGGCAGTAAGAGGAGGAGCTGACCGTGAGGACGCTTTGGTGTCCACTACCTGCCTTGAGGTCTTTTAGAAATAACTGCCTCTGATGTGAGGTGATGGATATGCTAATTAGTAAGATGGGAGCAATGTACATGGGTAACAGATCATCATGAGGTACCCTTTAAATATCTTACAATTTTGTGAATTCTACTTCAATAAAGCTAAATAAAAAAAAAGAACTGCCTCTTGCCATCTTGCCTTAGATCTAGTCCTTCCCATCAATTTATGATCTCACCCTTTTGACATGAGTATCCCATACTCAGATAATGTAGGTTGTCTTAACTAGGTTGGACTCAAGCCACATTCTACCAACCTAGTAGGTCCATGGCAGTACCCTTCATCCACTTGGCACAGGCAATATTCCATCTTAATAAGTCTGTCCTACATCTGCCTCTGCCTGGGGCAATGAAATCTCTAGAATGCATCCACAGACATCTAAGTGAAAAAGGCAGCTAATGATGGGGCAAAACCCTGAAGCCCTCTTTCCATGGTTACAAATACATGGGGTTCAGTTCACTTAAGCTCTTCTGTATGGTTAACATTCAAGAGTGGGAAGACAAAGCTACCATCTTCCTTTTACAGTTTCATTGGTCCCCTAAAGAACTCTGACCAGCTCTGCACTGTCCATGTATTTTAATGAGTGTGTTAAATGCAGGAAAGAATCCTTGCTTAGCTAGACTGCTTTGGTATGTGTCCGTTTTTCCTAACCAGTGCTTCCCTGAGGGATTCATTTTAGCTTGATAAACATTCTCCAGGTCTGTCTTCCACGTACTTTCCACAGGACTCTACCTCCACAGGGAGTGATTGTCAAAAAGGATTTCAAAGTGGAGGCTTCTGGAAATTAAGAACTACTGGCTTCCAAAGTAGTTTGGAAGGATACAGCCCCTGCTTAGGGGTCAAGAGCATGGACTCTGGAGGAAAACTACACGGGTTCAAATCAAGGATCCACTCATTACTACCTGTGAGACTTCAAGCATGTTGCTTAAGCTCTCTGTGCCTCAGTTTTCTCATCCTTAAAATGGGGTCAATAAAAATACCTCTATCATAGGAGTGTTATATAAATTAAATAAGCTGATACCTGTAAATCACTTAAACAGTGCAGAAGGTATTTGCTGCAGTTATTTTTTTTTTTTCCTTCTCTTTCCACCTGGGTTCATTCATCCCTGCGGATGTGTTGGGTGCTTGGATATTGCCTTTGACAGTAACAAGTAGTCTGTTAATCTGTTTGATGTATTCTTCTCTCAAATATCCCAAGAACCTTGGAAAGAAAGGATCTTCAAAGTCAAAGCAATAATCTTTCATAAAGAAACACTATCGGGCAATAATGAAAAAGCTGAGCGATGTAAAATTACCTCCCATGATTGACAACTTCAGAAAGACTAAAGGGCAAACCACAGTGATCCCGCAGGCTCTGTGCTCAGCAAAGGGCAGTCAGATTCCTCGGCCAAGGGGAACCATCACCGTGCTGGTGTGCCCGGAGCTCTGAGATGGTGTCTGGGTATGCCTCTAAGGCCAGGGCCACAGTCTGCCCACACTAGGGGCCACTTTATAAGCCATGTTTGTTTGATTTTCTCTTATCACAAGGATAATGCCGGGCAGCCTTTGAGATTAAAGTATTCTTTGCTGATGCTGAAGAGCTTCCCAGAGAGGATGTGCAAGGCATGAAATGCAAGATGATGATGTGAACCCTTCCGAAAAGTGGGTGTTGATCTTTTTCTAGAAAAACACAAACCAGCTAAAGAAGTTAATGTTTTTAATTGATAGTCTGATTCTTATCATAATTACGTTCATTGCACATTTTTTAAAAAGTTTTGAGCACATACTATGTTCAGGGCACTGTTAGGTACTGAGGACAAAACATGAGTAAGGAAAAAAAACCTTCCTCAGTGACCCTAAACTCTGGGGTGGAAGACAGTAAACAGTTGATCATAAATCAGTATGAGAAAGGGAGTGAGTGATTTATAGCCCATTAACAAACCAGTTAATAGCTATGACAAAGCACACTGCAAGAAGGCCAATTCAACAAATATTAACTGTGAGTCCATTAGTATGAAAGAGACTAGGCCAGAGAAAACTGGGAGTGATTGGTAGTGTCACCTGGATTCTCACTGATGTGTCACCTGGATTCTCACTGATGAGTTCCACAGTCATTTAGTAATAGTAATAATATTATTAAATGCTTAAAACATTTACTATATGCTTACTATGTGCCAAACATGGTTCTAAGAAGTACTTTAGATCTTTTAACCCATTTGATGCTCACAAAGTATTGAGGTAAGTACTCCTATTACTCCGTACTTTATGGCAAAGGAAATTTGAAGGCACAGAAAGGTTAAGAAACCTCCCTGTATTACACAGCTAGTAACTACTGGAGCAGTGATGGAAACTCACAGTCTAGGTTAAGAGTCAGCATTTTCCATCAACATGCTGCCTTGTTGGACCAGAAGGCCTCCTTCAGACAGGCTTGTTAGCAAAACAAATTTTTCGGTTTTTATACCCTTATTTCACCAGAACCTAGTTTGATTTATATGCAAAGTGGCATTTATCTTCGGTAAGGCTCAAATCCCAGTTACTGATCACCAAATGAGGCAGAAGACGTGAGGGCCTACCTAGGGAAGACAACTCTTGGCCTTGTCGTCACAGGAGGAAAGAGAGGGGATGATGGGGGCAGACAAGGAGAAGACCCATGCCTGGTAAGTCTTTAAGGTACTCCAGATGAGCTCAGAAAAAAAAGTCAACTGGAGAAAACAAGACCATGAAATCAGCCCACAATTAAGAGCCACAGGACTACTAGACACAAAGTCAAGTTGACCTCATTCAAAGAAAACATGTAACTAATTTTATTTCTTCTGAGAAGCCCCCAGTCTCTCATTTACCTGTATTAATTTTTAGAACAGCAGGATTGGGACACGGGTTTGAAGGGCCGTGGAACACGCCCACAGAGATGTTCACTGGGCAGTTGGATACATGAGTCTGCGGCTCAAGGAAGAAATCTGGTCTGACCCCAAATCTCCAGCTCTAGCCAAGATACTGCGCTGTTGGCCTCTGCTTTGGGCTATTCCTTCAGGAGGAACAACATGTCTTTCTTCAGTTTGGATCACTAATTTCAAAGGTTTTAAGGTAAACTTGACTTAAAGATCTTGGCTGATTTGGACTCGTATGCATCCAGGTGCTCACAAATCCTCTACTAAGCGCTGTGAGAATTACAGTCAACAGATGGGAGACCAGCCATGAATCCGGAACTCCTCTCACCCAGCCTGAGAATGGGTGGCCAGTGGGCACTCACTGCTCTCCTGTTCCCTTCACCCGGTGAATGAAAACGTGTTATCTTGCCTGTTCCCCAGAGCATGCCAGAAAGAAAAGGTGTCAGAAACTTGGCTTGCCATTTGCCTAACTTTGCTAATTCCTGCCAGGATGTGTATCCCATGGATAATCAAAAGGTGGACAGATTATATTGTATCAATATCTGCCAAGGCCATTTGTTACAGTTTACTTTTCAAAATGTCGCTCAGTACTTATATTTCAACATAATAATCAACTTGAGAATTAAAAAATAGTAGTCATAGACTGTCATATACTCAAGTTCCTTTAGAGAGGAGCCTAAAGATTAAAGAAGGTCTAGTTCTTGAATTTATAATCCAAACACATTAGGAAAAAATAAAATTAGAAATATACCTCTCAACTTGGGTTATACAAGGGATTCAGCATGGTTACAAATGGCTTAGTGACAAAAATCTACATGAACTCTAGGAAACCAAAACACAACTGAGGTTATTTCTTATCAGCCAGTATACCTGGCTGATATGTGTGTATGTGAGCTCGAGGCAAAGTTCTCATTCTGCCAGGCACAAGGTTCACAGCAACTTGCTTGTCCTATAATATCTAATCAGTTACCAAAGTCCTATCCTCTATAATGTCCTTGTCTTTTTACTCCCATGGTCACCACCCTCAACTAGAAGTTACAGAGGACTGGTGAGAGTCTAGGAGAAAAATCAAGGAATTACAAGCCATGGATTTAAGTAAAGAAAAAAGTATTTTAAAAAGATAGATTTGAACTTGTGAAAATAATATGGCACCTCACAGACAGGAATATTAGATTCCCTTAACAGACTTACTAAACTGTATCCTTGCCTCACATTATACCTAGAAACTAAATTGTATTAATTAAAATGTTAAAAGTATCAATGGAACACCACTCAATGATAGAGACTGAGGGAACACCAAAATAGTTATTAAGTACATATAACATTTCTCCTTGTTAACTGAGGACAAGCCATCTAAATTAAGGGTTGGGCAGGGTGACTGAATCATCAGTAAGAAAAACGGATAGTCTGTGTAAATGAGGTTATCTTGAGGGAAAATCCTGGGGCAAATGGAGAGAGGGTTTGTTGTGTCTCACAGAGGAGAAAGTTCACGTGCGAGTACTTAAGTATACTCATGTGCACATGAATGCGTATAAAGTTTGAAGGAAAAAAAACTTCAGGACCCTACACCCTGAGGTCTGGACCAACCTTTTCCTCCCACTACCTGCCATGGGATCCTCTGCTCTCCTCACAAGGGTCAGCTTGTTCTACTCTGCACCTTCCATCTCACCTCTGTTCGCACCTATAACCCTGACCAGGTGTTATCTCCTGCAACCCTCTTTCTGCATCGTGGTGTCTCTCAAGGTCCAGCTGAGGTTCCATGACCCCTCATAGCCCTTCCTGGCAAGCCCAGCCTGGAGGGTCTTCATCCTCTCTCTTCTCACAGTCGCTGTCACTACTTCATCGAAAAAAATCCCAACAATACAGAGTAAAGTGAAAGTTCCCTCACAAATATTTCAGTTGACCATCTACTTTCTCTTGCATCTCTGGATGCCTTCTTGAGTCTTCATTAGTGTCCGATTCCCTCAGCTAAGTGAGATCTTTAGGGCAGGGACTGTACTGTCACACATCTTTAAATCCTTCATAGCATAAGGCTATGCCCAATGTGTGAACTGGTGAACATCTACTGATGTGAATAAGTAGTTCATACAATGTTCAAAGGAAAATACCTCATTAATTATGAGAATATTCTGATACTAACATGCAAGATTAGAAAGGGAGAATTAACCATAGTTGTCCTTTCACTCCCTACCTCTATGAAGACAACTGAGGCTTGAAGTAAAGTGCAAAAGTACATGGAATTGGGAGTTTAAGTAGCAAAGCCAGAGATGGATACTGGGGGGCAAGATTCTCATGAGGTAAATGTAAGGGAGACAAAGGACGATCAACAACTGTTTGACAGAAGTGAGATGTGAAAACATACCAGTATTTCCTTGAGCATCTTCTACCTTATTTGGGGAGGATGACAGGAAGGACGGCCTAGTGAAGGGCGGGCCCTGGAGAGCTGGCTGCTGCTGCAAAGGTGTGGGCTTGAGGACTACCCTCCAGTCCACCTGGGCAACATCTGACCTTGATCGAGCATGTCCCGGCTTGAAAGTAGAGGTCTCATCCAACAAGTCATTCACAGAACGAGGTCTGTCCCTCCGACGCTGACAGATGTTGAAAAAATTAAAGGTTGATGCTTCCTTTTGTTCCATCCAGGAAAGGTTATCTGGGCTTGTCCCTTTCTGGACCATAAACTGTTCTTTGGCAGGGAAGACATTTTGAGCTTTGGTTTCTAGGAGCCTGCTCTTACAGCGGTCCCAAATCATGCCCCCCTTGCCCAGGGAGGCAGCATTTCTGATAGCACCATTGTCTGTTAGGTTACTGAGTACCTCGTGCCCCACCAGTTCAGGGACTTCCTGAATCCCATAAACCTCTGCTTGCTGAACAGCCTTCTCCAGCTTACTGTCAAAAGTACTAAAGAAGTCCTCAGTAACTTCCAAGGCTGGGCTGATATCATCCACTTCCAAAGCTTCCATGTCTCAGGCCCCTGGAGGCCTATGCCTCCTAAGATGGTTCAGGAAAGGGCTTTGTGAACATTCACCCCACAATGAGAGGTGCCTCAAAAATAGAGTTCTGGAAACAACTGGAAGAAACCTTCATTCGGCTGCTTAAAGAAGGCCAAGCACAAGGATGGTTGATGTCTTCCTGGTCATTAAAAGCATCTGCCAGCAGCTAATGGCAATTAACAGAGGAATGGGGAGACAAATGTTGCTTCGAGATTATTCTTCATTAAGATATCTGTAAAGACAGCAGGAGGTGCTTGTCAGAACAATGCCATGGCAATCCTTAATTCCCTGGAAGAGAAGAGACAGCACAGCATTGGCACGTGGTGCATTGCATTCTGTAGTACACGAATCCACCCAATTACTTCCCCATCTTCACATCTCTTCTATGGCAGTCACGCCCAAAGGTGGATGACACCTACACAGAAGTTCCGCTATCTAGGGTACACATCACTACCTGCTTTGCATTAGAACTTACACAGAGCAGGGTGGAATATTTGATAAGTGGAAGTAGGGTCAATAGCTTTTACTCACACAGAGAAGCCTTTGAGAGCAGTTGTGAAAAGACTGCCCTGACAAATCTCTGTGATATGCTGACCTAAAATAGTAAGCAGACACTAAGAATTCTGTGACTGTTATGATCCATCTGAAAGTCATAAATGCATGAGTCCTTTTACAAACCTTGAAAGCTCTGATGATTTGCTGGGCTTAGAGGTGAAAGGGAGAAGTAAAGAGGGAGGCTCTGCCCTTTTGTGAAACCTGAATGTTATTGCGCTTCTGCTCCCCAGGTTGAGATTGTGTAATGCCTAATGATGACTCTGCATTTCAGAATTCCTCCTGTCATCTTAGAAAAAGGCTTCAGGTTCCAAACTCCCTGAGGTTTCAAGAATGGGCCTAGGAATACAGGCCCAGCCTCAGGGCTGAACAGAAAAAGTCCTATAAGAGTGCTAACCAACTCTCCTGGGAAAGGCTGGAACTCCAAGGTCAGGCCAAATTAGAGCAGAGTTTGACAGTGATGCTGTCCAATACGGTAGACATTAGTCATATATAGCTATTTAAATTTATTAACATCAAATAAAGCTTCTCCATTTCAATGTGCTCAACAGTCAACTATAACTTTGTATTTAAAAATACAAAAACAACTAGCAAACTAACAAAATAATTAGGCAAGGTCAGTTTTTAATCCATAACTAGTTACAAGTAGCTAAAATTAAGCAATTAGCAACACCTCTTTATATGTTGCTGCAAAGGTACATAGCTGTGCTTTCTTTTTCAAAATTGCACAATTGTTACAGTTAATTAAAATAATTTTTAGCATTTAGGTCATTAAACCATTACACTTAAACCAACAGCATTAATCTACATTATGTAATGTATATAAATTAAACTAGCACACAGCCCTTTATTTTAAACGTATTCAGGAGGTTTTCAGGTCATAGGAACTCCATGATTAACCTCTTGTAAAGTGATAATGGCTATGATTTTGTCTACATTTTATATTTTGATATGTATTATCTTAGCAACCATGAAGCAAGGCACAGACTGATTTCAGAGATAAGTATGTTATGTTTCTAGCTACAGAGTTTATTTTTCTGTATCTACAGTTAATCTTTGAACATCTTGAGCTGTGCAACAAGGTTTCACTACTTTTGTAATTCCGAAATATGGGATTTTCCAGTCTCATTTTGTACACTGGAAGCTAAGAAAAATACATACATACTAAATCTTAAAACTTTTAGTTCTTTCCTTACTAAAACTTCAAGGGAACATAATAAACAAAGTGTAGGTATTAAAAAAAGAAAAAGGCCCAAAATGGAGTCACTTGTTTTCGGCCCCACATTAGCAAACCAAGACTTAGTATCTAATCTGATTGTACATTCAGGCTCTGCCAGGAATGCAACCTTCAGACAGTCAACTGGAATTACCTGCTAAGTACTAATGAAGTAATTTCTTCACAGACCCCTGTCCTTTCCTCAAAAGAAGGTAACCTTGCCTGAAACAATCTCCTCTATTAGAAACTCCCCTTCTACCTATAGAAGCCTCCCATTTTCTACAGCTCCTCAGAGCACTTTTGCTAGAGGGGATGCTGCCCAATTTGTGAATCATTGAATAAAGCCAATTTGATCTTCAAATTTAACCAGTTGTATTGTGTGTTTTTTTGTTTTTTACTCTTAAATCCTTCTGTGTGTATTTCTTAGATCTAAGACATTTTCTTGCATAACCACCAACACAGTTGTTGAAATCAGGAAACTTAATTTCTGGTGTTATCAGCAAATCCGTGAGCCCACGGTCAGGTGACCACCTGTAACCTCGACTGAGCTCTCAACAGCTCTCGCTTTCTCTCATCCCAAGTCCACGTCCCACTGGCAGTCAGGGCTCTTCAGTCCAGCTTCATCTTCCGTGACCTCGGCATGTATTGTGTTTTTTTAACATACGTTTCACAGTTTATAAAGACACCAAGGTGAAGAACACTTTATTCATCTAAGATTATATTATGCATATTCATTTTCTTACCCAGTGCTTAAAATTCAGTCTTTAATTGTACCAGAGAAAGAGGGTAAATACCTTCAAAGTGATTTTTCTTTCTTTTGTAATCAAAATGTTAGGAATACACTCTTTGTGCTTTCTGCTTGGGTATTCACAGACTGGTTAGAAGCACAGAACCACTGATGGCCAGCACTGCTGGCTTGTGGAACATTTCTACCCCACACGGTATCCTTTCAATTCCAACTTTTCACAGAAGGGGGACACTGGGGCCCATATAGGTTACAAGATCCCATAGACACTTTCATTGCCCCATTTAATCCTCATTAAAGGGCAAGAACAATTCAACTTTAGAACCATTTTAATGCCACTTAACAAGGGATTCTGGAAACTACTCATCTACCCATCATTCATTCAAGGCTACACCAGATGTAAGACACTAAAGATGGGAAGAAAAATAAGACATAGCTTGTGTCCTAAGGGGTTCACAATCTATCATGAGCCAGTGTACTCCAAGGAAAGGAATTCCCGGGACAAATACCTCTAAAACCAAAATCAGTCACAGGAGAAATAAAGTTTAAAACCCGTTTATTGCTTACAAACTGCAGTCTGGGACCATCTCCCTTTCCTGGTCCAGCAAAAGCAAAACCAGCCCCCCTCCCTGCCCTCCACTAACCTCTCAGGTTCAGAAAAGCCCTTTGTTGCCGAGTTAATCACCCACTGATGAACTCTTATCCACCCCTGAGGAATGCCTGTTGATATGCAGATGCACTAAAGCCAGGCGAGACATTCTGGAAATATTACAATTTTACCGTCTAAAAACTGCTTTGATAAAGAATGGAAATAGATTTGGTGGAGGAAGGAGAGAGGGGTCAATTGTCAGAAAGTGAGGCAGATAATTAAGAAAGTCTTCAAAAGGAGGTACCCTTTGAGTTGAGCCTAGAAAACTTGAAGGTATTTACCTGACAGCTAGAAAGAGATTAGAATAAATTACTTTTTCATTAGCAAGGGATTTTCAGGATTACATGAAATGACTCCATAGACAGTGGTGAGCAACATGGTAGAAAGGGTCTGAACTCTGAAGTCAGTTCTGGTTTCAAATCCAATTCTATTTCATATTAGCTATACGATTTGGGGTGATATTTCCCTGACCCACCCCCTCTACCCTAAGTCCTTCTTCAGGCTAATCTATACTCCTTTTCTAGGAATTTTGATTTGCACTATTTAGCAGTTTCCATTGCTTCTCTTTGGAACTTACACAGCTATTCCCTTTGCTTTCTGACATAAATATGCATTTACCCTTCTTAACCATTCTCTAAAAACATCTGCTCTTCACTATGTGACCCAGCATTTTCATGACTTTCTTCCTCTCTTCATTCCTCCACTCAGTCACACAGCCTGTCAGTTCCTCCTTCAAAGTTTACCTTTTTTACCTCCAGGCATGCCACATGCTGTTCCTATTCCTGGGTTAGGCCCTCACCACTCTTTTGCCTATCTAACACCTAATTATCCTTCAACCTAATATAAGTGACAGACCTGTAGTCTCTAAAGATGGCCACAACAGTAACTCCTATCCCATATGTTTTTCTGCAATGAGACCTTGCTACTCCCCATCCAAAAGTGAGTTTATTTTTCTACTCCCTTGAATCTGGGCAGAACTTGTCATGTTTGGATAAATACAGTGTGACAGAAATGATGCTGTGCCCACTTGAGGAATAGCCTTTAACTGGCCTGGTAGCTTCCTCTTTCTATCTCTTGGAGCTCTAAGCTAATAAGTAGGAAGTACAGGCTTTGCTGCTGGAAAGAAAGGCCATGTGTTGGAGCACAGGGGCTCCAGGCATGTAAGTGAAGAAGCCATCCTGGACAGCGCAATTGAGCTTGCTGTCCAAGTCAGCATGTAACTACAACTCATAAGAGATCCCACAGCTAACATCATTCTTAATGATGAAAAGCTGAAAGATTTTCCCCTAAGATCAAGAACAAGAAAAGGGTGTCCACTCTCATCACTTTTATTCCTGACATGATATTATAAATAGAAAACTATTAGAACTAATAACTGGATTCAGCAAAGTTGCAGGATTAAAATTAATACACAGAAATCTGTTGTGTTCCTATATGCTAACAATGAACTAGCAGAAAGAGAAATCAGGAAAACAATTCCATTTACAATTGCATCAAAAAGAATAAAATACCTAGGAATAAACCTAACCAAGGAAGTGAAAGACCTATATCTGAAAATTATGACACTCCTGAGAGAAATTAAAAAAGACACAAGTGGAAATCTATCCCATGCTCATGGATAGGAAGAATTAATATTGTCAAAATGACCACCCTGCCCAAAGCAACTTACAGATTCAATGCGATCCCTAACAAAATTCCAACAACATTTTTCAATTAACTAGAACAATAGTTCTAAAATTCATATGGAACCACAAAAGACTACAAATAGCCTAAGTAATCCTGAGAAAGAGGAACAAAGCTAGAGGGATTATGTTCCCTGACTTCAAGCTATACTACAAAGCTACAGTAATCAAAACAATATGGTACTGACATAAACAAGAACAGACCCATAGATCAATGGAACAGAATAGAAATCCCATATATAAACCCATGCATATACGGTCAATTAATATACAATAAAGGAGCCATGAATATACAATGGAAAAAAGACAGCCTCTTCAATAATGCTTTTGGGAAAACTGGACAGCTACATGTAAGAGAATGAAACTGGATTACTGCCCAACTCCAACACAAAAGTAAACTCAAAATGGATCAAAGACCTGAATGTAAGACATGAAACCATAAAACTCTCAGAAGAAAACATAGGCAAAAATCTCTCGAACATAAATATGAGCCGTTTTTTCCTGGACACATCTCCTCTGGCAAGGGAAACAAAATTAAAAATGAACAAGTAGGACTACATCAAATGAAAAAACTTCTGTACAGCAAAGGACACCATCAGCAGAACAAAAAGGTATCTTACAGTATGAGAAAATATATTCATTAATGATTTATCCAACAGGAGTATCAAAATATATAAAGAGCTCATATGCCTCAACACCAAAAAACAAATAACCCAATTAAAAAATGGGCAGAGAACCTGAACACATTTCTCCAAAGAAGAAAAACAGACGGCCAACAGGCACATGAAAAGATGCTCCACATCACTAATCATCATAGAAATGCAAATCAAAACTGCAATGAGATATCACCTCACACCAGTCAGAATGACCACTATCCAAAAGACAAGAAATAACAAGTGTTGGTGAGGACGTGGAGAAAAGGGATCCCTCCAACACTGTTGGTGGGAATGTAAACTGGTGAAGCCACTGTGGAAAGCAGTATGGAGGTTCCTCAAAAAACTAGAAGTAGAAATACTACATGACCCAGTAATTTACTTCTAGGAATTTACCCCCAAAAAACAAAATCCCAGATTTGAAAAGATATATGCATCCCTATGTTTATCACCACATTATTTACAATAGCCAAGATAAGGAAGCAACCTAAGTGTCCATTAGTAGATGAATGGATAAAGATATTGTACATATACACAATGGAATATTATTCAGCCATAAAAAGAAAAGAATTCTGCCACTTGCAACAACATGGATGGACCTAGAAGGTATTATGCTCAGTGAAATAAGCAGGGCAGAGAAAGACAGATACCATATGATTTCACTTATTTGTGGAACATAAATACAAAGCAAAACAGAATGAACAAAAAAGCAGTAGACTCATAGACAGTGAGAGGGGACTGGTGTTTACCATGGGGGAGGGATTGGGGTGGGTGAGTAGGAAGTGTGAGGGTGATAAAAAGGCACTAAAATTCTCATTCATAATGTAGGTTGTATATATGTACATACTACAGGGATAGTAGTATAACATGGAGAATACAGTTGGTGATTCTGTAACATCTTCTTGTGTTAACAGTTAGTAGCTGTACTAGGGGGATAAGGATTTAATAATATGGGTACAGTTGAACCACTGAGTTATATACTTGAAACCAGTATAAGACTGTATAAACTTAAAAAAAAAAAGGAGAGAGAGATCCCAAGTGAGAACTGTCCAGCTGAGACCAGTAAACCCAGAACCCTGAGAGATAATAAACTGTTTTAAGACACTAACTTTGGGAGTAGTTTGTCTCATAGCAACCAATAACCAGGACTTAGCACTCCCTCAGGGAAGCCTCTCTGGTGTTCCAGACTAGGTTAAATGTCCCTTTGAACTTAAACCTTGAAGTTTCCATGGCACCTGAATTTATGTACATTATACACATCACATTTGTAATCACCAGTTTCAATGTCAATAGCTCTCATAGGCAGCAACTGGGCCTATTTTGCTTACCCTGGGACCTCCAGAACACAGCTGCAGTTTAATAAATATTTGTTGAATAAATGAATTAATTACTTCTGAGTGGCTGTCTTTAGGATCATTCAACATTTTCTTCTTCCCCTTTTTCCTTTGTTGTCAGACCTCTGACTTACAGCCCTCTCATCACATAATGACTATCTCTAGCAATAAACAATAAAAACAGCTGTGCTTTAACAATAGCAAAAAAAAATTGCTCTTTAGTGTAATAAATAACAGACCAGTGTGGGAGACCCACCTCTTTACCTGTATTTGCACAGTACAAATTAAATAGCTAAAAGGAGTTGACAGTTGCAGTGATTTATTCATTCTACAAATATTTATTGAAGCAGAAAGATGACGGCATGAGAGGTGAGAGAGAGGCTTCCTCCTAAAACCATATATAATACGAAAATATAATTAATACAACTAATCCTGAAAGAGCAACAGGAAAGAGGACTGCACCAAACCACATACACCTGGAAAAAAGAATAAAGTGCACAGAACAGGGTAATGTACCAAAGCCGTGACCCGGCGGGATGAAAGCCATTCCCCCACCCCAGCTCACCAGCAGGAGGAAGAGAAACAGAGTGGGGAGGGAGTGGAGGCCTGGGACTGCTGAATACCTAACTCCAAAGATCTGATCTGGGAGCACAAACCTACATTTCATGGTGTTTTCATGGTACTCTCATGATTAGGGGGTTGGAAAGCTAAGACAGGCAGAATACCTGGAGAGACTGAGATTCCAGCTGCTTGTGGAAAGCAGGGATCCATATCCGGCTGCTCTGGGACAAATGAAAGGTGGGCAGTCTGAGAGACTTCTTAACAGCAAGAGGGCTGCTAAAGGGGCAAGGATTGCACAGAGCTTAATGCTCAGGAGAAAGGACAGGTAGACAAAATTGTCCGGGTGCACTCTGCCCAGCAGGTTTGGAACTTTCACGATCTTCAGGAGCTCCAGTTCTCTGGCTGGCTACAGAGCTCCAAAGACCCCTCGGTGATACGCAGCCTATTGAGCCTTTCTCCTGGCCAGCCCCACCTGGCTGGCAAACCAGCAAACCCTACCCAGCCAGAGGGAAGCCCCGTCTACAGCAACTACAAACACAAAGCACAGAGGCTTATACCTTGTGTGCTTGGCCCACTGGTTCAGGCAGTGGAGACAGGTATAGCAGCCAGGAAGCAGGAAACAGCTCTTTCCACCCCCAAGCATCAATACCACTCCCCTGTGACCCCTGACATTGCTTCAGGGGCTAAGCAGCTCCAGAGAGTAGAGCTTCTGGGCACTAGAGGGTGCCATATACAAATGTGAAAGCCAAAGGAACCTGGTTCAAACTAAAACTAGGAATACAACCTCTGAGAAAAATTCAGATGAAATTGACCTTATGAATCTGCCTGAAAGGGATTTCAAAACAAAAATCATTTACATGCTCATGGAGGTAGAGAAAAATATTCAAGAACTCAGGGATGAATTCCAGTCAGAAATCCAATCATTACGGAACAGTATCAGAAATGAAACATACAATGGAAAGTTTTAAAAGCATGTTAGACACGGTGGAAGAGACGATAAGTGAAATACAAATTAGAGAAGAGAACACAAAGAAGCTGAGGCACAGAGAGAAAAAAGGATCTCTAAGAATGAAAGAATACTGAGAGAACTGTGTGACCAATCCAAACGGAACAATATTCACATTATAGGGGTATCAGAAGAAGAAGAGAGAGAAAAAGGGATAGAGAGTGTCTCTGAGGAGGTGATTGCTGAAAACTTCCCCAATCTGGGGGAGGACATAGTCTCGCAGGCTATGGAGGTGCACAGATCTCCCAACACAAGGGACCCAAGGAAGACAACATCAAGACATATACTAATTAAAATGGCAAAGATCAAGGATAAGGACAGCCTATTAAAAGAAGCCAGAGAGAGAAATAAGATCACATACAAATGAAAGCCCATCAGGCTATCATCAGACTTCTCAGCAGAAACCTTACAGGCCAGAAGGGAGTGGCATGATGTATTTAATGCAATGAAGCAGAAGGGCCTTGAACCAAGATTACTTTATCTGGCAAGATTATCATTTAAATTTGAAGGAGGGATTAAACAATTCCCAGATAGGCAAAAGCTGAGAGAATTTACCTCCCATAAACCATCTCTACAGTGTATTTTGGAGGGACTGCTATAGATGGAAGTGTTCCTATGGTTTAATAGCTGTCACCAGAGGTAATAAAACCACAGTAAAGAAAGTAGAACAGCTAATTACTAAGAAAATACAAAATTAAATTAACTATCCCCAAAGTCAATCAAGGGATAGATAAATAGTACAGAATATGATACCTAATATATAAGGAATGGAGGAGGAAGAAAAAGGAGGAGAAAAAAAAAAGAACCTTTAGATTGTGTTTGTAATAGCATATTAAATGAGTTAAGTTAGACTCTTAGAAGTTAACCTTGAACCTATGGTAACCATGAATCTGAAGCCTGCAATGTGAATAAGTACATACTTATCCATAATAACCCTAAATGTAAATGGATTGAATGCACCAATCAAAAGACATAGAGTCACTGAATGGATAAAACAACAAGACCCATCTATATGCTGCCTTCAAAAGACTCACTTTAAACCCAAAGACATACACAGACTAAAAGTGAAGGGATGGAAAAAGACATTTCATGCAACTAATAGGGAGAAAAAAGCAGGAATTGCATTACTTATATCAGACAAAATAGACTTCAAAACAGAGAAAGTCACAAGAGACAAAGAAGGACATTACATAATGATAAAAGGGTCAATCCAACAAGAAGATGTAACCATTATAAATATCTATGCATCCAACACAGGAGCTCCTACATATGTGAAACAAATACTAACAGAATTAAAGGGGGAAATAGAATGCAATGCATTCATTCTAGGAGACTTTAACACACCACTCACTCTGAAGGACAGATCAACCAGACAGAAAATAAGTAAGGAGACAGAGGCACTGAACAACACATTAGAACAGATGAACCTAACAGACATCTACAGAACTCTCCACCCAAAAGCAGCAGGATACACATTCTTCTCAACTGCACATGGAACTGCACATGGAACATTTTCAAGAACAGATCATATACTAGGCCACAAAAAGAGCCTCAGAAAATTCAAAAAGATTGAAATTGTACCAACCAGCTTCTCAGACCACAAAGGAATGAAACTAGAAATGAATTACGCAGAGAAAATGAAAAATCCCACAAACACATGGAGGCTTCACAACATGCTCCAAAATAATCAATGGATCAATGACCAAATAAAAACAGAGATCAAGCAATATATGGAGACAAATGACAACAATAATTCAACACCGCAAAATCTGTGGGATGCAGCGAAGGCCGTGCTAAGAGGAAAGTATATTGCAATACAGGCCTACCTCAGGAAAGAAGAACATCCCCATACGAGCAGTCTAAACTCACAATTAACGAAACTAGAAAAAGAACAAATGAGACCCAAAGTCAGTAGAAGGAGGGACATAATAAAGATTAGAGCAGAAATAAATAAAATCGAGAAGAATTAAACAATAGAAAGGATCAACGAAAGCAATAGCTTGTTCTTTGAGAAAATAAACAAAATAGATAAACCCCTAGCCAGACTTATCAAGAAAAAAAGAGAGTCTACACACATAAACAGAATCAGAAATGAGAAAGGAAAAATCACTACAGACAGCACAGAAATACAAAAACTATTAGAGCATACTATGAAAAATTATATGGTAACAAACTGGGTAACCGAGAAGAAATGGACAACTTTCTAGAAAAATACAACCTTCCAAGGCTGACCCAGAAAGAAACAGAAAATCTGAATACACCAATTACCAGCAATGAAATTGAACTGGTAATCAAAAACCTACCTAAGAACAAAACGCCTGGACCAGATGGCTTCACTGCTGAATTTTATCAAACATTTAGTGAAGACCTAATACCCATCCTCCTTAAAGTTTGCCAAGGAGTAGAAGAAGAGGGAATACTTCCAAACTCATTCTATGAGGCCAGCATCACTCTAATACCAAAACCAGGCAAAGACACCACGAAAAAAGAAAACTAAAGACCAATATCCCTGATGAACACAGACACAAAAATACTCAACAAAATATTAGCAAACCAAATTCAAAAATACATCAAAAGGATCATCCATCATGATCAAGTAGGATTTAGTCCAGGGATGCAAGGACGGTTCAACATTCGAAAATCCATCAACATCATTCACCACATCAACAAAAAGAAGGACAAAAACCACATGATCATCTCCATAGATGCTGAAAAAGCATTTGACAAAATTCAACACCCATTCATGATAAAAACTCTCAACAAAATGGGTATAGAGGGCAAGTACCTCAACATAATAAAGGCCATATATGAAAAACCCATAGCCAACATTATACTTAACAGCGAGAAGCTGAAAGCTTTTCCTTTAAGATGGGGAACAAGACAAGGGTGCCCACTCTCCCCACTTCTATTCAACACAGTACTGGAGGTCCTAGCCATGGCAATCAGACAACACAAAGAAATAAAAGGCATCCAGATTGGCAAGGAAGAAGTCAAACTGCCCTGATTGCAGATGACATGATATTGTACATAAAAAACCCTAAAGAATCTAACCAAAGATGTAATATCTGAATTCAGCCAAGTTGCAGGATACAAAATTAATATGCAGAAATCTGGCATTCCTGTACACTAACAATGACCTAGCAGAGAGAGAAATCAGAAAAATAATTCCATTCAAAGTTGCATGAAGAATAATAAAATACATAGGAATAAACCTAACGAAGGAAGTGAAAGACCTATATTCTGAAAACTACAAGACACTCATGAGAGAAATTAAAGAAGATACCAATAAATGGAAACCCATCCCATGCTCATGGAAAGGAAGAATTAATATTGTTAAAATGGCCATCCTGCCTAAAGCAATCTACAGATTTAATGCAATTCCTATCAAAATACCAACAGCATTTTTCAATGAACTAGAGAAAATCATTCTAAAATTCATATGGAACTACAAAAGACCCCGAATAGCCAAAGCAATCCTGAGAAGGAAGAATAAAGCTGGGGGGATTATGCTCCCCATCTTCACCCTTTACTACAAAGCCACAGTACTCAAGACAATTTGGTACCAGCACAAGAACAGACCCATAGACCAATGGAACTGACTAGACATCCCTGATATAAACCCAACCATACATGGTCAATTAATATATGATAAAGGAGTCATGGACATACAATGGGGAAATGACACCCTCTTCAACAACTGGTGTTGGCAAAACTGTACAACTACATGCAAACAGAATGAGACTTGATTATTGTTTAACCCCACGCACAAAAGTAAACTTGAAATGGATCAAAGATCTGAATGTAAGTCATGAAACCATAAAACTCTTACAAGACAACATAGGCAAAAATCTCCTGAATATAAACATGAACAACTTTGTCCTGAACGCATCTCCTTGAGCAAAGGAAACAAAAGCAAAAATGAACACATGGGAGTACATCAGACTAAAAAGCTTCTGTATGCCAAAGGACACCATCAACAGAATAAAAGGCATCCTACAGTATGGGAGAATATATTTGTAAATGACATATCCAACAAGGGGTTAACATCCAAAATATATAAAGAACTCATACACCTCAACACCCAAAAAACAAATAACCCAATTAAAAAATGGGCAGAGGATATGAAGAGACAATTCTCCAAAGAAGAAATTCAGATGGCCAACAGACACATGAAAAGATGCTCCATATCGCTAATCATCAGGGAAATGCAAATTAAAACCACTATGAGATATCACCTCACACCAGTAAGGATGGCCACCATCCAAAAGACTAAGAAAAATTAATGTTGGCAAGGATGTGGAGAAAGGGGAATCCTCCTACACTGCGGGTGGGAATGTAAGCTAGTTCAACCATTGTGAAAAGCAATATGGAGGTTCCTCAAAAAACTAAAAATACAAATACCATTTGACCTGGGAATCCCACTCCTTGGAATTTACCCAAAGCATACAACTTCTCAGATTCAAAAAGACATATACACCCCTATGTTTATCACAGCACTATTTACAATAGCCAAGATATGGAAGCTACCTAAGTGTCCACCAGTAGATGAATGGATAAAGAAGATGTGGTACAGATACACAATGGAATATTATTCAGCCATAAGAAAGAAACAAATCCTGCCATTTGCAACAACATGGATGGAGCTGGAGGATATTATGATCAGTGAAATAAGCCAGGTGGAGAAAGACAAGTGCCAAATGATTTCCCTCATTTGTGGAGTATAACAACACAGCAAAACTGAAGGAACAAAATAGCAGCAGACTCATAGACTCCAAGAAGGGACTAGTGGTTACCAAAGGGGAGGGGTGTGGGAGGGCGGGTCAGGTGGAAGGGAGATGAGGATTGAGGGGTATTATGTTTAGTACACATGGTGTGGGGGGTCTCAGGGAAAACAGTGTAGCATAGAGAAGCAAACAGTGAATCTGTGGCATCTTACTCCACTGTTGGACAGTGACTGCACTGGGGTATGGGTGTGGACTTGATAATATGGGTAAAAGTAGTCACCACATTGTTTTTTCATGTGAAACCTTCATAAGAGTGTATATCAATAATACCTTAATAAAAAATTTTAAAAAAAGGAAACTCCCAGACAAAGCAAAAAAAGAAAGATTATTGAAGCAGTACTGGGTTCTAGGCACTGATGAACAAAAGTGAACAAAACAAATATAGAAGCCGCCCTCTTGAGACTTATATTCTAGTGGAACACTTAATATATGCCAGACACAGCTCTAAATACTTTGTGTCTTCCCTCACTTCTTAAGGCATGGGTGAGAAGGCTGATGGACTCCTCCACACGCTCCGTGGATCTGACCCATTCCATCCAAATCCCAACCCTCTATGATAGTCTTTCTTGAGGACTCAATCCTTCCATGTCTCTCCTTTCCCTGAATGTATTAAGCATCATTAAACAAGTCAACTTTGTGAATTGTCTTTTTTCCCTCAATTAGATTATAAACTTCTTGAGGTCAAGTCCCATATCCATGTCATTGTCCCCCAATAAAGCAGGCATGGTCTTCCTGCCTCTTGCCTCTTTCCCTGAAATGCAACGGCCACATAATTTCTCTTAACCCTTCAAGACTCCCTGGTAGAACAGGGGTCAGCAAATGTTTTCTGTAAAGAGATAATAGTTTTGGCTTTATGGAATACATAGTCACTTTTGTAGCTACTCAAGTCTACCATTGTAGTGGGGAAAGCAGCCATCGACAACATGGAATTGAATGGGCATGTCTGTGTACTGATAGAACTGTATTTACAAAACAGGCTGATAAACAAAATGTGGGACATCTATACAGTGGAATATTACTCACCCTTAAAAAATAAATCCTGGAAAATGCCAAACATAAATGATCCTGGAGGGTATCATGCTAAGTAAAAATCCAGTCAGAAAAAAAACAAATACTGCATGATTCAGTGTATATGAGGTATCTAGAGTCGTCAAATTCATAGCAATAGAAAGGAAAATGGTGGTTATCATGGGTTGGGAGTAGGCGGAAAGAGGAAGTTGTTTAATGGGTATAGAGTTTCAAATTTGCAAGATGGGAAAGTTCTAGAGACCTGTTTCACAAGTGTGAATATATTTAACACTACTGACACATGAAAATGGTTATGATGGTATATTCTGTTTTTTACTATTACTTAAAAAAAGACAACAGAGGTTCAGATTTTCCACTGGGCTGTAGCTTGCCTAGAAGATCTAGTCCAGCCTCCTCAAGTCCGGGGGCAGAAGAACCTTGGGGCTCAGGAAGAAGGAAGGAATTGCAGCTCCAATTACTAGCAATGGGACTTCAACAAGTTACTCGACCATTCTAATCTGTTTTCTCATTTGCAAAATCAGCAAATTAATAATACCTCTCCTGTAGAATAGTTGAGACAATAAAACAATACAAGGCATGATTCCTGGCACATGATATATGACTAACCCAAAGTACCCCCCTTAATCTGCTCCATCATCCTTCCTCTATGGCATCATACTCTTCCTACCCCCATTGTTCCCTCCCTCTGGCCACACGGGCCTCTCTGCTGGTTCTCAAACCTGCAGACTTGTTCTCACCTCAAGGTCTCTGCAACTGGCTCTTCCCTCAGACACCAATATGATTGTTCATGTCGCCTCCCGGATGAGGCTGACCCTGGCCAGCCTATTAAAAATTATAACTCACATCTCCATCCTGGGCTCTGATCCCCATGACTCTTTTTTAAAAAATAAACTTATAATTTTAGAAGTTTTAGATTTACAAAAGTATTGCAAAGATAGTACAGTGAGTTCCCGTGGACTTCACACTCAGTTTCCTCCATGTAACATGTTACGTTAGTATGGTACAGTTGTCACAATTAATGACACAGTATTGATACATTATTATTAACTAAAATACATACTTCAGATTTCCTCAATTTTCTTCATGTCCTCCTTCTGTCCCAGGATACTACCCAGGATGCCACATGACTTTTAGTTGTCATGTCTCTTTAACCTCCTCTTGACTGTGAATTTCTCAGACTACCTGTTTTTTCATGACTTTGCCAGTTTTGAAGAGCACAGGTCATGTATTTTATAGACTGTCCCTCAACTGAGATTTGTTTGATGTTTTTCTCATGGTTAGACCGGGGACATATGTTTTGGTGAGAAAAGCCACAGAGGTGAAGTGCCATTCTCATAACATCATATCAAGGGCAGACACTATCTACCAACATGACTTACTATCATTCGGGTTAACATTGGTCATCTGGCTTGACCCTCTTTCCTTATGCATTTACCAACTTCTAACATACTGCTTAATTAATTTATTTATTTACTGTTTAGTGTTTCTCCCCACTAAAATGTAAGCTGCTCACGGTCAGGAATTTATGCTCACTTTCTTCACTGAAGTACCCCAAGTGCCTAGAATAGTGCCTGACACACAAAAAAAGGCACTAAATACTCACGTGTTGAATGAAGGTATTCCTATTCCTTTGCATGATATTCATGACCCTTCATGACCTATCCACTTCTACGATTTGTAGTTCCTGACCAACACGCACCTTCCCATTTTACTCCTCCATGTTTTAGTGCAAGTTGGAGAGCTCTTCCGAATTGCTCAGGCTCTCATAGCACCCTGGGTGGGCTATGTTGTACCGAAATGATCAATATCTGTCCATCCCACTCGACACTCTGAGCTACTTGACAGAAAGCACAGTGACTTACTTAGCATCCTACTTAAGCTCTATGTCTTCATCCATTTGGGTCCCATTTTCCAACCTTACTCTTTTGAGCATTTCACCTTTTCCCTAGGATGTACAGCCTCAAGTAATCCACTAAAACACAAGGGTCTAGTGACAAGTGTATTCTCTATAAGTAAGACTAAAGTTTGCTTCATTTGGTTTTGAAATGAATTAATTAAAAAATAACAAGAACACATTAGACAGGTCAAAATATGAAGACTACCTTCCTCTGACACAGCGAACAGAGTAAAATCGGCATGTGGGGGCAGTGTGGTTTGCCTCAGCACAAAACTGGAAATCAGGAGCTTATTAGAACTGTGCTCTAAATCTGGCTCAACCACCCACATGCTGGGTGGCCTCCAGCAAACCATTTAACCTCTGGGAGCCTTACTCAGCTACCTGCATCTAATAACATTGCCAGTATCAAATTGCTTTGCCTGTGGTTCTTTCACTAGGTAGGTAGCTGTTCCAACATGCCTTTAATAAATGTAAACTGCTGTGTAATTCTGAAGCACTCCAATGGACCTCAGCCATTCAACAACCATGTGCTCCTAGTCTCTACCTTCAAAGATCTACTGGCCCAACAAAGACAAACTCTGCACCCCACTATTTATAATACACTACTTTCTGGCCAAACTCAAAGGCCTATAGACACCTTATCTTATTTTTATATAGAATACCTTTTCTGTAAAAGGTTATTTCCCCTACTTAATAGGTTGAGAAATTGAGGTCTGTTTGTCAGTGCAGTATTAAAAGCTCAACCCAGAGAATCTCATGCACACATCAAAATGTAACAGGATGGAGAATCAGTGTATTGCTATTTTCTAACACGGAAATCCGCAGTTTACATGCTCATTAGGCAAGGCTAATTAACAGGATGAATATAGAAGTCCTCCCACACAGAGGTAGAAGCAGATATGAACAATAATACCAGCCCAGCCCACACAGAGATATGACATGTTCTCCCAAGCTGGATGGTAAAAGTGCTGACTTCCTCCCACTTGACTAAATGGCTTGTAATCAGAGTTTAATGAGTGCTGAGAAGGGTGTCTGGGCTCATGTAGTTTTCGAAGCAGCTGGACTATGGAGAAAGATAACAATGCCAAAGACACCTAGGATAAAATGTTCCTGCCAATCCATTTTCAAACAAGAGAACCAGGGGGATTACAAGGTTGGCCAGCACATGTGCTCTCACCTGTTCTCCACTTTGGTTACGGTTACAGCTGACTGAAAATTTTCTAAGAGTTATGTAATGTAAAGAATCCATCACAAGAGGATCTGATCCTAGTAAGAGGAACTTTCTGGACCATGAGGCCACAAGAGGTTATGATTTTCATGGTGCTTTGTCATAAGGACAATGCAAGCATGTGGATGGAGCACAGCAGATAGAGAAATGGTGCCAGTGTGGACTTTGTAAGAGCAGCTCAGGGTCTGGGAGAGGAGGACAGCTAGAAACACAGACCGAATCCCATTTTCATAGGCCTGGAGGGAACATTAAATGGCTGCATTTTATAAAAGTTTCAGTAAACAAGAAGTTATTTGGCATGAGGAGAATAACATTAAAAAAAATAATTTGTATATGTTTTTCCCAGTTCTTACAGTAATACTTACAGAAACTCTGGAAAATACCGACAGATACGGAAAAGAAAAATCAGTCAGGGTCTGATAACTCAGGGAAAATAAATCAATAGTTAGGTGTGTTCTGCCTGACATTTAATTGGAATCAGTATATACACAGTGTGGGCACACCGTCTGTCTAAATGTAGGTGAAAAAGCAAGGCCAGTAAGCACTAACCTTGGAGAAACAAAAGGCTGTCCCAGAGTGCACTATGCCCACTCACACCTTACCGCCTGGCACAAGGCCCCGCCGACTGGACTCTGTCTGCTACAGCCGCTCCCGACGCACATCCTCTGGCCTCTGCACAGCCCTGCCCTCCTGAGTGCTGACCGGTCCCTCCTCAAATGGTTCCCCCAGGCTGCGTGCGAGGCTCCGCATTCTCTTAGTTTTCCTCTCACTCTCAGTGTTTCTCCTGTCCTTATTTGTCTCCTGGCCAAAGGAGGATGAGCTCTCTTCTCTGACTACAGCTACATAGTCTCCTTAGGTCATTTAGCCACATTTGTGGCTTTAATAACTACTTCTGTGTTCATGCCTCCCAAAAATCCACCTTCAATCTAAACCTCCGCTCCTCTGTTCCCACTATTTGTAGGACATTTCTACCTGGCTTATCTCATGGTGAAATTAAGCTCAATTTTTCTAAAATCACGCTCAGTTATTCATTCAATAAATATTTGCTAAGTGCTCACTTAGGCCGGGCACTGTTGTAGGCACTGGGAGACAGTAGCAAATAAAATCCTTCAGTGAAGCTTCCATCAACAACAATGTCCAGCTCTTTAACCTGACACTCTAGGCTTTTCACAATCATGGCCTAGCTTGCCTGTCCAAGTCTCACTTCTCTTCCATAAAACACTCTTTTCTTCCAAACTGGAATGCTACTGCTCAAATTTTATGATTTCCCAACTCCAAAACTTTGCTTACCATTATCTCAGAGGTACCCCTACCTCTACCTACTGAAGCTCTATCCCCTCTTCAAGCTCAGATGGCTACCTCGTCCACATACTTTCTTTGGTCCCTGGTTCTCAAAACAGTTTGTTCTTTCTTTAAACATTCATAGAATGTCTTTGCTAATACCCCTACAACATAGACTGCATGCTGCCTATTCTTTCTGAAATGATGATGCTAATATTTATTTATCAAAAGCTTATTTTGTGCTAGGTACATTGCTTCGTACTTTATATTTCCAAGCCTAACGATGTGTAATATGGGGACTATTATTCCCATTTTACAATGAGGAAACTGAGGTTCTAAGATACATACTTTGCCTGAGGCCACATGCCACCCTACTGGACTTACAGTAACATGAGAGCAACAATTCTACCCTATTTCTTTTCATAACCCCCACTGGGCCTAGGACTATGGCTAGTACACAACGGGTGCTCAAGAAATATTGTTGAATGTTTTCAAAGCACTGACATATTTAAACATAAACACCACTCTGGTGTTCTGGCAAAAGTATATTTGAATTCATCATAAACTCATTTAAGTAAAACTTGACATGCTTTATGAAAAACATGTTGACTTGAGCTTTTAAAATTTGTCTTGGTAGAAAGCTTCTAAGCTATTGAAACCAGGTTTAAAAATAACATGGCAAAGGTCAGGTAGCCAAGACCTCACTTAGATCTTTTATAGAAACAAAAGCACTTGGAAAAAAACTATGCACTACTTGGGAATTATTCTGTGAGCCACTCCAAATCAGTAACTTGGCTGGTTTCAGTTTCCAGCGACTTAAGAGCTCAAGCTCTTTCTAATACCAGTAAGGAGCTGTTCCCTTTGAAATATCCCAGGCAATCAATTTAAAGCACTTTCCAGTACATCTCTGCACTTGTTTATTGTTTGCCACTTGCAAAATCACAGTGACATTTGATGCCCCAAGATGTTTTCTCAGAAACCAAACTAATATAGGCGCGGCGCTTCAAATCTCAGACAGCTTTGCTGTCGAAGGCAGTAATGTGATTAAGCCATGATGTCAACCACTGGATTGGAAAGCCAAGGCTTCTGATTGGGAAACCCACTTCATAAACCACCATGGTTTCAACAGGTCCTGCTTTTAGAAACAGACAGACACAAACTTCAGTTGTGTAATTGTCTAAAAATGTAGACTCAGTGTTTTCCATTTCCTTTTACCTCCCTGGCAGGGAATAGTGATTAAAAAACAAACAAAAGAACCACTCAAATTATCTTCAATCTAGGACTGAGGTGAAGAAGGTGAAAATTTCCATCATAAAAAACACATGTTTTAGAGTGAGCCTGCAAATGCAACAGGGAATAACTGGCCAGTGCATATAGGGGCCATCTGAGCCAAGCCCTGCGGGCAGGGGCTGAGCATGTGACAGATTGCAGCAGTGAAGGTAACAGCCACCCACAAGCTACACTGAGAGGCAGGATACTTCAAAAGAGCTAAAGAAGTAGCCTTAGGTTTAAACATGTCGTCAGCTCATAAAACTACTTGGCTTTCCTGAGAATAATCATCTTCACACACATGGTTGAGAGTATAGTTTGGAAAGGGCTTTGGATAAGCTTCTTGATAAAAACTAGTAGTAAACAAAGAGATAAGTAGCAGGATTATTTTAAAGATGATTTAAAAGAGATCAAGATGACTTGTCTATTCTATTGTCAGTTAAAAGCTCCATGGGGTAGAAAAAGAGGCTCCTGGAATCCCTGAGTCCTGAGCCACCCAAGTTCCACACCTTTTAAATGACCTTAAATCACTCTGAGGTCCTGATGTCAGAAGGACCATGAACAAGGAGTCAGGGGGTTGCATCCAACCAGTGAGCCACCCAGTTTTGAGTTTGTTCAAGGGACAAAGGTGTGGCAATGAGAACACACATTTCTGACAGCAGAAACAGTTTACATCCTAGCACTGCCTTCTAAACTGAATGACTTCCAGCAAGTCAGGATGACTTAGGGCTTATCTGCAAAATGGACATCCTGCCAGTGCCTGCCCTACCTACCCTAGACGCAAAGCACAATGCAGAATGCGAAAATTATTTGTAAAATCTAAAACAATTACAATTCCTTTAAAGCTAGCTGACTCCTAATCATTTGTACTCAACAAGCATTTACAGAGGATGAATCAAATGCCCTAACACTGTCTATGTTACATGTTAGGGGTACAGGGCCCCAGCTTCGGCCCTCAAAGAACTTAACAGCTAGTGGGGAAACAACATCAAACCAAGTCTAAATAATGCCTAACAAGTACCCAAAAGATTTTATGTGAACATAAATAAGGAATCATTAATAATCAAGTAAGGAGCCTTAAGAGACAACACAATTAAGTGACATAAAAACATGTACACAGAGGTGACTTCAGTGGAAAGAAACCAAAGACAAAGGAGAAAAACATACAAACAAAACTTACTCTAGAAATGATGCTGCTCCTGGCACGAAGCTGTCCACCTACAGTAACAGCTTCAAAGTTCCCAACAAGAGTAAAGGCAAAGTGAACTACCAGTGTACACATGGAACACATAAGTGCAGAGGGCTCTCCACAAGCTGCCCAAGTCTTTCTGCCCCAAAGAAACAACCCCAGCCAACAGGCCTTTGCTTGATGGTTGAGATATCACGTGAAATAAGTAAAAGCCTCATTTCCTGTTGACTTTAATTCCTTAAGCAACTGCCCCTGAGGAGCAGAAGGGAAAATACTACTTTAACCCTCAAAACAACAACCAGCACACATTCCCAAAACTGGTATCTGTGGGCACTTAGGGTGAATGTCCATGAGAAGTACGCAGCAGATTTTATTTTTCTTTTTCTGCTGCACTTGAACCTGCTCAACAGGGAGCATGGGTCTTTCTTAAATGGCACCCCAAGAGTACCAGACCCATAGGTCTAAGCAAAAGGTGACTTCTTATTGGAAAGGACAGACATCAGACAGACTCAGTGGTGAAGAACTGCATCCATGACCCTGCCCTCCCTTTTGGACTTAATCTGTGACAGTGACCTTGGCTGCAGGCAGCCTCTTACCAGTTCTGTCAGGAAAGAAGCAAGGCTGGCAAAGCCTGATCAAACTGTCTTTGATGCTCAAAGATAAGGACAGGGTAAGGCAGAAAAACCAGGATGGTCTTTGTTAGTTTACTATGTACAACATGAAGGCCAGAAAAATCTCTGCCCATCATATAAGACAAAGGAAAGGTTTATAAAGTATGAAGGAGAACAGTAGGAACTACATTTTCATCCCCAAATTTGGGTTTAAATTTCTTTTATTACAATTATCATTAGTACGGAATGGATTTTTACAAAATAATTCTGCAACATGTAAACATTGTGGAGCTCTGACTGGTCCCTATTTCTTTGGCTGTTTGGTCAACATAAGGATGACAGGCATTTGATAGTTGGGACTCAAATAGTTGCCCATTATCGGAGACTACAACTACTATACTGAACTCTTTTAAGATGTCCTGAAGACAACTCTTCCAATGTGGATGGACATATGTTAAATGTGGAATGATGTACTTAATAACACACAGTTCTTATAACTCCTAAGCCAAGACCAACATTAAGAAGAATCATAGCTAATATTTACTGAGTACTTACTAAAGAGCAGGCATTAGGTGAAGCCTTTTATCTGTTTCACGTTGTTAAATCCTCACAACGACCCTATGGAGAACAGCTATTATTATTACCACTTTACAGATAAGGAAATTCAGATTAAAGAGATGAGGTAACTTATCCAAAGTAATATGGCCAGTGAGTATAGAAATAAGGCTCTAAAATGCACATATAGTCCTGTATGACAATTAATAGCAGATTAATTACACACATGGTGCTTCGAATTTTAGTTTTCAAGCACCAGCAACTTTAATATTTATTTTTAAATCTTTTAAATCTTTCTGTTTGTTAATCCCATGACCCAGAAAGTTAATGGCTAAATATCATCTTTCCACCAAGAGAAATAACGTATACTACTTAAGTTTATAAAAAAAAAAATCACTTCTGTAATACTTCTGTGTCATTGTAAGTTCGCTAGGGGAATGGTGGAGGAGAGGTCCCCGAATAAACAGAGTGAAAAGCTATTTTCTAACTAAATAGCTAACCTCAACTCTCTTAGTGGCCTTGGACACATTACTTGGAATGTCTGCAAAGGTATAATAACTGACACTTCATTTAGGCCAAACAAATGCTTTTGCAAGTGTTTATGTAGTCCCAATTCCCCAAACCTTTACTAGTCTTTCCCTAAGACATCATTTTTCATTTAGCCAATACATAGAAACACTTGTAAAAATGTTTGCTTAAAAAAAACCCTGAAAATAAGTATTTGTCAAAGAATTAAAAGAATATTTTAAAATTACATGTGACTACAAATAATTTGAACACATTTTAACTATTAAGGCATGTCCAAATAAACTGTCTCCTTCTATCTTTTTAGGGGAGAGATGGGTGGACAAATATCAATGTATATGGGGATCTAACCAAACAACAAAGTTGAACCACAACCTTCAGTCTTGTTTCTTAACTCTATGGAAACATGATGATATGCACAGGTTTCATATGTTCACACTACAATGAAAATACAGACATCATATCTGACCTTTCAGTGAAGGGAAATTACTTTTGGACTATAGGAGCTAGAATTAGACCTGAATTTGAACTATATGCACTACTGCCAGATGTGTGATTCTAGGCGAGCCATTTGAACCTGAATTTGTTACTCCGATGCAGATCAAATAAGGATATCTGTCCTACCTTCTTCAAAAGTTGTTTTGGAGCACAAATCAAACGGCATCACATAATGTTTTGTGAACTCCAGAGCAGGGTACAGCATGCCAATAAAGGTTTGCATGTACCAGGGAAAGGGTCACCCCATTCTCTTTGATCTTCTCCCATGACAAACCAACAAACTGGTGACAGCAATCAGTTTAGGAAGTTCTGAAATAAGGTTTTAATCTACTCAATGGTTCTTCCTGCAATTGTTCCAGGCGGCATGAGTGGCTGTGCACCAGCTTTTCTGCTGGTCTTAGAGCGGAGCGATTCAGTGGTGCAAATGCATGATGATCCAAAAGGAATATCTCTTCTCAAAGAAAAAACAAGTAAAATCTGCCCTTGCCCTCCATGTTCCTCTACAGCTAGAATACTTTCCACCTCCTCCCTTTTTCCTCCAAGTTTTGTCAAGAAACTTGTTCTGTGTACTTTCTTCACTTCTCACTTTTTTTGTACTTTGACTCCACTCCTCACCACCCATTCATTCTCCCCCAGAAGCAATGATTGTGCCCCAGCTGAAACTGAATAGACCAAGGTCACCAACAATTTCCCTCTTGCTACACCTAGGAAACTATTCAGTCCACATCTGACCTGACCTCCAGGAGTATCTGCCCTATGAACACCCACTCTCTGCATTGCTCTCATGAATTCACTGATGCGGTCTCTTCTGGTATTTCACCTTTTATCTCTGCATGCTACTTTCAGTCCCCTCTGTAATTTCCCCTTCCTATGCCCATATCATATGTATGCATTCCTACACTTTCCCCATAACCCTCCTACTTAGTTCCTCTTCTGCCTGAGTGATCGTCTCCATTTCTTTGGCTTCGGGGGCAATCCACATGGTGGATGAGGAACAGACTGCCCTCCCGAGCTCTAGACCCACATATGCAACTGCCTTTTGGATGTCCCGTAAGTACCAATATGCACAAAACAGATCTCACCTTATCCTCGACCTGCCCCTCCTCTGGCACTCTTCATATAGTGAAGGGACATCATCATCTGCTCCAGAAAGATGCATATCATCCTTGACCCTTCTGGCTTCCTCACTCCAAATCAGCAAGTCATTCATTCTGCCTCTACAAGATCTGCCAAATCTACCTATTCTTTCCTTCTTTACTGCCTTAGTTCAGACATCACCACTCAGTCTTCTTCCCTTCAGTCTTGCCCTCCTCTAATCCTTCACTACACTGTGGCCTAAATTGGCTTTCTGAAATTAAACCCTGTTATCTTCTGGATATACAATATTCTGAACACTGCTTTTAAGAGCTCTTAGCCACTTACTTTCCTAGGTTTATCTGTTGAATCTTCTTTACCACCTTCTTTCCCCATAACACACAGGGACACGGCCTACTAATTTTATATATTATTTTATTAAAGTATCATTGATATACAGTCTTAAGTTGGTTTCAAACACACAACACAGTGGTTCAACATTTACCCATATTATCAAATCCTCACCCCCTCCAGTGCAGTCACTGTCCATCAACATAGTAATGTTACAGAATCATTAACTGTATTCTCCATGCTGTACTACCATCCTCATGACCAACCTAAATTGTGATTGCAAATTATTGTGCGCCTTAATCCCCTTCCTCCTCTCTACCACCTTCCCCAACCCCTCCCTCCTCATAACCACTAGTTCCTTCTCGGTGTCTATGTGTCTACTGCTATTTTGTTCCTTCTGTTTTGCATTACAACCTACTAATTTTAATTCAGCCTTCAGGTCTTTGCACAAGCATCACTTCTTCCTTGACCTCCCATGTCCACTTTGGACATCCCTCTTATGTGTTCCCATATACCCTGACTTCCTCAATTATAATGCTTTTCATGCTGTGTAAGATGGCCTGTTTATTTGTCTGTCTCCCTACTAGATCATAA
This sequence comes from Phataginus tricuspis, assembly GCA_029783875.1. Taxonomy (NCBI): domain Eukaryota; kingdom Metazoa; phylum Chordata; class Mammalia; order Pholidota; family Manidae; genus Phataginus; species Phataginus tricuspis. The sequence continues at coordinate 29,743,801 of JAQQAC010000477.1, read as the reverse complement.
GCTTCATAAAGGCAAAGACTGTGTCTGTTTTGTTCAAGGTTGTATTCCTGGCTCCGAGTGTAAGAGCTATGTGTTGTGGTACAAAACAAGTGCTCAATTCTTAGTTGTTCAATCAATGAATCAATGAATCCTTGAGTGTAGAAAAGAAGATGTTCTGGAAAAGTTAAAGTGCTGATAAAAACAGATTAACAACATAGTACTTCATCTGGCTAATTTCCTGGACCATAACAACTGCTGGTTATAGTTCTGACATTTCCTAAGCTATAATACATGTTCCTGGTTCTCTGACCGAAAACCTACATTTATAATCACATCTACAGACTACACAGTGAAGTGCATATTTAACAATTTTCCAGTTAGATAAATATCCACAAGTAAACTGGATAATGCAGAACAGGGCAGCTTTAATTTGTACTGAATTATAAATTGGTTACACTAATACAGATAACTGGACAAATAAATCTCTACCATACTGACAAATGTGGCATATAATTAGGGAATCCAATTTGAAACATGTAACTCAAAATAAGAGTTAATGAGTTTTTGAAAAACAATATTCATAAAAATAGCATGCCTGACATCTCAATGCAATGGCCTCTATATTTTGACTTTGGTTTTTGCTCATAACTCATGTTGCCATCAAGATCAATTACATTCATTGACCAAACACAGTTCTTACCTGATTGTCAGTATGAAGGTAAATTATGTGGACTTCTTATTTTCTGTCTGGTAATATCCACAGTGGCCCATGAAGTAAAGGAAACATAACTCACGGAATTTACTATTACTGGTAGTCATTTTTATCACAGTTTCACTCAGTACTCAATTCTTTGAATTATTTAGCATGTACCAAGGAGTGCCGAGCTAGAATATAGTTCACCTACTTATGAACCAAATACAAAATCCATGGTAAAAGAAAAAGGAAAAAAGAAAAAATCAATTCTTTGTTAGATATCCATCTGCACTGTTTCTTTTAAGGGGTTAACATTCCCTGTGAAGAAAATCAGTATTTGTCTAGAAGCCAATGAGGCCAGAAACACTTTCTGTACTTTTTGATAGGTGTTTAAGGATAGAGTAAAAGAAAAATAGAAAAGGGAGCAGTGCAGGAGTAGCAATGGTCTGGTGCTCCTGGAAACTATCTAGATATGGATAATCCTAAAATACCTGCCCCCCAAAATCTAATCTTTTCCAGGTTCCTATTAAAATCAGGTCTTCTAAAACTAGTAATTACAGTAGCATCCATCCACCTGCCTGTTTAAATATGTAAATATGGGACTTGACTTCAAGTATTATGGGAAGGCTGCACACATGATTAAATTGGAATAGAATATGTCAAGTACCTGATAAATATTCAACAAATACTGGCCTTGGGTGTTTTTTAACACAGATGTTACTGGCCAAGGCCCAGCTTGGTTTGCCTAGTCATAACACACAGAGTCTTTTTTTTTTTTTGGCAAATGGTTACACATCCATCACAGTTCTTTTTTTCCCACTTGTATAATTAACTTGGGTCTACAGCCCAAAGCTTAAAGCACATCAATCTATGGGAAAACAGATTCAGACTTTTAATTAAAATTCAACCATGTGCCTTCTTTTTCTATTACTTCAGTGTAACATTCGGCGATCCTAACACAGGGCTTTCACTGATTATTGGGAAAGCAGTCATCTAAATTTATTCTCAATATTTCCAATAGCACTTACTGATTCTTATCTCATTGTTTTTCTTTAAGAAATCACTTTCTGCCACATTTTTAAGTTATTTGTAGATTTTTTCCATCATTGGATTGGACAGTGTTTTAGATTCACTGCATTCTCTATTGCATAGTGATGTAACAGCTTTAAAAATATTTATTATGCGTATGAGGCTCCCTTTCGGTATAATGAAAAGGTTCCGTAGCTAGACAATGCAGATGGTAAAATACATATATATTCATTGACTACTGTGATTATTTTAAAAAGTAGTGCATGTTCATTGTTCAACCTTTTGAAAATGCAGAAAAGTATAAAAGAGCAAATAAACAATGCCTATTTACCCTCCAATGGGAAAGAGGTGCTGCCCCATTTTGGCTCTTTTAGCCTGTTTCCTATGTAAATTAATCTTTTTGTGGGTTTTTTTTTTAACATAGTTGAGGGCATACTATAGATACAGCTCTCTGTCTTATTTTCCCCCATTTAGCAGTAATTGGTTAACACCTTTCCACACTGTTAAATTTTTTCATAGAAATCCTTTTAAATGTCTGTATAATACTGTATGTTTTGATGATACCGTAATTTATTTAAACAGTTCCCCTATTGTTAGGGATTTAGATAACTGCCAAGATTTGACTCTTCTAGCCACTATATTAAACATTTGTAAACATTTATTTAAAAAATATTTCTCATGAGTTCCTTTGGAGAGATCGCTAGAAGTGGAATTATTGGATCAAGGGGTATGGGCATTAAGGAGGCTCTTCATACATTTTGTCAACAAGCTTTTTGGAAAGATTATAACGTGTGTACCCTTCAATGTATTAGAGAGTGTCTGCTCCTCTGCACACTAACCAATGCTGAGAATTATAATTTTTAAAAGTCTATGTAAGTTTATAAGCTGGAAAAGATGGTGCCCTGCTGTTTAAATTTTCATTTCTTTGAATAATGGGAAGAGAATGTACTTTCATGTCTATTAGCCATTTAATTTTCTCTTCTATGGAGAGTCTACTCCTGTCTTTTGTCCTCTTTTCTGCTGCAGTCTCTGTATTAGTTGGCTATTGCTGCGTAACAAATTTCCACACACTTAGTAGCTTAAAGCAAAAACCATTTCTTATCTCACAGTTCTGAAGGTCAGAAGTCTGGGTGGGCTTGACTGGATTCTCTGCACAGGGTCTCTCTCACAAAGTTAAAATCAACGTGTTAGCCAAGCTGGGCTCTTATCTAAAGGCTCGGGTAAAGAATCCAGTCCCAAGCTCATTCAGGCTGTAGGCAGAATCCAGTTGCTTGTGGCCCTAGGCCTGAGGCCCCAGTTCCCATGCTTGGCTGCCCTCAGCGATTCTAGGCCTCCTACATCCCTCAAGGTTGCTCCCATTCCTTCTCAGGTGTCCCCTCCGTTATCACACCAGCAACAGCATACTGAGTTCTTCTCAAGCTTCAGATCTTTCTAAATTCCCCAGCCAGAGAAAGCTCTTCACTTTTATGGGCTCCTGTAATTAGATTAGAGTCACCCAGATAATTTCTCCATTTTGAATTCAACTGTGCTCTATAACAACATATTCAAGGGACTCATATTTCATCATATTTCGAGGTTCCAGGGATTAGGACATGCAATCTTGGTGGAAGGTCATTTTTAGAATTCTGCCAGCCATAGAGTCTTAGGTATTGTTTCTTGTAATTTTTTCATTCTCTTTATGATAAATCTTAATCGCATGAATTTACCAAATAAATGAATCTTACTTATGACTTCCAGAAGCTGCATTATCACAGTGACAAAGGCAACTATGGATTGGGCTACTGTGTGCTAATAAAGATTTTGAATACATAACTTTGCTAACACTGGTATTTTCTAAAATTTTTAATTGTGGGGAAAATACACATGATATAAAATTTAACATCAACCATTTTTAAGTGTGCAGTTCAGTACTGTTAAGTATATGCACACTGTTGTACAACCAATCTCTAGAACTTCTTCATCTTGAACTGAAATTCTATACCCATTCGACAAAACTCTCCATTTCATCCCTCCCCTGGCTCCTGGCAAGCACCATTCTACTTTCAACACTGGTATGTTTTTATTCTATGTATTTATTAACAAGCATGTATTTAGCAATTATTACATGCATTGTTCTGAGCATTTAAAAAAATATTAACTCATTTCATCGTCATTAACACCCCTATTGAGATTGAAACTATTATTATCCTACAGATTAGGGAACATAGCAAGAAGACTGCACAAGGTTATGCAATAGGAAGTGGTCACACAGGAATTTAAAGCAAGGTGGTCTGACTTTATAGTTGTTGCTGTGAACCATTACATTGTGAAAATATTCATTTTAAAGACAAACTCATCAGGCAATTAATATTTCTTTAATGTGCATGATTTTAAAACACTTCTCTATGTGCAATTTAACCTAATATTCTTTTACTAACTAAAAGTTAGACTATGTGACCAAGGTGACATGTCTTCTTACCTTTGAGAGACTCTATGTATAGTCCAATTTTGGTTAAGGCATTTTCAGGAGTCTAACAAAATGAAAACTGCCTTGTATACCAACTATAACTTACATGTGGTATTTTATAATACAATGCCTTATGAATGAATACAAGTTGCAATTCATTATTACTACTGAAATTAAAACATTAAAGAAAAAAACACAGGTGTAAGGTGGAAAAGAGAAAACATCCAAATAAGTTCACAATAGCTCAATGTCAGTTTAAGCTGGCAAATTCAAATCGATCCTGCTTTTCAGCTATAAATCTAGACCAATCTCAGTCTGTCATTTCAACTGCATATTTCAGCAGTAAATTATTTTATTTCAGGAATGGGTCTGAAATTTCCTTATCCTGATTTTTTGGGTTAGTAATCCTGCCACAGACCAAATCATGCTTGTCACCAGTCGTACGGTGTCATTTACTATACATTAAAAATGAGTGGAGTCACACAATCGACGTTTCTTTGGGAGCCCCAGAGTGATGTGTTAAAGGCTCTGCCCAGGTTTGGTTTCTAGGACCCGGGGCGGAGGGGAGGCGGGAGGTGGGGGAGGGACAAGACTAAAAACGCACAGAACAAGACCAGCTATTTCAACTGCTTTCTACTTATATATCTGATTTATAAAAATAAACAGCCGGCGTTACCACCCCTCACCCATTACCCACCGCTCTGTGGTGCAGTCTTCAGCATGAAGCAGAAACCAGGGCAGGGAAGAAACGGCACAACCACCGCTACCCCAGGGCGCTCCTCGGGTATTTGTTACGATGCTGTCATCCGCGCACCCCAGCCCCACTGGCCGGCCAGGCTTCACAGATGCAGGCAGATGCTCACCGGGCCGCCGGCTGCCTCTCTCCTTCCACCTGCCGGGCCTGCAGTCCGCCGCCGGCCTGGGCTCCGCTTCCGCAGCAACCCCGCCTGGATGACAGCGCGTCCGGCGAGCCGCCACCATCCCCGCCCGGCTCTGTTTACAAGCGCTCCTCGCTGTCCCACCCCTAAATGCTTCCCCGCGGCGGCCCGGGGAGCGAGACTCGGAAGCACAAGGTTCCCAGTCCTAAGGACGCGGCGGGTTGTGTTTTCTTTGCCCGGGAGACCCCGCAGCCCGGCAGGGCAGGCCCCCTTATCCCTGCTTTCTTATACAGTTTTTGTCATACACATTTTGAAAACAATGGCGTGTGCCGTGGAGTCTCCTCACTGCTCCTCTATGTCAAAATGTTTTTTTGCAATTGGAAATTTCCAGTCATTTATTTCAGTGTTTTATTGGCTTCTCCGCTCCCACCACAGTATCATACATAAACTCCCTGAGGGCAGGAACATTTCGGTTTCACTCACCACCCCAGAGCAGGGACAAAGCAAAGGGCCCATGTAGGCAATATAGGAATCAAAAAATCTGACTTCCCTTCTTAAAGAATAAGAAAATATTTAATCGTTGAATTTTGTTTTTAATTATCTTCTTTGGTTGATGTTCAGAGTTTAAATCAGTTTGTTGAAAAAAAAAGTCACTGCAATTTGAGGTACATTTCTTGCTCCTTAAACAAGCAGTGTTCTCGGCCTCAGGTTTTTTGTACAGTGGTTTCCTATGATGAAACCCTTCACCACTGCCCATCCCGTTGGCTTAACTTTTTGCTCTTCAAGCAGGTGACATCACATCCTGCAAATCTCTGACAGAGGAACCTACATCTTATATGCATACCCAGAAGAACTCACGTGTTCCTCTCTAATTGCATTCATCGCATGCCAAATTAATCTGTATACTCTTCAATCTTCCTAGACCAGTGATTTTCAAACTTTCTGTTACAAAGCATGTAGCAGAATCTCCTAGGATCATACTTCTCAAACTTTAATGTGTGAGTAAATAGGGTTCCTGGACCCAATTCCCACATGCAGTGGGGGTGGGGGAAACCCCCCAGGCACACCACCAAGCAATGAGAGTTGAGAATTCAACTCAATTCTGACTTTCTCCACTTGGAGATAGCATCAAATTCCCCAGGTTAAAGGCTCAGTCCTTCAAGACTGCCCCCACTCCTTACTTCAGGCAACAGGTGCAAGCCCCAGGCTGTGACCTGTGCTTCTGACCAGTCAGGTACAGATAGGAGGTTCCAGTAACCTCCCCCTAAGTTCGATTAATTTGCTAGAGCGGCTCACAGAATTCAGGGAAATACTTATGTCTACCAGTTCATTAAAGGATATGAATCAACGTGATTCAGGACATCCGTGATGGGGCCTCTGCACTTCTAATGAACTCCCCTGTGATGCCATGTTTCCAGAGTCAAGGCTTCAAGACACTTGTTAAAAATGCAAACTCCTAGGTCACATACCCACAGATCTTTATTCTGAAGGTCTACTCTAGGGTTCTGAATTACACCATTTTAAACAGTGCCTCAGAGGCCTTCCAGTGTAAGCGGTCAGTGGACTACCCCCTGAGAAAAACTATACCGGTCTGTGAAGCTTAAGACAGGGCCTGTGCCTCATCGTTGTGTCCCCACAGTGCATTAAACACAAGGCCTGGCACAATAAACGGTATTAAGGAGCCACATGTGCAGGATGACTGACTTTATTAAGTACCATGGGTACAGTAGCATAGAATATGGATCTTCAGCACCAAACAAAGGGGTGATCCCAGAAAAGAGATGGAAAGTCAAAGGCTGAGAACAATCTCAACTGCCAGCTGCTGACACTCAGGCCTCCATTTGGTCAGCAGGGGACACTTTGCTCCTCTAAATTAAGAATTTTAAGTTCATGCCTCCATTTAAAAGGCTTTCTGCTAACAGCAACCCCACCTTTTTTTTTTTAAATAGACTTTATTCTGTAGAGTAGTTTTAGTTTCACAGCAAAATTGAGAAGTACAGAGTTCCCCAATACCTCCCACCTCCATACGTGCATATGCGCACATCCGATATCCCATCAACATCGTGCACCACAGCAATACAGTTGTTACATCCAATGAATCTACACTGACACATCATTATTACCCCAAATCCATAGGGCCACCTGTCAAGTTACACTTCTTAGACCTTGCAGTTATATTGCCAATTAAATCCCTGTTTGCTCAAGGCAATTTGACTTGGTCTGTCATTTACAAGCATCTTGTCCAGCGCTCCACCTTTCCAGACTTATGTCCCCCATATTCCTTTCCTCCCACCCTACTCACATTTTTTACCACTCCTGAATACTCTTCCTTCTCCATTATCCTCTACAGAGTCCCCCATATTATATCTTCTTCTGCATCTCCTGAAGGACAGAGATTTCTTCTTTATCTTTGCATTTTACACAACACTTATCATGGCACCTAGTAAAGGATCTCAATAACTATGTATTAAAACAAAATGAAATGCCAAATGACATATGAGATTTTATTATTATAGCCCCTCATTCAATTTTTCTCCTTTCAGCCTTCATTTACTAAAGTAATAGGCCAGGATTCAGCAAAGCAATGCTGTATTCCAAGAAATAAAATGAACGTCTCATCAAAAAATGTTTAAACTTAATCAGAAAAATTTGCAGCTATTTATACTTTAACTTTTACTAGCCAAGTAAACCCATCTGCCCAGATACGCCCAAATAAAGATGACTAGGATATTCTTTGAGAACAATATAATATGTTTGTCTCATTAGGCAAATTAAAAGCATTTGAGATGTAGAATAATAAAGTCATAAGTAGAGTCACTTGTTGAAGGTGCGAATGAGCCTGCTATACAGCTGAGAGGCACATGTGAGGCCATAACCACTGTTAAAATATTGAGACAGTTCTATACAGTTTGGTAACTAGATTCTGTCCCTAAACTTCCTAAGTGTCTCAAGTCTCTTTTCCAGGAACCCCCTCCTCACTCATCCTAAGATCCAGCACCCAAAGGGTTGACCCCTGACCTTATTTTGCTGGGATGATGGGTGTCTGCTTTTGCACCAGGGCCGGGACGCTTTCTGATCAGTTGACACTCAGGCCATACCTGCTTTTAAGTCTTTTGACTATCATCCTAAAAATAGGAAAAAAAAAAAAAGTGAAAAGCCTTTAGCAAAGCAAAATATTCAAAGATGTACCATCCCATACCACATACTATATATTTTTTTAACCAGAAAGATCAAAAATAAGTGATTGAATCTTACACTGAAATTTCTTTAACTGGGCAATTTCAATGTTGTTCATCTTAGTCATTCAATGAACATGTACTACAGAAATTCACTGTCCTCTGAGTAGGGGGTTCATGGGCTCATGAGGGTTTATATAATTGTTAGTACTAGCCAAGAGACCACCATTAAGAGCTTACCTGTTGAAGTAATGGTACAAAATTTTTTATTTTGTACAAGGCAAACGGCCTCGATCTTTATGTGGGACAGAACCTTTCTGTATGATATAGTCTCAACTTCCTTGAAGGAAAAATCTTGCATTCCTGATAAATGATTAAGCAATCTTCATAGTTTAGATAAATTTTAATAGCATTAAGAGTTGTTTCAGGTTGAGTTCCCCAGAAAGCAAATTTTGAGAGAGTTCAGCATGCAGGGAATTCCCCTGGGATCAAACCATGTGCATGGAAAGTAATGGGAGCTGAACTGGGCAGAGGGAGAGGTGCAGCTATGAGGCCCAACAACCGCGTCAGCCGACCCCTGAAGACCTTGAGCACTGTGACCCTTCAGAGGCTTCCGAGGAGTCCTGAGTCGGCAAGGACAGTGCTGCGCTGGCAAACTGCCTCTGGAAAAACAAAAGCTCTGATTTGTTCGTGTTTGCCAGCATCTATGGTATAAATCCCACGCCACGCCCAATTTCAAGCTGTGGGTGTTGAGTCACTGGACACAGAGTTGGAGATGGGTGAAATGAGGCCTCAAGAGTCAGTGGCAGGTGGCACCTCTGTTGGAGACGGTCAGCCTTTACATTGACAGGCCGTGATGGAGGTGAGCCACTCCAGCAGGGAGCGTGGTTTGGGTGGGGCGCTCTCTGCAGGTGGCACAGTCCCCGAGGGGCTGAATGCTGAAGGCAATCTGCTGGCAGCACTCTCAGAACCTGGAGCAACAAGTACTTTTCTGAGGGGCCTCTGGGCAGCTGACCAGAGTCCACCATACTCATTCTGGGAACCCAGTCGCCTGCCCACTCAACAAACCACCTGTCAAGAGTCTAGCCATCTTCCACTCTTAGGTGGGAGAGATAACATATAAACACATGGGAAGGTTGCCAGCAGCCCCACACCGCAAACATCCAGCAAGTGATGAAGGCAAAGACACTCCAGAAGTTCTGGAAGTTGGAGGGCGGATGATGCTGCTCAAACAGGCGCCTACAGAAAAGCAAGCTTTGAGTCTGCCTTGAAGGACAAGTAGAACCGAGGTGGAGAAGCAGAGGAGATAGAACAGAAGCCATGTTACATTAGGTTAGAAGCCTGGCTCTAGCATGTAGTAGTTCTCACGCCTTGCACAAATTGCTTTACTTCTCTGTGCCTCAGTTTCCCCATGGGAAAAATGAGGATAATGATGGTAATATAAATTATCTACTTCAAACAAGGTGATTTTTGGGGAATAAGACAATTCATAGTAAGAGTTTAGGATAATACTAGACAATATTAGGCCCCCAGTAAGTGAGCTGTTATTGCATGGAGCAAAATGTGAATATACTATATTGTGGAGTAGTGTCAAAACATATATATATATATATACATGTGACATTTATATGGCAAAGGTATAAATATATATACATATATGCTTACATACACACATACATATCTATATAAGTAAAGGTATGAAAATAGATATTTAGCAAAAGTCAATTTTATATAACTGGGCAGCACACGCTGATATTTACAAGGACCAGGGCACGAAAGCCAACAGATGCCCTCAGCTTCCCAGCGCAGACGCTGTTCTGAACCACAAGGTCCCACACATGCATGCAGACACCTCTGCTGCCATATCTTAATTTCATCTACTGCTTCCCCAGCATCCACTCCTCAGGCTTTTGAAGATACACTGGCAGCTGGTCAGCCCCCAGAAAAAAGCCCTGGGGAAAAAGCCCATGCAAATCGGAGTCAGGCTCCTGGCTCCTGGCTTTGGCGACAGAGAATTCTGAGGCCCTGGGTACCTGGTCTAGAAGGAGGGAGGTCCAGGTAGCCACCTTCCTGGTAGCCTCCTGCCATCCTACAGAGGGCCTAAAGTACAGAGCCCAGGTCAATGGCCCAGTTGCCCAGACCTAAGGGCAGTACTTGGTGGCTTTGCTGGGGATTAACCCTTTTAGTGCAATATTCCACCTATAGTACATGTGAGATTATGATAAAGTGATTATATCAGAGAGGCTTTGCTATACTAGAAAAGGCACTGGATTAGGGATCAGGACTTCTGAATTGTGATCCTAGCCTCAAAGTCTAGGAACATGAATTATATTTATTATACTCATTACTACTCACAGCACTAAGCACCATGACGGCCTAATGAAAATTTTATATTTGTATTGTAATGTCTAAGACTATTGAGATTCCAGAATTCAATTTGGCTTTCAAGAGTGATGTGATTTTAAGGGGTTTTTTGGTGGGGGATGGTAGGAGGTGGTTTAAATGTAATCCAAGGTCCAGGCCCGTCCCTAAGAACTGGATCCCCTCTTCCTTCTTTATAGGATCTAAGTTCCCTCCTCCTCCCTAACCCATCCAAATAAAACTTCCCACTATTCAGTCATTTTCACCAGACTAGGAATCACTGATATGAAAGAACCTAATGCCCAACATACAGAGTTCTTCAATTACTGCAGGATGACTCCATATTTCACACATTTTAACTAATTATTATGCAAAGGAAAGTTGTTACCCAAAAGATAGGTTGTTCATGCTGCACATACAAGAAACCAACATCTCAGATAATTGCTTGTAAATTCAACTTTTGAAAATAAACATCAGAAAACTCAAATCATACAGAAGGGGTCTTCATACATAAGCCGTTTAGTTCTTAAAATGAAAGGTAGCTGAAAGGTAGAGGGAGTGAGAGCTGAATGGAGCACCTCTTAGTTTTCTCAAGGAGAACATCTCCTTGCCTATGGGATATTTCTAGAACCCAGAACCAGAAAATGGCTCTTTTATCCTGACGGCAGCAGTGTAATCATTCTTCCCAGGACTTGTCAAGTGATGTGTGTGTGTGTGTGTGTATTGGGGGCGCTTACTCACTGAGCTGCGTGTAACTTATACCCATGTATTTTGTAAGTGTAGTCACCCCACATTCTTATGCTGGCCTGTTTTCACACTCAGTTGGTTCAAAAACTGTCAAATCTGACCATTCTGGAACTTCTGAAAAAGTCCTCCAGACAAAGGTGGTCAGAGCGGTCCAGCCAGATTTGAGTCACTACAGTGTTTCTGGACGTCGTTTTATGCATTTCGTTACTAAGTTGCTCATGATTGAACTTATTCACACTATCATATGAAGAATTTGATACTCCCTAAATAAATTAAGGTTGCTCTTTTCCCACATTCTCTGTCCAGGATATAACTTGTCTCTAATTATAACTATATAGGCTAATTTTCAGGAACAAAAAAAAGAGTTGTAAGCATCAGGCGAGAGGACCACAGAGGAAAATGAGCCAAGGATCTTGGCATTCCTTGCTGTAAGTTCTGTCTTCTGCTCTTTTTTCTTCCACATTTATAAAGCTTTTCACAGTTTTCATCTCTGAGCAGCAGACATGCACTGGGGTGACTTTATACTCTTTGCATTATTGTGGTTTGGGACTTGAAGTCCTTAGAAGGCAAAGATAAGTTTAAAGTCACATCCTACAGAAAAAATGCTTAGTAAATAAGAATGACAGGCATCTTCTGCAAGCATTTGAGGGCCCCTTGTCATTTTCAGGATTTTCACCCAGTGGATGACTCAGTAGACACAGTGGTGCATTAGATGCCTGGGAGGGATGAGTTTATAAAGGAAGGGAGGAAGAGAGGAAGAAAGCAACATTTAAATCTCACCCCCACTATAAACTGAGGTACTCTGCGTGGCCGCGCACGCTCACACACACACACACACACACACACACACACACACACACACACACACACAGTTTGCTATTCTTCAGCTAATGGGATTGGCACCGCTTAAAGCAGACTGCTAGGTCATTGTCTAAGACCACAGCAAGAGAAACATTATTTAAAGGCCATTCAGACCCTAAAAGAAACGGCTGAGCAGAGTAATTATCGGAGACTCTCCATTAAGTAGGGCATCTTTGCTCTTTGTCTGAATTGGTTTAATAAGGCCCGCTAATGGGACTGTGGGGGAGGGGGCACGCTAATGGCTCTAAAAAAGCCCTTTCTTAGCCCCTTTATTGCTGGGGACCGTCTTTAGACATGCTGACGGTAAAGCCAGGAGTTACCATACTGCATAATGACCCTCACAAAACCTTGGTTTGGGTCCCTGCTGCTCGGGACTCGGGTTTTCCAAATTAGGAAACATCTTTGTCTTTTCCTCTCCTGTATTCCAAGGTGATTTTCCAACACTTCCTCTTACCGGTCCTTGGCCCTTCGGTGTTTGGGGAACTTGTCGTTGGAAACAGCAGCACTCGGTGGTCATAGGGCAGAATGACATTCCTGGGCAATTTCTCTGGCTTGCTGCTTTTATTCATTTTCCAATAGTCAGCTTCTCTAGAGACACTGCCGGCCCCAGTATTCCTTTTAAAATATGAAGCTGGAAGTCAGTCACACACTTACATGTCAAACTTTGGACGGCCACCTGAATTCAAAGTGCTGGGTTATAAGCAGCCAGCTTCATGCTGAAGACCTCACGCACTCAGCTTTCCTGGCGGCTTGTTTCACAAAGGGGGCTCAAAAGCATTTTTAGTTTTAGCTGGGAAGTGGCCTGAGCTGTTCACTTCTCATTTCCCCTTGCCCCGGCTCTAAACCAAGCTTTCATCTTCTCTCCTCTGGGTGACTGCAGTAGCCTCCTAGCTGGCCTCCGGCGCATGGCTGGCCATCGCGATGCATTCTCCCTACAATAGCCAGGGTTACTCTTCTGAAAAGAAATCTAATTGAGCATGTTGGTGGCTTCCTATTACCCACAAGGGTTTTTCATGTTGATTTTGAGACCCACACATGGTCTAGCCCTTTCCTCCTCTCTAACAACATCTTACTTCATGCTCCTTCCACTATCTGCACCTGTCATGGGGACCTTTTTCAGTAAATGAACATGTCACACCATTTCTGCCACAAGGCATTTGCACATCTTTCTGCCTGGCAACTCCTTGTCCTGGTAGCTTCCACTCATCCTTTAGCTCTGAGTTCAGTAGTCAGGTCTTCAGGAAAGCTTTCCCTTATTGCTCTTCTTGGTTGATGACTTCTATTTCAGGCACCATAAACTTTTCCCTCACAGCACTTACTGTAATTAAACTTCTACATTTATTTGAATGATTTTATATTAATAATTACCTTCTCATGAGACTCCAACCATCATGAGAATAATCGTGAACTCCATAAGCAATAACTGTGTCTGTTTTTGTGTATCATTATATCCTCAGGGCCCAGTACAATGCTTATGCCTTGAGTACTTAATAAATATTGGTCATGCTATAGTGATTCAAAGTACTGAGCCCCACCTCCCCATGTCTGTTGCCAATTTTTCAACCAGTTTGTTCCCTGAGAGGGTCTCAAGACTATCATACTTGGGAACTACCTGTATTCCATATTTTCCCATATTTCCTTATCAGTATAGAAGGCCAGGCCTCCTTCCATAAAGGATTAAAGACTTTTTCTGGTTTTAAGAGTAGAACTGAAGCACATTGTTATTCCCCTAATGAGTGGACCTTCATGCAATTAACGCACATTCACAAAGTACTGAGAAACACACGCAAACTTTAATGATGCCTCCTGCCTTCTCAAGACCTAGTAGGAAAGAGAACGGGAGGTATAGCAAAAGAAGGGAATCAAGAATTAGAGTTTCTCACACTCCTGGCATACTGGCACAGAGATGGATATATGAGATTGTTTCAGACTGTCCCCAAGAAAACTACAGACTTTTCTCTACTGGTTGTAGAAAGGAGGGTAGGCCTCAGCAGGGGCACAGTAACTGCATGGACTGGGTGTGAGTGCTGTTGTTTGGGGTTGTGGAGAGCTGGTCATCAGGCCATTCTAGGTGGAGCCAGCTGAGGGTGCCTGATTTGCATGAGTGGGATATGGCATCATTCATACAGTAGGCTGACCAAGCCCATGTATCCTATCACTACTTAAAAATTAAAGCTAGAAGTCAACTGTACACTTGCAACTGTACACACAGTTGTACACAACTGTACTACAACTGTACACACTTAATTATAGATACCCAAATTCAGACTGCTCTCTTATAATCAAGTTGCATTAGCCAACCCCAGGATTCCATTAATTTAGAGAACAGTCTGAAAACCAAACAAAGTCTTATAAAAATGTGTTTTTAGAGAATCTGAGTCCTCCTAAAAGAATTGTCCTTCCAAAGCAGTCTGAACATTGTCCCTTAACCTATGCAAAGTCACATTGTCAAATGCATGGTTTCCAGATGTATTCAAGTTCAGAACCAGGACCAGAAAATACCTGGAGATGGTACTAGTGGAAGAGACTGCTGCAAAAAAATCTGTGCATAATCAGTACCGCTGTCTAAATTCCTGAGACACCTGCAAACTGCCAATCTCAGTTGACATGTATCCTATGAACATCTCTTGGTTCTCAAACTACAGAGGATACAGAAGATGTAAAACAATGTTCTTATCTCCCAGGAGGCCATCTAATGAAAGAGGTGTGTTTTCTAAAATAAAGGGAGCAGCAGAACATACTGGGTCCTAACTTGTTGCATTCTAGACCAGTGCCTCTAAGGTGTGATCCACAACCCACAGCGTCAACATCACTTGGGACTATTGCTAGAAATGCAAACTCTGGGGCCCTGCCTTGGTCTCACTGAGTCGGAATCTCTGGAGGTGGGGTGACAGGAGCATTGACAATCTCTCTAGGGCATTCTTGTACACACTGAAGTTCAAAGGCATTACAACAGCTGAGGAAAGGAGTCCGAATGGACTGAGAGCTGGGGACAAGTTTTGAAGAGACCCTTGATTTAATCTGTGCTGTCCTTGAAGGCCACATAGGTGTATTTGGAATAATGAGGGGTTATTTTGAGAGGTTCAGGGGAGGGCAACCAGACAGAAAGAAAAACAGGAGTAAAGACATGGAAGAGAGAATGACCATGGCATCAGGGAGACTGATTGAAACTGCAAGTCTGGGAATGGGGTGAAGGCAAGGCCATATCTTGCAAAGAAATGAGTTTCAGAAAATATGTTGCAGATAAAACATGAATATATTTATATACACTTTTTCCCAATTTCAAAGGTAATTTTTTTGTATAAAACCAGAAAACATTAGAGAAGCATGTAATGTAGAAAAATGTAAAATGTTTCCCCATGACCTCCTTCCCAGGGGAAATAAAAGGTAACATTTTGATGTATTACACTCCCTTATAATTTTTTCTATGCATAGTTTAATCACCTCTCCTGCTAAGAAAACACCAAGTAGAATTCTTCTCTATTTACAGCTTTGCGACCTTTTTCCTCACTGTATAATATACTCTCCATGTGTGTGTTAGTCTTCCTCTGTTAGTCCCAAAGGTCTATCTCGTTCTTTTTAATGGCTGCATAGTATTTCATTGCATGAGCTACCACTTAATAAAGTACCATCATTTATCACTGTGTTTCTTATACTGGGAACAATCTGATGATAGTAGTGTTTTAAAATACAGTTGTGAAGATGGCTATACTATGTGTTGTGCTGAAACTTGGAGAAGGTCACTTGGAATGGAGGTCTGGGTGTTCAAAACGGCCTGTCAGCTCTTTACTGGATAGTAACTGTAGTCCTCTATGCCTACCTATATCTATCTTTACCTATATCCTTACGTATATATTCTTACCTATATTTTTATATGTATGTCTACATATTCGTGAGCGCCTCTTTCAGGCTATTTTCTGAGGTGGGAGACATTAAGAAAATAGACCTCTGATTGTTCACATTTTCACCAAAAAATGTTTTTCATCTCATCGAGGGCAAAATAAGAAAACATGGACCTCATACTGAAAGGGAAGGAGCTAGACAGATGAGACAGAGACTTCCTCATTTTAGGTGGCTTTGGCATTAAAGACACTGCCCAAAATACGACCACTGTTCCCATCATTCCCTTCCTTCCAGGAGTTGCTTTGTGGATGTGACCAAGGACTCATACATGAATGGTAAGTAGTTGATATTACTAGTGGGGCCATGGCTGCTTTTAACTCTTGGCAAATTCAAGAACCTGAAAGATGAGTGGACAGAAAGGAATTGTCAATATTTGCCTTTGCAGTAGCCTGCTTCTGGTTTTATGGGCCAGTCAGCTCTTTACTGGGTAGTACCCACAGTCCCCTCTGTCAATCCCCCATGTAATTGAATACGATAATATAGTATTTTATGCTTTCTTGGTCACAAAAAAAGAAAGTAACACAAGTGGAAAAAATATTAAACTATGAGTACAAAAGTATTTAAATACAAAAAAGTAGAAACATGAAACAATTTTGACCGAGAGCAATTAGTCTATTCCATCAGAGCTAAGCCCATGTGTGAGTAGATTCGAAAAAAATAACACGGTAATTGCAAAAACCAAGAACCAGAATATGAGTTAACTTCAGTTCTGTCATTCTTTGTGAATATTTGAGCTTTTGGTATTTAAAATATAAAATGATGATACAGCACAAACTGTAAGGTGAATATTTTTGGTAGGAAAGTATGAAGTTTAGTTTATACCTGACGTGTTTTACTGAATTTGAATACTATCTTAATATTTCCTTTTTTGATAAGAATTTTCTTACTGCTATACATATAAAATTTAGTAAACTACTTTCACTGTCTAGATTTCTTTTCTGACCATTATCATTTGTTTTATTTAATGATTATTACTGAAATTAGTTTTGTCATATAGAGGAGGGGGATGTTAACATATACTCTTTCACAGGCTAAAACTATCTCAGTTCTAATTGATTTTAGTACTTACCACCAATTATTTCACTGCATGACATACTGGTTTATATGGTTGTTAAACTCCATCTTAAGAAACTTTTTTAAAGGACACGTAGGTGGCATCCTTTCTCAGTGTTTGCAAATTGGAGAAGTCTTTATATTGCCTTTCCCTGAGTGAAAACATAGTCAAGTACTGTTGGATTTCAGCCTTACTCCCTAGTGTTCTATGAGCATTGCTTCATTGTCCTTAGGAATTTTGTGTGGCAGAGAAAGAAAAGCTTGTGACAAGTCTTATTTCTTAATTTGTTTGTTTTGGGTTGTTTTCTTTCCTCCCTCCTTTTCTTCCTCTCTTTCTCTCTCTTCCTTTCTTTTCTTTTCTTTTTCTAAGGGGAGAAAGTAGATATGGCAGCACTCTTTCCTCCTCTTAATCCTGTGGTTCAAAAATTTGGTCTAAATGTGTCTAGGTGCAGGTTCCTCTTGATTAATGTCACCTGGGACATGGTCTCACACTTCTGATCTAGATGAACATCTGCATTCATTCATTCAATCATGTTCATTCATTCATTTTATCTCAGATCTATTTTCAAATGGCTCTGACTTTTTTTTTCTAATCTTGTTTGTGTGAAATCACCAAATGCATTGCATTTTCCATAGTCTAACTTTTGCTTTTGCTGTTCCCCTTGCCTGAAGCGTGCTGCTCCCATCATCTACCAAGAGGCTTCTTGTCATTCAAGTTCCAGATGAATTGTCACTTCCCAGAAAAAGACTTCCTAAAGCACCCACTGCTGCCTGCCCTTCCCAACAGAACCCTGATATGGGTGCTTTGCTGCCCACCATGCTGGTCTGTATTTCCCAGCCTTGCTAAGCAGCAGGATGTGGCCACGATTCAGGTTAATGAGAGGTCCATGGAAATGTTGAGAGGGACTGCCTAGACATCCTTAAAGGAAGACAGACAAGCCTTTCTTCCCATTTTCCTCTCTCCTACTATCACAATGCAGATGTAATAACTGGAGTTTATGGAAATGCCTTGAACCCTGATATAGCCGTGAGGATGCGAAGAAGGGCAGATAGGAGTGAGAAAAGCTAATGACACATCAGGAGGGGGCAGACTGTGCAATACCAGCCGGTATCTTTTATGTGAGAGAGAAATAAATGTCTTACTTAAGTCACTGAGACTTGTAGCTTTACTACTACATGCTACTTTACTACTACATACTACCCGTCCCCAGACACATCACCCTGTTTTCTTCAGGGTCCTTTCACTACCTGAAATGGCCCATTCATTTGTGTTTACATGAGAGCAGGGCCTGACCTGTCTTGTTCAGTTCCCCAACACCTACTACAGTGCAGCGTTTGCATGCAGGATTCTCTCCTAGAACTTCTTGGAAATTTGATTTTTTTCTGAATCCTGAGGAGAATCAGTTGAGAGATCAAAGGAAAATATTATAATCTTTCCCACAAGAAAGCTTAACAATCTTCACAGACATGTAACTAGTTTGAAGGAATCCACCAGTACCAACAACCAGCGATGGTACAGCAGGAATGGGAGAGTTTGGAAGGTTTTCAACAGTTATGCTACTTCACTTTGCTGTAACAAAAGCAATTGTCTCAAATGCTTGAAAGATGAAGCATCAAAAACATTTGGCAGAGGAAGCAGATACAGTGTAGGTTTTGAACATGAGAAAGATGAAAGCAATCAGCTTAGATTCAGATGAGGTAGCTGGAGCCAGTCTGTGGGGGCTGAAAGATGATGTCTTCCTAGCCATTTTTAGAATAAGAGAAATTGTAAAACTATTGAAATTTTCTCATGAGAAATTCTTTTTCAACAAGAACGGGAAAAAAACCTTACAGGTCATGTTAGACTGCAAAACGTGCTGAAACACACTAAAAAGAAAATGAGATAGAAAGATTCTTTAACACACTAAATCTGATTTTTTAAAAATGGTTTTATGCCCACTGAAACTAGGACACTTATGAAAAGAGGAATATTATTAAACTGTGTGAGAGAAATGCAATTGCTTACAACCAGTTTGATTAGCAGTTGAAGCATTAAGTAACCAGGATGCAAATTTAAGCAAAAACAGAATTCTATTTTGAGAAGTATGCTTTTAAAAGAGATTAGAATTGAATTGCTTAATGCAGAAAAAAAGATCTAATATCCTTCATTAAGCATTTAAGCAATGTTAGTAGTTTATATGAGGTGGACAGCTTTTTTGCTTTGGCAAACAAGAATGAAAGAGCTCAATTAGGAAAATCATGAATGGGAAGACTTTCCTGAAAAAAAATATGCTTTATCAGAAGAAATGCAAAGAGTAATATGTGTTGCTGTAGACTATCCATCATGAAGTCTGAAACGGATTTAAAATCTGAATTAGGAAAAATAATATGGACTTCAAGGGCAAAATCGAAATCAGAGAAGATAATATTTCTATCATAAAAAGCAGTAGGTTTATAATCAGCATGCATATTAAGGGCCAACTTGAAGATGCTTCTAGACACAATCTAACAATTCAATTAATGTCAACATAAAATGAAATAAATTTCTTGAAATAGCGAGGCAATCAGATAAGGCAATTCATGCTGTATGTGTTTTTAAATTTCATTTTAAGAATGATAACTTAAATTTTATGTGTGGTATTATTTTTCAGTTTTTAAAATCACTTTATTTGGTATTCATTTTGTGTTGATAATCCCTTTTAACATTTTCTATTATCAAATGTGTGTATCAGATAGAGATCATTTTTTGCATGTCACTGAAATGTAGTATCAATCTTGTATTAATATATTTGCTCATAATAATAATAAACCATGTATGTACTATTACCTTTTCCTTTTTTGCAGAAAAATTCAGAAACTTTTAGTATGACCCTATCACAGAAAAATGGTTCACTGTTTGCTCTATGGTCAGTCATTATTTTCAAACATGTAGAGAAGGTATTATACAAAAATACAGAATAACTTATGATTCTGAGAATTCCCAAGGATTCCTAGGAATTCCAATTTCTTATTCTGGAACCCTGAAGATTTTATCAGGAATTTGCAAGCACTAGTACAGTGCCTGACACAAATCAGACCCTCAGCATATACTGAGAATGAATGGGTGTGATTTTGTTTAATGTCCCAACAATTTTGTGAAGTAGATGTGAATGCTCTCGTTTTACACAACAGAAATCCTAGGCCTCTTTGGAGGCCAGAGTGGAGCTACATCTGTAAGACTCTTAAAAGGTTCATTATTCACTGTGACGGCCTAGGAGGCACACCCTTAAGGCTCTTCAAAATATTACTAGGCCTGCCTTTACCTTCTTCTGACAAAGCATCTCCCAGCCACACTCTGGATTTGATCTGAGCCCAGAAGCCATCTCACTGGGAATCTTTTAATGGGAGGAACTGGGGATGAGCAACCGTTTTATTTTAGAGCTCAGTAAATCCTCTTACATCTCCTTCCAATTCTGCTAACAGTTTGAACAATGTCTTCGTTAGATCACCTCTCTCGTCTTCATGTTATCCTAGGCAACTAGAGAAAGCCAGTCGGCACCCTCTGCATGGACACCTCCCCAGCCAACTCTGCATGTTATTAAGAGCCTTTCTATTTTCAATTTTTTTCTGGAGACAGCGTCATCACACTTCCTGCCACTACATGAAGAGGGTCCTCTGTTTTCTGGCCTGTGGTACCATTTTCCTAAGTCATTCACACGCTCACCAGCAGTCTCCTCCTGGCCTTTTCTGCTTCTACCTGCCACCATGTCCCAAAGCCAAAGTCACATAGTGCAGGCATTGGCTAGGGCAGCACCCCACATCTAAGTACCAAATTCGGTTGCAGTTTTCTATTGCTGTATTATAGACTTAGTGGCTTGAGACCACCACTTATTATTAGTCTATTTAGTAGAGGTTAAACTAAGTTTTTGCAGTGTTTTAAATGATCAGGAGCAGAGATGAACTTGTAACTTGTGACTAGCCCTTTGAAGGCATGTGGTGCCCCATCAGAGTACACTGTTTACCTGGGGGACAGACACCTTAGGAGATGACCAGGCCTTGGGGCCATCCCTGAATTCAAGTTGTTTAGTTACAGACCATCTTCCCAGCATCTGTCATACATGAGGCACACCATGCTGGGGACTCTCACCATGTCAGACACCAGGGCATTGCTGCTGTTCTTCACAACACGGCCTTGTTTCCTGAGAGTTTCCCATGATTTACTACATGCAATGGGTCATCTGGGTTTTGTTGGTAGAAGTGCGATGAGTCTTCAAGCCTAAACACATGCCTTAATGAGCTTATAAATGGACTAAGGCATGTGGAGCACTTTGAGGTGTTCAGGTGAAAAGCTGTGCAAAGTACCAATTAATCTTATCTTTACCTCAGATGTAGCTTTTGAAACAACAAGGAAAAATGTGCATCAAAAACAACTGTGAAGGGGATAGTCTTTATAAAGACCTTGGATTCTGCAGTCAATTCTTTCTTGACCAAGTGAGTCTCCCTGATATTTTGTGAGTAGTAAGAATGCTCAGCTATTCCAGGCTCCAGCACCAAGTCTTAGAAGGTGGAGGAGAGCAGGGAAGGATAGCCACAGCTATTGTAAATCATACATTATTTTGCATTTTGTGAGAAAAGAACAATGGGATTGGGCCAAGTATGAATGATTTACATCTTAAGCATCAAGTGTGCAAATTTTTTTCTAAAATTAAAGTCTTTTTCTATAAGAAAAGCTATATATTTTAATACAGAAAAATTTAAATACAAAAAATTATTTAAAAACTTAACTATAACCATTACTCAGAAATAGCCACTGTCAGTATTTTATTTATATACTATAAGTATATATACCTGTATGTATATATGTATGTGTAGATATACATATATACGTTATCTTTTAGGTAAGTTGACTTTGATGAGTTTATTTTCTAAGGGAACGTGATTTGAAAACTGAAAGATCAACTTCTAAAGGAAGTTGCCTAGCATAGGCATAACAATTATTTACATGCTATAGCACACCTTTTGTGCATCACCTCTTTTGTTACTACTAATAATAGTATTATTAATATCATTAATAACCATTAATAATGTTATTAACAATTACTATTTTTATTTTTGTCGAAATATTGGTAACAGAGGAAAGAATACCTTGCTCGGAGACATAAGTCCCAAGCACCAGATTATGATTAGACATGAGACAATGAGCAATATTAAGCTTTAGTTCCTCAAGTGTATAATTAAAATCTTGAACTACATGAAGTCCAAGACTTCTTCCAGTTTTAAAATCCTGTCCAAGTCTTGTTTTGAGATATGGGCCCTTACTGACATGCATTTCCTGAGATGCAAAATTTTGCTTTCGAATATTTTATCTAAAATACACCTATTTTAAAGCAAAGAAAAATGGATCACATTTTGAAGAATATTCGAATGCTTTGAAGATGGGGCCTATTTACAGAGACCAATTTGTTTCTCTGCATTATTTTAGCATGCAACTCTACTCTAGTTCTGAAGCTTCCTAAGTATCCGAGGCTTCGAAAAGCGGGGGTGGAGGAGGCTTATTACCATGGAGATAGATGGGAGCAAATGGTCATATCATCAAAAGCAAACTAGAAATGTACAAAGCTTTTGTGATGCTGATCCTTTCTTTTTTTAAAAACTAAGAAGAAGGAAAAAAGGCACAAATAAAAGGACAGATCTCTCTCATTAAATCCAACACTAATTTAGTAATCAGTGAAATAAAGGTACCCTTGAAAGCCGGCTGCCAGAAAATAGAGTACAACAAAGAAGCACAAAAGGTTGCTGGCCGCCAGGTGTAATTTCCAGGTACTCCAAGTGCATTTGGACTCCCTGTTCTCTCAGCTTTTCTGCACAGATTGGCCGTCTTCATGGCAAATCTGGACTATCCATTTAGTCACCCTGGTGTGTTATCCAAATATTGAGAAGGAGAAAAACTGCAGGAAAATAACCTTTTATTTTATGATTCTCCAAAGAAAACCGTTCAAAATTAAAGGTATGAAAAGCTAAGATTGAGTGCTAATTTATTTTTCTGTGTATTACCTTTCACTTTGGATAATCTGGAAATAATTTTGACAGTGGGATATGAGTCAAAGTTGGATTAAGAGTCAAAATGTACATGAAGTAGCTTATATATAAAGTCACCATCAATTAGATTGCTTGTGTATATATAGCTTTTCTATTAACCCATCCATTATTTACCCTGGCAGAGGCTGCCACAGACTACAGGCAAGAAAGACTTATACTCAATTCTTCACAAATACACAAAGAAAGAGAACTGTCTCATAATGAATATATAAAAGTTAAAGAACTTAGCCAAGATGCTGCCTTAAACTTTCAGTCTATAAATCAGATACAGTAATAATTGGGCTATTTTAAAGATCAAGGTGATGTTTTAAAAGTGTTTTGTGCTATCATATTTTCCATTGTATTTACATTATACTTTACATTATGTATTACATATACATAGTACATATATATGTGTGAATATGTATACATTATATATACATATTTAAATATTTACATTATATTTTATATTTTTAAATGTTAATTATAAGGAAAATTATCTCTTCTTCCTTGTCTTCCTCTTCCTTTTCCACTGCAGATTTTCCCTCTTTGTCTATAGCATTAAGAGAGAGGCTATTCACAATTATAAAGATGTTGATTTTTTAAAAAATTGATCAATAAATTCAGTGCAGAACCAAATAAAACACTGAGGCAATTTTTTTTTAACTTGTGAAAATAATACTAAGGTTTATCAGGAAATGTAAATGGGGAATTAGAAAATTTTTGAGGAAATAAAAAGAGAAAGAAAGTAATACAACCATATATTAAAATATATTATAAAATTTTAATAATCAAAATATTTTATTCTGGAGAAGAAATAGTTGAATAAAATAAAATGTAGAATAAAATAGAATGATCAGAAATAAACTCAAAGACATGTGAATTTCATGTGTAAAAAAGTAGATCGGTCAAATTCATGGAGTGTGAGAAGGAAGGAAGATGCCTTAGTCAGCAAACTGGCTATGAATGAAAAATAAAATAAAACGGACCCTTTTATGATACTCTTTATGTCCAAAGAATTTCCAGGAGATTCAAAGATTTTAGATGTTAAGCAATAAAATTATATTAGTAGTTCAAAACTTTGGCAAATGTATTAGTTGGTGAATAACCATGGCACAAGAAAATACTTTGTAAGACATAATCCTAAAGTTTTAAAGGAAGAAAAAAATTAATTTGAACATAAACTAGAAAAATTGCAGTATATTTGGCAAACAAATAAATTGTCATTTATATACAATACCTTGCACAGTTCACTAAGTCAAAGAAAAAGGAAAATGGTCAAATGCATTAAAATCTTCATCTCTTTCACAATTAAATAATTCTGTTTCAAAACAATGAGTCTGTTTCAAAACAATGTCTATACAATGAGATATTATTTGGTAATACAAAGTAGCATTGTTTATAACACCAAGAAGTGTCAGCAGTGCAAATGCACATCAACTGACAAATGGAGTTTTAAGGTAAATGGAATATTATTCAGCTATAAAGAGAAATGAAGTATTGATAAATGCTTCAATATGGATGAACCTTGAAAACATGCTAAGTGAGAGAAGACAGGCACAAAAGCCCTCATTTTGTATGATTCCAATTACATGAAATCCCCAGAGTAGGCAAATCCAGAGAGCAGAGTGGATTAGTGGTTGCCTAGGACTGAGGGAGTGGGGACATTGGGGGGAAATGGGGAATGACTGCTAGTGGGTACAAAGGGTTTTTTTTTGAGGTCCTGAGCATTGATTGTGGTGATGGTTGCACAATTCTGTGAACATACTAAAACCACTGAATTGTACACTTTAAATAAGTGGACTGTCTGTTAGTGAATTATATCTCGATAAAGCTGTTATTTTTAAAAATCCTATTTAAGAAAACAAATGAGTATTTTTATTTGCTCATCAGATTACAAAGCTCAATAAATCACGGTGGGAGTGCAAATTGGCACACTTTTTTGGTAGACCACTTAGCAACATCTTTCAAATTTTAAAACACCCCATCCTTTGATTGTGCAATTCAAACTCAAAAAGTTGACATATGGATGTATTTACAAAAACTTGATTAGTTGCACACAGAAGGATACTGTGTGTAACAGGAAAATCTGGAGTTAAATGTTTAAGGGAGTACATACAGCAGGTAAAAAATATCATGGCATTTTATGGACCAATATGAAAAGATCTCCAAAAAGAACAAGTAAAATAACAGTGAGCACTTTTGTGCCAAACACTCTTTCGTGTTTTACATGTAATAATCCACTGAATCCTCTTTGCAACCCCGTATTTTTAATATTATTATTACTTCCATTTTACACATGAAGACACTGAGAAGCACAGGTAGGTTTAAGTAAATTGGCCAAGATTACATTGAACAAGAGTTCAAACTTAGTTGCATAAATTTTAAAGGTAAAATTCCTGACAGGAACCTCACTCTATATAAATTACTCTCTCTCTCCCGTGTCTTTAATCTCTTGCTCTTTACTGGCTCTTTCCCATCTCCCATCTCTAAACTTTTCAAGAGTCTCCAGTTATAAATGAAGCAGAAAATGTGGCACACTGAAAGTTCTAGTCCCCCCCCAGGTCAAGTGCTGAGACAGGAACAAAGAGGAAGAAGGCGATAGCAGTGAATTCTGGCACTTGTAGTTTACCATGCCCTGTATTAAGCTTAAAGCATCAGAAAATCGGGTTGTTTGGTGGTGGTGGCAGGGGTGGGGTCAGGGGAGGAGGTGTTATGTGTCACAGCCCATATAAATTGTTATGGTGAGAATGGAAAATGAATAAACTAGCATAAACTAGAATAAACTAGAAAATGGATGAATCACAGCAACATTTGAGAGAGAAAAGCAGCCCCTGGTGTCCAGGAGCCAGTCTGGTACCATAGCCTCTCACAGTCTTGTGCTCTGTTGAACATAAATAATTTCCCATAGTACAGCATCAGATAAAGCCACTCTGGACCATGATAGATCAAGATATAAACAAGGCTACTCTGTCATCACATCTGACCACTGACAGAACACGAATATTGCCCAAACCACAAAAATGATAGAATACCTTCCTATCAGACTAATACGGGTGACTGCTGCTGCTTTCCCAACCACAGCTTCAGCCTCAGTCTAGTCTTCTTTTCTTCAAGGTAAGATTTAGTGTGATACCCAATCAAAAATTACCCCTACTTCCTGACCAAGAGTGTACAAACCAGAGAAAAACCCTGCTTTTTTAAACTCTCCCTCGAATCACCTAACACAAGCCCAAATCCTATAGTAAATCCAGACCCCCTCTTACTGAGACGCTCTGCTTCCCCACGTGTGTGTTCTTGCTCACCACGAGTAATTAAGCCAGCCTCCCCTACTCAAGGGGTGTGCCTGTTTGGAGGGCATTGATCCATTAAACTGAGTGAAAGAAGAAAGTCACGAAAAAATACTAACTTCTATTTAAATGAAGGTAATACTGATTAAATTTAGGGACGCATTAGCACGTTTAGGTGATAAAAGTACATAAATAAAAGCAAGCATATGATTACGACAATGTTGGCATCATGTTTTTCTAAGGGGAAGTTCTAATGGCAAGGGTTGAGGCATGATCAAGGAGTGGGCACCAGGGAAAGATGTTACTACAGGAGAGCACAGGTGAGAGCTACCAAAGCTTGGAAATTGATCCGAGAGGCACGTGGGTGACCTTTCCCCCAGATGTGTCTGAGAAGGGGATTCTAGTATCATTCCACCTGACAGGGAATGGATTCATGAGCATACCTGGTGATAAAGCTTCATTCTGGACGTAGCTTCTTTTATTAAAGGTTTTGTAAGGAGAACAAAATACTACAGCCAAAGAAAAAATGTTTTGCCGAATAGGAGAAAGAAAAAACAACTTCCAGAAGACTCCAGGAAAGAGCTTGCCCCAGGAATCGATCCACTGTAGGCTGTAGAAGAAAACTTCAGGGAACTGACAGCCTTGATAGGCACAAATGGACCTTTTCAGAGGGAAGGGTTATGAGTTATTAAAAGAGGGGAATAAAATGAGAAGACATTAGGATGAAATGAAACTGCAACAGGATTCCTTTAAAGGAAGAATGATGTGCTAAGGAAAGGTTGGAAGGAAATTAAAACTGAATGCTGGAATTTTTAAAAAGCTACATTGAAGGTATAGCAAAATTGATGCTGTAGTGATGTGGAGGACAAGTTAACTCCCAGAATACAGAGAAAAGGACAAAAAGATGAAAAAGTTAAGATGATATGAACAAAGGCTAGAAAGTAAAGAAGAGTGAGTCAGCCAGTCTTCCTTACAAAGAAGGTGGAACAAGGGGAAAGACACAAGAGCCAGAGATAGAATAGGAGAGGGACTCTCCACTGGAGGGCGCCGGTGAGGCGGTGTGACACAGCCCTGGCGGGCGCATGACTGGAATTGCCCGGGAAGGAGCGGGGAAAATTGCAGTAGTAAGTGACTTCTCGTCAGGCTGTACTGTGCCCTTACGTTGTGCCAGAGAGACTCAAAAGTAGTGAGGAAGGAAGGAATGAGGAGAGAGGAGAGAGTCCTAGGGGTGGGCAATGGCTTGGCTTTACCCATCATGGTGCCAGCTTTGCTTTCATTTTTTTTTTTAATTAAAAAAAAAATTAATTGCACTGGAAATTAGTTTTAAAAGAGGAAAGTACTGTGCCTTAAATGCTTACTATAGTGCTTGGCTATAGTAGATGTTAAAGAAATCTACCCTAAAAAACACTGGAAATGCTGTTTTAACCCTGTTTTCAACCCCTGATCATTTCATAAGATGTGGCAAATTATACTGATCTGCTTTCTGTTTGTCTTGTAGGCAACGTATTAAATATAACTTTGGTTTATTAGCTGCCTCAGTGAGAAACAGATAATATCATACAGCAGATCCACCGAGGAAGGCTTTCTGTGTGGGGCCTGGGGTGCAGCAGTCATGAGGAACCCGGGTGGGCGGGGGTAGTGGTACTAGCCAATCAGAAACAGTAATAGCATATCTGTGACTTGTGGTCAGCTCTTTCAGGGTGTGTAAACGCTAAGGAAAGATCCTTTACTCCTTTTCAACTCTTTTTCTCTTTTAAGCTCATTAGGGATTTGGTAGGAATCTTCATTAGATTGTTGTATATATATTCATTATATACGTATAACATTTACATACGTAAGTTTGCACTTGTCTTTTTAGTTTCTGTTGAATATTTTGTGCTCCTTTAATGCAAATAGAGATGAAATGAAGCAAAAGCTGTGGACACTCTCAGCCTCTGTTCTTGACAGGGTTGGGGATGGCCACAAATGCCTGTCTGTGGTTGCCCTCTAGTGGACTAGTTAAGCATAATGTTTAAATGCCTTCTGCCAACTTTTTAAATCCTCATCTGCCAACACTGCTCAGGTTTCTGGGAGGTGGTTCCTGGCATACCCCCTCCTCCAAACCATCTCTTACACATTGATTTGTGGGAGCATTTGACTGACACCCATCGCTTCCCCTCTAAACTGTATGTACACTGTGAGAGGCAGGGACCCTTCTGCCTCCTATGCCTGACACCACTCTTCTATGAACAGGTGGTAAGTGAACAAATAACTGGTCAGTGAAGGGCTTGAATGCCAAGAGCCTTTCATACTTCTTCACTCTAGCTTAACACAGTGAGTAGGAAAACAGGGTATCTGGGATTGAAATTTCCTTGATGCTACTTACATAATTTTTTATTAAAGTATAATATATATATAGAAAAGCACACAAATGTTAAGTGTGCCATTCAGTGATTTTTCATAAACTGATCACACTCATGTAACCAGCATCCATATCAAGAAATAGAATATTACCAGAAACCCACCTGTGCCCAGTCCAGTCACTGCCCCATGCCAACAGTAACTGCTGGCCTGATTTTGAATAGCATAGAATCATTTTGCCTGTCTTTATGTTTCATAAAATTGGAATCATACAACATGTACCCTTTGGTATCTCACTTCTTTCTGCAAATATTACACTTGTGAATTTCATCCATGTTGTGTACATTACTTTTAGAAAATTTATTCCCAGGGCCAAAAACTACATTTATGGAAAAACTACAAAAGGCTGCTGAAATTATCCTAAGTGATTATGCAGCAGTTATTTCCTAAACTGAGCACAATCTCCCATATATACTTGGGCAGCCAAAGAAACAAGCTATAAAGATGAGCTCTAGGCTTTTAAGGCAAAAACTTAGAACCCCTGGTCCTCCATGCAATGCATTTTATCTCAAACTATTTGGTAATTTCTCCATAGTCCCTATGCTTGGCATGCTACCCTCATGTCCACACCCATCTCTGGGTCTCCTGAATTTTGTCTTCTTTCTGATATTCTTCCTGTCTTTTGACCCCCATGCTTCATGAGCATGTGTGTGTGTGTGTGTGTGTGTGTGTGTCCCATTGCCTGCTTGAAGGTGGATGAGGATTGAGATGAAAGAGTGTGAAACTGAGTGTGTTAGGAGATGAGGGAAGGAAATGAAAAGGCATCTGAACACTTGGTGAAAAGAACTGAAGCTGTGAAAATTCTTTTGCAACCCATTTTTTTTTTCCTTAACAGACATAAAATGCACAGACCTGGAAACACATTTCGAATGTCTTGGTATTAGTAAAGATGAATAGAAAAAGTTAACAGAGATGTTCCTTGGTAGAGTCTTCAGGTTTATACTAAAATCATAATAACAGAGCAGATGGCTGGAATAATACAAGATGAAATTCACTCAATGTTATCACTGCACTCCCAATGCCAGAGGATTAGAGAAGCTTTCTCTCGCTTGGGAAGGTGGTTGTGTGAAGGTGAAGTGGGTGTAAAATTGTCTGAGGAACTAGGACTGAATTTCTACTTTGTTGCACTGCAATGCCCGGCCCTGGGGGCATTTGACTTGCGCTTAGCATCCTGACCTGGTGTCGGAGGTTTGCTGGGACCGGGTGACTTGGTTTGGGGACTGGGGTCTTCGCTGGGTCTGTAGTCAAGTCTGGGCTCAGCTCAAGTATGGTGGCTCAAACTCAAGTTGTGCAATGGTCAATGGTCATCCTGGAGTCAAGGGGTAAACTCCAACTGGAGTCTTTCGGGTCAGTGGTCAACAGCAGTTATGGGACAGACGGTGAAGGTGGCATCTATGTGACAGTAAGGGCAGCCGCACACAGATGTGGATAAGGGGTCCTGGCAGAAGTCCTTGCTCAGTCCTCAAAGCCTATGCTGGTTACTAGCCCGGGAGCCCACAGGACCATGAGGGATCCTCAGGTCACTAAGGGGCCCAAGTGAGCAGGGCATGGGGTTGGCTCTGGTGAGGGTCTTGGGAAGGGGCAGAGACACGCAGGAAAGCCTGTTTCCTGCCGTGATGTCAGTGAACAGAAGTTTCCCCGATCAGATCAGTATCTGGGACCTGGGATCTGGACCTGGGCTATTAGAACCACTAGTCACTGAACAATTTAAAGCAAACATGTTAACCTCTGCAGGAGTTTCCTTATTTGGGATACAGGAATAGATGTTAATAGTCCTGATGTCCCAAGGTAGTTGTTGAAACTCAACTCACCCAAGTTCCAGGCCACAGTAGCTGGAATAATATATTATATTTATCTAGCAGGTAGTTTATGTGGGGCCTCAGCTCTGCAGTGCCTTTCTCTAAATCCAACAGAGGCATTCCTTCCTCCAGGCCCTCACCAGGTAAACGTAAAAATGTACAAATCCATAATGTCTCTGGTTAGAATGGTGCTCCCTGGGGTTGTGTGGTGCCCAACCTGCTCAACTGTTCAGGGTAGCTAGCTTATGGAGCACCATATTCTAAGTACTTTCCACATGGAGACTCACTTGTGAACTACTGACAACAGCCTTCTGAAGAATCTTACAGATGGGAAACCCAATTCCCTCTTTGCTGATGGGCTAGAGGATCTCAGCATGTTTCCTCATTTCCAACTGGGGCTGAGTTGCAGCCTTGTGGGAGAGGCAAGAAGAAAGCCTGTGGGTAGCACTGCCTGGACCAAGGTGGGGATGTGGGATGGAGGTGGTATTCATTCTGCTTATCATACTTTGGTGGAAGTGTTAACCTCCTTTCTCCCTCTCCAAGGTAGATGCCTGCCACCCCCAGGGTCAGTGGTGACAGGACTGCATGTGGTAAGAGTCTCTATACTCTATTGGGGCCCCTCAAACCCTTTCCCTGGGACTCAGACTTGGAGTGGAGAAGGGACATAGGACCAAGCTATGCCTTCATGGGGCTCCTAGCTTCATGGGCAAGATAAAGCCAGAGAGAGCTACTTCGGAGCCTCTGTAGTTGGGGCCAAGGAAATAGATCCTTTTCCTGGGAGGACTGGGAAGGTGTCCTGAAGGATGGGATACTGGAACTGGGGCTTTGAAGGATGTGTAGGAGTTCGTTAACAAGGTCTGACCCCTCATTGCCCAGTCTTAGTCATCTCTGCTCATACCCACTGTCCCTAGCACAGAGTCAGCCTCAGTTAATGGTAGGTAAATTCATACCTTCCTCACCCACAGCCCTTATGCCATTTCCTGATCCCCAGGACAGGTGAATAGGAAGCTCTGATAGAAAAGTTTACATGAGCCCAGGATGTGGAGTCCTCTGATGAAGACAGCTATGACGGGGGCCCAGGCACTGACTTGTGACCCATCCCAAGTGGCCAGCTGGCCCATCCTCCCTTTCTGCCCTGGAGATGGGACTCGGTTTTCCATAAAGAACCTGGAACACTGCCTCCCTTCACTGTCTGTGATTAATAAATACAGTATTTTCACAGCACAGGCTTTTAGGAGTTTCCTGGAAAGACAAGGGCCAAAAGTTGGGTCCTGCTTTTTCTCTCTCAACCCCAGACTCCAAACTGAGGCTATGCCCATTCCAAAAGCATTTAATATTTACATCTGAAAATAATGTAGAGCCAAGAATTGTTTGGTGGCCTGCCTAGCTAAGGTGGTTGTGCTGTATAAAATGCCTGGCCCCATTTCTGGGAAGCCTACCATTTCAGGGCTTTGGGAAAGCCATGTGCTCTCCAAGTATCATCTGTGAAAGTGGAGATGCCTGTATTCATCCCGTTAGGACGGAACAGGGATCAAATGAGACTTTGAGAAAGCCCTTTTATAAATTGTGAAACCCTAATCAAATGTAGAGTTTATTATTGAATAATTCTATAGGTGCCCCTGCTTTTCTTAAAGTGGAGAAGTGAGGCCCAGGAAGTTGACCAAAAGGATAATATTGATAGGGAAAGTCATCTCATTAGATCAAGTTTTACACAAATATCTCCTGGAAGTTGTCTGGACCTGCCAACTACTGCTGATAGATTCCTCATCCTTCCCACTACAATATTTTTAGATCATATTCCAGTAAAACTGGCCTTAAATGTTGTAATTGTCACCTGCGTTCAGTGTTTTCTCTCAGCAACTTACTTCTACAAAGCTGGCAGAGTTAGAAAACTGACCTATTTTGGTACGACTCCTCTGCTTGAAACCTGACGCGGTGGGTCCTTGCAGTCTGCATGAGAGAGGCCTTAGCATGGCATCTGAGGGTTTTCACAAGCTGGCCCCAGGTTACCTGTCTAGCCTCATTTTCTCTCACACCCTACCTTCTGCCCAGCATAGCAGGAAGAATGTGGGTCTCCACTAGAGTACAGAATTGTGTCTAAGAAGGATTGTCAAGGATCGAACTGAAGAAGTCGCCCAGTTGAGCGGCCCGAACATCTGGGAATAGGAAGCAGACCAGAGGGCAGGGGCCAGGCGAGCTCAGCCAGGAAGTGAAGTTTGAGGTGGGAATGAGGTCTGACCTGGACAGCCTGGAGTTGTTTACAATGGGTGCTGGTGACTTGGCGCATGCTTCACTGGCCAGAGGTAAGGACAGGGATGGCAGCCATACAGTCAACCCAACGAGCCAGCACTCCTGCCGGCCCTTTGTCTGGGGTAGTTTCTTAATTTCTGTCCTATTCCACATGAAGAGCACCAGCTGTTCAGCCCTGTCCAGGGGCTTCCAGAAGACATCCCAACCTGTGCATAGTGAGATCTAAAGATCTGGGTGCCTCTCTGTAGCCTGTCAAGGGCTTCCCCCTCTCAGCATGAGAAAATTTTCCCTATGCAGGGATGTGACTTTACCCTTACAGACACATAAGCACTCTAGACACAGAGCCCATAAAATACATACAACCTTACGTAACCGGCCGGGAAATTCTGTTGAATTGACATCTTTAATGTCTTAAGATTAAAGATGTAAATTAAATTAGCAAATCAGAATATTTGCCTTGTTTGCAATAGTGGCAACTATTTTAACACTGGTTCAGAAGGCAAATTACCCCAGCCCTGCCCACATGTAAGAATTACCTGGGGACTTTGCAAACATTTGGAAGCCTGGGCCCAGCCTCAGACTAAGTAAGTCTCATCTTTGGGGTGAGGCCAAACTTCAGGACCTCTTGAAAAGCTCCCCAGAGGACTGGAATGTGCAGCCAGCACTGAGAATCTCTGCTTTGGTGCAGTGTCTCAGAAGGATGGCCTGATGGGGTTCGAGAGGGTGCAGCATTGATGTTCCTGCAGAAAGAGGGCAAACAGAGGAAACAGGGGAAGAGGAAGCCATTTAGAGTATTATATTCTACTGGCCACAATGGCTGGCTCAGGGAAAGGAGAATTTACTCACGCTAGGCTAGTGAGACTGAATGCCAAGACTTTGTTAGAACTCTCAGTTGGGATTCTGAAACACAGCATGTTGCAAGCCTGAAGCTGTTGAGGTCCACCATGTGAAAAGAGCCTGTGGAGAATGAAGACAACCCAGAGGAAAGTAGAGCCGAAGAAGACAGGGAGCCATAGAGAATGACTCCTGATGATCTCATTCGAACCCTTCCATCCAGCCATGCTTAAACCTTTTAGATTGTGTGGACCAATAAATTCTCTTGTTGTTTAAGCTTGTGTGAGTTAGTTTTCAGTCACTAGCAGTTGGGAGAATCCTGCCTGCTACAATATAACAGTGATGTCAGTTTAGAGTTATCGGCATTCTTTCCCATGGAGGCTAGTCTCACCTTTCCTATTTTGGTAGAAGACAGAAATGAATTCCAAGTGTAGGTCACACGACAGCTGCTGCTTTGTCTGCTCTCCTACGAATGCTCTCTGAGCAAAGTCGGGGCCAAAGTACTTTGGGGATTAACTGTAAAACACTGAACACATATCTTTAGCAAGTAAGATATTTATTCATTTAGGCTTCTTTAAGCAGTCAAGTTTGCCTTTCATTTTAAGTTTAGGTTAGGCTATTTAAAATGTCTACAAAACTCCATTACTGTTTAAAATGAAAGCTCGAAAAATTTCTGCTAAGTTAAAAACCTCTTCGCACGACTTCAAAAGAAGGGAGAGACGATGAGGTTCATATAAAAATGCACTTAGCACATCCTCTTAGGGGAAAGACGCGATGAATTTCAGGTCCCTATATTCTGGTTTGTTTTCAAAAGGGAGGATAAACAATGCCAGTCACATTCTTTCTTACTTTTCTTACTACTATAGGTATCAAAACTAGGGAAATGAGTTATCTTTTTAAGGTTATACTGGTTGTGGTGCCTTGAAGCTTTAAAAAAATTCAACTCTAACTTAAGAAAAGGGGAATAAGGCATTGACTACATAATAAACAATGTGCAATAGTGATCAACAGTACAGTACATGTAACAACAGAAGCTTACGTATCTTGAGCATAGATTCTATGCCAAGTCCTGTGCTAAATACTTAACATGCATTATTTAATTTATCGCTCACAGCAATCTGGCCAAGCTTCTTGTATACTGAGGCTTGGAGAGGCTATTTCACTTACCTCTGACCCCTCACCCCTGGTTGGTGAGTGGAAAAACCAGCTTTCTAACCCAGATCTGTCTGATCCAGGGCTTAATTACCAAACTACATTGTCTGGATGTTCAATCCTTTCTTTGTTCCTAATTGTGCAGAAATTTAACTGAAGATGTTTTGCTTGCCCCACACATGGTGATTTTTTAAAGTTTAAGCCAATATTCAGAATCAGGGTGGTGGGTGGATAGTGAACATCAGAATGTACAGTTCTAGATTTTCTTCAGAAGTGGGCGGCTGTGGCCGCCCCGAGCCCCCCTTTCCCTGGGATGGGAGGCAGGGGTGGTACCCGGCTGCCCCCTTTACATGGGGCAGGTCTACTTGTAGTTGGCCTGTTCTCTGCAAATGCTCTTGCGGATCCCAGGATTCCTGCTTCATCCCTCCTCCCGTTTGTCAGTCCTGGGTCTCTAAGGAAACACAGATGCAAGGGCATCAAGGCTAGTCGGTGCCTCCCACAGTCCCCTATTATCCGAACGTACTTTGTATCCTGCTTGACCCCTCCTTCCTAATGCCTTCTCTGGCCCTGCGCCTCCACCCCCCACCTTCTACTCTGTCCTCCAGCCACACTGGGTTCCTCACTGTCTGCAGAAGGCACCATACCCTGTCATGCCGGCCATCCTGGTGCTATCGGTGTCTTTCTGCTCTTTCTCGGTCGTTGAAGTCTTACGATTTAAAATCCATCTCCAACGCCATCCCTTCGGGAGATAGAAAATCCTCCTCTGGAGGTGTCCTTACTTACCCAGGAAGAATTCACCCCTGCCTCCTGTGCCTCTGCGCCTCTGCGCCCTCCACAGCCTCAGCCCCTCCCGGCTGACCACATCCTAACTCGAGGAGTGAATCATGGGTCTGGCTCTCCTGCTAGACTCTGAGCTCCTAGGAGGCAAGACCCTGTCTATTCCCTCTGCGTTCTGGCACCCGCAACACCGACTGGCCCAGAGTAAGGGCTCAGTCACCTTATTGGCAGCGACTATCTCATCATTTCTGAAATTTCTCTGCTGAACTCAGTAGCACTGGGATGTGGCACCTAATCCGTGCTCAATTAGCCTGTGTTGCACAATCAGCCGAGGGGACGTGTGGCTATCATTGTTGGCCTTCCGCTGTGTCTGAATCTATCTTGAGCTCGGCCTTCCTAATACCACTCTCGGTCCCCACCTGCGCAAGTAACCCCAGCTGCCAGCAGTACCTGTTGCCTGCAGGCCCTGCCCTTCTAATCATGAAGCCAATGAGAAAGATGGCTAGCCAAGATATTAGGAAGTTTCATTCAGGAATCAACATATTTTATAGTCAGAGTTCTCAGAAACGACATAGGTAAACAAAATCTCAACTTGCCTGCCTAGACGTCAGGCTCTTTCTGCCACCATCCTGCCCCTCTAGTGAGTCCAGCTTGTCCAGGAGTCCCCGAAGGATGGACGGCGTCGGCGGCTGAGTAAAATGAATGAGGACACAGACACTAGCAAAAGCTGAGCCTGGCCTGTTTTATTGAAGTTTAGCAAGGTTATATATGTTTTGAGTATGCAGCTTCACAGAGATTAGATCATTTAATTTTTTCAGAAATAATAATTACATAAAGGCCAGTCTTTAAAGATGAGATTATTGGCACCTTAGCAATCACTAATTTTTTGCACTTATGCTTGCTTGGCTTCCCTGGCAGTTTCGGAACAAACATGACTTAATTCTCAAATTGTTCCCTCACGCCTGGTTGGCCTGAGCCCTACCTGCAGTTTCCTTATTATTGATTCTGAAATAGCCACGGTTACTAGTCATCTGATTAACAAGTATAGCTAAGTCTATTTTTCTAGGTCTAAAACATTACGTGCAGATTTAAAGAAAAACATCAAAACAGTGTATCATGAAAGCAGTGTAGCAAGACTAAGCTAACCACAATTGCGGGAACTGAAAAATCTGCACTCTTGGGTAGGTGCCCAGTGTCACAGAGACGAAAGCGTCGCACCTGAGGTAAGGGGACAATGACCACTGAATCAGAAGGCATAGGGACCTAGTCGGGCCACTTCTCTTCCCAGTGGGGGGAAAACAGGGGCATGTCCGCCTTAGAGTTTCCTTAAATCATTTACAATAATATCTATAACAATAATCTTTTCTATTGGGAGGGTCTCTGCAATCATGCCAGGCCCTTTTGCATATAACCATTCATGCTGACTTTCCTTTATTGTTCTATTATCCCCGAGACCTAACAGGTCTAGGAGTCGTTTAGAAATTCCTCACGGGCTGAGTTGGGTGGGGAGAGGGAACTGGAACCTACTCAAACAATTCTTATTTATTATAATTTTGATACTTGTTTCCAATATCTTCTCCGCATCCCCCTCCTAATATTCTTTAATAAAATGTTGAAGTAATAGGTAAAAGTAATAAAGATTACAGTTTCTAATAGAGAACTGTTTAAATCTTGATGTAAAAATAAAGATGGAAAGTAAAGTTTAAAGCAGTAAGAAAGCAAGTGTAAGTTGTCAGACCCATGCCTACAGGCTAAGTGTTGATTCAAACGAGACAAGGGCAACAAGAGCCATGGGCGCAGGAGATTTCTCTCAGAACTGGGAGGGTGACCTTCTGAGCCTCACCTCTGTTGACCCCCTATTGCTCACCTGATGGCCCCCCTGCGACTGTGCCTGTCTTAGGTTGTTCCTCCCTTGAGGAATCTTACCCGTCTCTGGCTACCCAGCCATCTTCCGGGGCCATACAGGGAGCTGTGCAGTTGGTGAGAGAGAAGCAATGTTCTTTGGAAAGGTTAGCTCTTCTTACTCCTTTGCAGATTCATGCCCCGTGGCTTTTATGCCCAGCAGTTGTATCTTTGCCCCCTGGAAGAATTAGGGGGATCTTGCCTCTGGCATTTCTCCCAGGGTATTTTGAATTTGGTTTTCTAATTTAGGTGAAAGTGACCAATAACAACATTTCCAAACACCATAACAATAAGGAGAGAGAACGGGGATGTTCCTTTCAGAGGTCCCCATTGCGGTTCCTTCTTTTCCGGGCGTCTGGGCAGCGCCATCAGACGGACGGATCAGACTGGCTCCCGACAAGTGAGAATTAGTCACCTTCTCTCCCGAGTTCCCTCCCGGGACAGAAGCCCAGACCTGGGCGGCAGCCCAGCAGGTATGGGTTCCCGGCATCTGGTTAGGCTCCTGATGTCTGTCTTCACGGAGCTCATCATCTTGTCTACTGACACAGGGTCAGGCTCTGCAGGAGACTTTCTGCTGCCATGGCTGTCTGGTCTTCTTGAACACTGCTGAGAATTCAAACTCACTAGAATTTGTGCTTCTCTCTGATTTGGCGGCTTACACAGTAAAGCCCTGTTGGAACAGGGAGCCGCTCTCTGCTTCTGCCCTAGGTAATTCCTGGCAGCGCCATGCTCCCCGTTCCTGCTGGGAACCCCCAGCATGCCTTCCAGACGTCCACCCCTTCCCTGGGTCTTCTCAGCCTCTAATCCCAAGTTGAATTTTCCCTTTTGTTTTCTGTCTTCTGAAGACAGATCTTGGACTTCCTAGTCCTTCAGGTTACTTTCTTGGGAATTCGCCCTTCTAGTGAGAAAATGAAAAAGTCCATTATTTTCAACTCAGGAAAATGAATAAGAATCACATGCTATGGGTTTTCAGTCCTGGCTTGATGAAATTTCATTTCTTTTCTTTTTTAAACAGTTCAGCAAGGACACCACCCCCACTGCTTAGTCTCTGTATCATGGAAGGATGTGGCCTCCCCTCACAGACCTGAGCAGTCGCTTCTTCCAAAGGGGCAAAAGGACCCAAGGCCTCCTATTCCCGAGAAGGCTGTTTGTGGTGGTATCCTGCACTAGCCTTCTTTTTCTTATCAGGAGCCCAGAGAAACAGGTTTCCTCTCTTCTCTGACAGAACATTGGAAAACGTCTCCAGTGTTTTCTGAGGACAACTTACTGCAATATAACAGAACTTCCCATGCTTTCATTCTCTTTCCGTATTTAGCTTGTACAAGCTGTCTTTCTGAGAGGACCCTGCCAGGGCCTGGTGGTATGGTGCAGCAGGAATATGAGTGATGGTTTATCGAGCGTGTTTCTCCCCAGAGGAAGGCAGGATTGTCAAGGGAGGTCAAATCACTGCGAGTTCAAGCCTGCACATATATTGCAAGAATGTGCCTGGAAAGCAGCGACCCTACTAGCCACACCTTCTTTTACAATCTCGCTGACGATTTTGCCTAAAATGTCAGCAGCTACAAAATCTGGTCTGGTTTCATGAGTGTTACAGGCCCCAAGTCTCCCCAAACAGCTCTCACTTCAAAGACCCTCTTCTGTTTCCAGTCTTCTTGGTGGGCTACCTTCCCTGCCTCTCCCTCTGCTTCTTTATTTTTCATTTGGGATGAGATTACAGCCTTTGCACAAATCAGTGCTAGAAATGGCATGTCCCAGGAAATACGACACACATTTCCCTGTGTCTGCCTCCCACCGCCTCCCAGACTTCCTTAACCTGCACAGAGACAGTGTAACATAATGGGGACACCCGAGGATTCTGGGGTCAGAGAAACCTCGTTTCAAATCTTGGCTCTGCTCCTTCTAGTTGTATGTGGCACTGGATTCATCAGGTACCTGGTCTCAGCTTGTGTCCTTGCTAAGTGCCGATCCTAGCAGTGCCTCACTCACATGGTGGTGAAAGGACTGAATGGGCAGATGTCTGTGAGGGGCCGGCACTGCGCCTGCCGCACCGGGAACGCTGTGGTACCAATCATTTGTCATTGGTTGCATGGCAGGAAGAAATATTGTCAAAGCAGCAGGCCAGCCTTCCAAAGTTGCTGTCCTTTCAAGGGCTGCTCTGCCCTTGCTCGCTGAGAATGTGGGTTATATTACACAGTACCAGTAAGTCGGCTTTATTTGTCTGGAAATGTATTCCAGATGCTTAAAGAATTTCAATATTTTCCTCAGTGGAGAATCATCTCAACAAAGTGCCAGTTAGGTTTTAGCTCTAAAATTATAATAATGCCTATCATTCCTCACAGAGAATTTTTGTGCCCTTCTGAGTTACTAGAGATATTAAAGTTCATAGCTCCAATGAAGAAGGGGGTAGGGAAGAGGCCCCTTCCCACCATGTCTCTATTTTAAAAAGTCCTCTGATGGTAGCAGTTACAATGAATCCTCACTAGCTGAGGACAAGCTGTGCTACAGCAGTTTAAATTGTTCCAGCTTTTGTCATTAGGAGTGCTGTCAACTTGGTTCCCGTGTCTCTCCTTTCCTCTCTATCCCACCTCTTTTTTCCTCCCTCCCTCCCTCCCTTCCTTCCTTTTTTGGGTGCATTTTCTTACTTTCTGGCACCACCAGAGGTTCCAGACTCGTCTTATATTTTCGCTCTCCGCCCTGGCATCAACCACATCTCCTAACCTGTCACTGAGTA
>JAQQAC010000477.1:29643124-29698056 GCA_029783875.1 Phataginus tricuspis | reverse complement strand
TCTGGAAACCAGAGGAGGGGTAACACTTAGCTGTCTGTGGCTGGGGGGAGACAAAGCCCATACTGGAACTTGAAGTAGGTAACATTTCTGGGGGCTGCTGTCTCCGCCAGCCTGCTGAGAATGATGTGGGCTTCCTGGGAGATCACTGGTGCCTCCAGCAGCCCTGCCAGGTGTGGAGTCTTAGCCCCAGTTACACATGAGGAAATGGGCTGTCAAGCCACAAGCTGACGTTTGAATCCAGGCCTGTCTGACTACAGCCTCCAGTATTTTTTACCACCCCAAGTGACTCTACAATTCCCATTGTCCAGTGGCCAGCAGCCTCAGAGTGTATTCCTCCTCGTTAATAAAATAGCAAGCATTTGAGCATCTGCTCTGTGCTGTGCTCTGTGCCAGGTATTGGCATGTATGTCATTTCTACTTCCCACAGACTCTTCCCAGGTTAGGTTCATTGTTTCTGTTTTACAGATAAACTGAGGCTCAGGGATTGCCAGCCCAAAGTCAGCAGTTAGCTAACTGCCTGAAACTGATTTCAGCCCACATCTTGTCAACCCCCACATCCATTCTCTTTCTACCCCTTGTCCATTACAGACACGTCACAAGTGTCCTGTGACAATTTCAGAATGGAGCAGTTCATCTGTACAACGTTTTTCTTTCCTCATTACTGGGGCCCGTGTGAGCACCGGGCCCCAGCTCATACCCGCTAGGCCTGTGGGAGCTGCTGCACTGCAGAGCCAGGGACTGAGTGCTCGTAGGTGATAGAAGAGGAAGAGGAGATGTGGAGGGACCCTGTGGCTCTGACTGCTCAGTGCTGCCAGCAGAGGAGCAAGGCTAGTGGCTGCCAGCTCCCTGGGCCATGTGGACTTTTATGTTTTCTGATGTTCCTTCTGCCTGTAGCGCTGTATGGTGGGCTCCGTGAGGTGGGGGGCGGAGGCTGGCTTAATGACTCCCTCCCTTGCCTGTAGAGGCTGCTTAGCGTGGCTCCAGCAGAGTGTAGTTGTCAGAAGAAGGAAATCTGAGCAGTGTTGGTTGTTTAATGTAGAGAAGAGGCCAGGGCAGGCAGGGACCTTGTCTGCCCCCTCGTTTTCCAGAAGGCTTTTGGAGATGGGGAAGGAAGCCTTCCAGATCACTGAGTGAGGCATGGCAGAACTTGATCCCCAAGTCCTGAGTTCCATTTCCTAGCAGTGTGAGCTTGGGCAAACCCTTTGACCTCTCCAAGCCCAGC
Organism: Phataginus tricuspis; assembly: GCA_029783875.1. NCBI lineage: Eukaryota > Metazoa > Chordata > Mammalia > Pholidota > Manidae > Phataginus > Phataginus tricuspis. Next base: position 29,696,834 of record JAQQAC010000477.1, on the reverse strand, counting down.
TTCCTCCTCTGTAAAGCAGGGGTCATACCCAGCAGGTTATTGTGAGGAGCTGTGCTCCTTCAGGCAGAGTGTCTTGTAAGCCATTATTAATAGTAATGAAGATGCATAGTGTGTGAGGGAACGTAAGAGCGGGATAAGCCCATGGGCTCACCCTCCCCTCCCAGAGCACAGAGGGCCAGTGGCTGTGGCACCACAAGGCAGCGGGGTAGGGAATGTCAAGGACCTAAAATGGGAGTTCCTCCATCTACGCTGCCTTTTGAGGTCCTTAGGAAACTGCAGGTGGCGGTGGGGGTGGGGGTGGTCTGTTTCTGGGAGCTAGGAAGTGCCCAGGGGATGGAGGAAGGCGTGAGGGAAGCTGAGAGTGCCCTGCAGACCCCTCGGGCCTGGGTCCCACCCAGCCATCTGTGATTCCTGGCACCGCTCAGTCCCCTCCATATGGCAGTCTCTTGAGGTTGGTGGCTGTGCCTGGGAGACCTGAGACTGCTTCTTCCGCCTGGGGAGGGGGAGAAAGCAAAGCTGAGCGGGTAATTATAGACAAGCTGCACCAGGCCGGCCCAAACCAGTTCCCTCTATTCCCAGCATAGGCTCAGAGCCCACACAGAGGCAGCTTGGAGGAGGTCCTTGGGGGAGGGACAGTCAGCTGTTGTGTGCTGCCACCCAGGCTTCAGAAGAGGGAGGCCCAGCAGGCTTCTCTGGCTCTCACACAGAAGGCAGAGGGAGAAAGCCTGGTTTCTTACCCTCAGGAGTTTGTGATTTTGCTCAGGGAGACCACCCTACATGAGTGACATGAGCCAACCTGACTCGGCAGAGAAGCTCTGTAGTAAATTAGGCAGATTTACCATGTCAGGAGACAGCGTGGTACATCAGTGGGGCTGGGGACTTCCTTCTCCCAGTCACTTTCCCTGCCAGAACCTTCCTGTTACATTCAGATAGGGCCTAAACCCTTCTCCTGGCCTCCAGCACAGGGACCTCTGCCTGCCTCTCCAACCTCATTTCCTGCCTCTCCCTGCACCATAGCCATCCTGGCCTACTTTTCCTGGAACTGACCAAGATTGTTTATGTCTCAGGGCCTTTGCACATGCTGTGACTGCTGCCTGGAATGCTCTTCCCTCTTGTCATGGCTGACTTCTTAGTCATCATTGAAGGACAGGCACCAGTCCCACACCCGCTTTCCCTGACCTGCCCTAGTCCCTCTAGTGCTTAATCATCCTGAAATTGTCTTGCTGACTGTGTTTGCTGAGGGCCATGTCCTTGGTGCACTGCTGTTATCTACCGTGTCTGGCACCTAATAAATGCTCAGATGTTTGTCCCCCAAATGAAAATGGCTTCTGTTTCAGGATCTGCCAGTGACCCTAGGCATGTCACTTTTCCTTTTTGGAGACTCTACTTCCATCTCTGAAAGAAGAGTGTGGTACTCCAGAATTCCCCTGGCATCACCTGGCCGTGGAAATGCCCAGGACCCAAGTGTGGAGGAGTAGGAAGTGGGCCTGGAGTCTTGAGCAGAGGTTAAACCCTCTGGCTTTTCCACCTAGAATTGTTGACCCAGTGGAGGGCTGGCCTGGCATCATAGAATTTCAGCTAGGCAGCTGATAGGCTTTGTTGTTTTGAAGTCTATTTTGTCTGATACAAATACTGCAACTCCTGCTTTTTTCTCCCTATTGTTTGCATGAAATATCTTTTTCCATTCCTTCACTTTTAGTCTCATTATGTCTTTGGGTTTGAAGTGAGTCTCTTGTAGGCAGCATGTAGATGGGTCTTTCATTTTTTATCCATTCTATTACGCTGTGTCTTTTGATTGGTGCTTTCAGTCCATTTATATTTAGGATGATTATATCAACAGGCATGTACTTATTGCCATTGCAGGCTTAAATTCATGGTTACCAAAGGTTCAAGGTTAACTTCCTTACTATCTTAGAGTCTAACTTAACTCACTTAATATGCTATTATAAATACAATCTAAAGGTTCTTTTCTTTTTTTCTCCTCCTTTTCCTTCCTCAACATTCTTTATATGTTAGGTATCATATTTTATTCTCTTTTTATATCCCTGGATTGACTTTGGGGATAGTTAATTTAATTTTGCATTTGTTTAGTAGTTAGCTGTTCTACTTTTTTTACTGTGTTTTCTTTTACCTCTGGTGACAGCTATTCAACCTTAGGAACACTTCCATATATAACATTCCCTCCAAAAGACACTGTAGAGATGGTTTGTGGGAGGTAAATTCTTTTAGTTTTTGCTTGTCTGAAAATTGTTTAATCCTCATTCAAATTTAAATGATAATCTTGCTGGATAAAGTAATCTTGGTTCAAGGCTCTTCTGCTTCATTGCGTTAAATACATCATTTCACTCCCTTCTGGCCTGTAAGGATTCTGGTGAGAAGTCTGATGCTAGCCTGATGGGCTTTCCTTTTTTTTTCTTTTTTTCCATTCTTCTTTTATTTTTTATTAAGGTATTATTGATATACGCTCTTATGAAGGTTTCACATGAAAAAACAATGTGGTTACTACATTTACCCATATTATCAAGTCCCCACTCATACCCCAATTCAGTCACTGTCCATCAGTGTAGTAAGATGACACAGATTCACTGTTTGCCTTTTCTGGGCTACACTGTTTTCCCCGTGATTCCCCACACCATGTGTCCTAAACATAATAACCCACAATCCTCTTTTCCCACCCTCCCCACCCACCCTCCCACACCCTCCCCTTTGGTAACCACTAGTTCCTTCTTGGAGTCTCTGAGTCTGCTACTATTTTGTTCCTTCAGTTTTGCTTCATTGTTATACTCCACAAATGAGGGAAATCATTTGGCACTTGTCTTTCTCCGCCTGGCTTATGTCTCTGAGCAAAATATCCTCCAGATCCATCCATGTTGTTGCAAATGGCAAGATTTGTTTCCTTCTTATGGCTGAATAGTATTCCATTGTGTATATGTACCACATCTTCTTTATCCATTCATCTACTGATGGACACTTAGGTTGCTTCCATATCTTGGCTATTGTAAAAAGTGCTGCAATAAATGTGTGGGTGCAAATGTCTTTTTGAATCTGAGAAGTTGTATTCTTTGGGTAAACTCCAATGAGTGGGATTCCCGGGTCAAATGGTATTTGTATTTTTAGGTTTTTGTGGAACCTCCATATTGCTTTCCACAATGGTTGAACTAGCTTACATTCCCACCAGCAGTGTAGGAGAGTTCCCCTTTCTCCGCATCCTCACCAGCATTTGTTGTTCTTAGTCTTTTGGATGGTGGCCATCCTTACTGGTGTGAGGTGATATCTCATTGTGGTTTTAATTTACATTTTCCTGATGATTAGTGATGTGGAGCATCTTTTCATGTGTCTGTTGGCCATCTGAATTTCTTCTTTGGAGAACTGTCTCTTCATATCCTCTGCCTGATTGGCTTTCCTTTGTATGTGATCTTATTTCTCTCTCTGGCTGCTTTTAGGAGTCTGCCCTTATCCTTGATCTTTGCTATTTCAACTACTATATGTCTTCATGTTGTCTTCCTTGGGTCCCTTGTGTTCGGAGATCTGTGCTCCTCCATTGCCTGAGAGACTGTCTCCTTCTTCACTCTGGGGAATTTTTCAGCAATTGCCTCCTCAAAGACACTTTCTATCCCTTTTTCTCTCTTCTTCTCTGGTACCCCTATAATGCGAATATTTTTCCGTTTGGGTTGATCACACAGTTCTCTCAATATTCTTTCATTCTTAGAGATACTTTTTTTCTCTCTGTACTTCAGCTTCTTTGTATTCCTCTTCTCTAGTTTCTATTTCATTAATCATCTCCTCCACCATATTTAATCTGCTTTTAATACCCTCCATAGTGCTCTTCAACAATTGGATCTCTGACAGGAATACATTCCTGAATTCTTGAATATCTTTTCATACCTCCATGAGCATTTTAATGATTTTTATTTTGAACTCCCTTCCAGGAATATTTATGAGGTCGATGTCATTTACATCTTTCTCAGGGTTTGTATTCATAATTTTACTCTGAACCAGGTTCCTTTGGTGTTTCATATTTGTATATGGTGCCCTGTAGTGCCCAGAGGCTCTACTTTCTGGATATGCTCAACCCCTGAAGCAGTGTTGGGGGTTGCAGGGGAGTGGTTTTGGTGCCTGGCGGGAGGAAAGAGCTGTTTCCTGCTTCCAGGCTGCTGTGCCTGCCTCCAGTGCCAGAACCAGTGGGCCTAGCACACAGCTTTAAGCCTCTATGCTTTTTGTTTGTAGTTGCTGTAGATGGGGTTTCCCTCTGGCTGGCCTAACACCAGGTTAGGGTTTGCTGGTTTGTGAACCAGGTAGTGCTGGCTGGGAGAAAGTCACAGCAGGCTGTGTATCATGGAGGGGATCCTTCAAGCTGTGTAGCCAACCAGGCAGCTGGAGCACCTGAAGATCACAAATGTTCCCAACCTGCTGTACAGAGTGCAGCCAGACAGTTTTGTCTACCTGTCCTTTCTCCCAAGCAATAAGTTCTGCACAATCCTTGCCTCTTTGGAAGCCCTCTTGCTGTTAGGAAGTCTCCCAAACTGCCTGCCTTTCTCTTGTCCCAGAGCAGCCAAATATGGATCACTGCTTTCAGCAAGTGGCTGGAATCTCAGTCTCTTCAGGTATTCTGCCTGTCTTAGCTTTCCAACTCCCTAATCATGAGAGTACCATGAAAGCACCATGAAATGTAGGTTTGTGATCCCAGAGCAGATCTCCAGAGTTAGGTATTCAGCAGCCCCAGATATCTACTCCCTCCCCGCTCCATTTCTCTTCCTCCCGCCAGTGAGCTGGTGTGAGGGAAGGGCTTGCGTCCATCCAGACCATGGCTTTTGTATGTTACCCTGTTCCTTTAGGTTTATTCTTTTTTTCAGGTGTATGCAGTTTGGCACAGCCCTCTTTCCTGTTGCTGTTTCAGTATTAGTCATCTTAATTATATTTTCATATTATATGCAGTTTTAGGAGGAAGCCTCTATCTCACCTCTCATGCTGCCATCTCTAATCCACTAATTATATATATTTTTAAGTGATGCTTTTACACAGAATTGTGTCAGCATCTACTCTTGATGTAATAGTGTGACTCATTTTCACAATATGGAAAAAGGTCAAAAAAGGTGAGAATATGAAAATAAATGCTTCATTTTAGTGGTAATGTCTCACCTGTTCCTTATGAAACAAATACCTTAAACCTTTGCACTTCCACACAGAAATTAAGGTGAACTTGTTCTCATCAGACTGAATCTTTTGAGGAGAACCACAGGCCCAAAATGGAGTCACTTATGCTGGACCAAGTCACCAAACAGGGCTTACTACCTAACCTACTGCAGTTTCAAATTTCCCCAGAAATAAAATCTTTAATGAGTCAGGATTTTCTTGTCAGTGTCAATAAGGTAACCTGTCACAGGGGTCTTCTCCATTCCCTAAAGATGAGGTGATACACCTAACAAGACCCTCTGTCCCCAAGGGAAAGTGACCTCACCCAAAATAACCCTTTAATCTCCTATGACTTCCTTGTCCTGCATTAAAAGCATTGCCCAATCTTAACCCTTTACAGCTCCCCTGTATTTGCTACATGGGATGCTGCCCAGTCATGAATCAAACAATAAAGCCAAATAGATCTTAAAAATTTACCTGGTTGCATTTTTGTTACTTAACTAATGTAATCCAGCATCACATTCTTGGTGTCTATCCAAAGGAAATGTAATCAGAATATTGAAGACACATCTTCACTGTCAATAGCCAAGATACAGAAACCACCTACGTGTCCATAGACAGATGAGTGGATACATGAAATGAGGCAGAAAGAAAACATGGAAAATTATTCAGTCTCAGCAACGAAGAAAATCCTTCATTTGTGACAAGGCTGGAACTCGAGAGAAATATGCTAGGTGAAATGAGCCGGAGAAAGCAAACACCATGTAGCCTCACGCACACATGTGACCACAGAGAGCCAAACTCACCCCAGCCGAGGGCATAATGGTGACCGCCAGGCCTGGGTGCTGGGCGAATGAGGAGACACTCATCAAAGAGTACAGCACCCCAGCCATAAGCGGAATAAATTCTAGGGAATCTAATGTACAGCATAATGACTATAGTTAATAATAGCATTATGCACTTGAAATATGCTAAGAGAGTATATCTAAAATGTTCCCATCATACCAAAAATGGAAATGATGTGACGTAATGGAAGTGTTAACAAATCTTACTGTAATCATTTTATAATTTACATGTATGTCAGATCATCATGTGCACACCTTAAACTTATACAATGTTATATGTCAATGAAATAAAGCTGGGAAATAAACATTTCAGGATGGCAGCACAGTATAATATCTAGCATGGGCTGGTTTCCTTTCCTGGGTGAAGGACCCTCATGACCACAAAGGTGTCACCCCTGTGGAGTGGGCCTGGGTTTTACCTGCAAAAGCACATCTAAAATGTTACCACCGGCACTGCTGCTGGCCTGGCCTGCCCCGTGGTTACGGCAGCAGCCTCCTGATGACCTCCTGATGACCTCCTGCGCAGGCCTTCGCCCCTCAGTGGGTCTGAAGCTCAGCAGCCTGAGCAACTCAGATCATGTCTCTCCCCCTCTCAACGCCCTCCCGTGGCTCTGCATCTCACTCCGAATACAATCCAGAGCACTTACAATGGCTGACAAGCCTGTTCATGCCCCCGGACTTCTTCCCTGCTCATGACACCACCCGCACAGCATTCCTGACTCTAAAGCCGGGTGAGCTCCTTCCCTGCAGATTCCCAGGCCTGCAATCTCCTGAGTCACCTGTGCACACTATGCATGCCCTCCTTCACATCCTGTAAGTCTTCATCATTCAAAACTAATCATTGTGCAAACTGAGCACAGACTATATGCCAGGCACTACTCTAGGCACAGATGTTTGGATCCAGCCCCTCTCATTTATTACTGAGCTGGAGCTTCTTTACATAATGTTTTTATAGATACTTTTCTAGAAAAATTTGATACATAAATATGGGACAGTAGGAAACTCACAGACATAATCCCAGATAATTTATCTTGGTATTTAACTATCAGGGAAGTGGAGCATAACTTCCCATTCCTTGAATATGGGCTACACTTAGTGACGTCCTTTCAAAAAGTACATAGCCTGGACTGGAGAAAAGAGTCACTTTATAGTGAGGGGACCTGCCTGGTCCCTCGGCCAGGTGATCAAGTTTAACATCAACAGTAATAAGTCACCTTCAGAGCATGTGCCCTTGACAGAAAATATTGTGAACCACATTCACCCTCTGTGGTCTTTCTCTCCACCAGACAGAAAATATTGTGAACCACATTCACCCTCTGTAGTCTTTCTCTCCAACAGCAAATAACCCCAGGTGAGTCACAAGAGAAACAGGCAAGACCAACTTGAGAACATTCTGTAAAAATCTAAGTACTCTAGGAAATCCTTAACTCCGTCAAAACCAAGGAATGTCTCTGAAACTCTGATGAGAGTGTCACAAGGAGACATGACTGCTAAATGTAATGAGGTATACTGAATGGGATCCTAGAGGATAAAAATGTAAAACTAAAAATATTTGAAAAAAGGGTAGAGTGTAGTGAGTAATAATATACCATTGGTTCATTAACTGTAACAAGTACCATAATTTTACCAGGTGGTAACAATATAGAAAAACTGGGTGTGGATTACTTGTGTAATCCTGGATCCTCTTTGTAAATTTTCTGTAAACCTGAAGTATTTTAAACGTAAAGTGTTACTAATATGCTACTCACATATTCAGACTAAGTAATGAGAAGAGAATTTGTAACCATGAAGAATCAGTATTTCATCATGATGTTCTCTAATTGGAAGCATTTTAAGATATTCAAAACCATCAGTTCCTAGGCTATCGCGAGAAGAAACGGACAAAACCTAGAGATCCAAAGCGGCAGACGACCCTGCCGGGGATTCGCGGTGTTGCTGTATTTCGAGCTTGATCAAGTTACTTCTTAGAGGACTGCATGCAGTTACTTGAAGCTCCAACTATGGAATGCTTCCCATTTAGTTAAATGACCATATCTACTGATTTCGGTAATGATGAAAAGTGACCTCTTCCTGTGTGTTTAATACATTTCAAAAGAAATATACAATATCTCCAAGAAATCAGATCTGAAAAACAGAAGAGAATACAAAAGCCCATACTGTTCTTGTACCAGAGAAGCAGCCCATCATGAACGAATGTCAGATGACAGGTTTTGCTCACATTAAGAACACTACCACTACAAAAGATTCACTGATTGTATCAATATGAAAGAAAAATGGACATGATGTGTCTTAGGTAATTATTAGTAAATTGGAAAAAGATAATGCTGAAGTAAAACTGCCCATCGTAGCAGATATTTAGAGGAGCAACTAGCGCAGCTATGCCAAAAGGTGGAAGCTAGTATTCCTCCACTTTATATAATTAGGTCACATTTAGGCATTACTCAGTTCATAATCTTGAGACAAAGTTGCACCTCCTATAAATTAAAATACAACCTTGAAATTATACAATGGATTAACAGGTTTTGTTAATTCAGTAAGTTGAGATATTTTCATGTCTGTTCTAGAAAGTACAGTAAACACATATAAGAATATCCAATAGTCATGAAGATCAAATTCAATCAGCCAGCGTCCCACCCAAAATAACTACATCTGGCAAATACTGAAATATGTGTGTACAGATATATAAGCATATAGTATATAATAAACATTTTACATTCAAATATTATTACAATCATCTGTAATATGAAATTAAACTGGAAAGCACACAATGCCGAAATTGGAAGCATCTTGGTGGTAACAGATTGCAAAGTTTTATACCATTATTATGATTGGATGACATGGTGAACCTAATGGAAATTGTTTATAAATCTCTCCAATGAAAAATCCTGACTGCATGTGAAGATGCATGCTTACCAGAAGGCCTCTCCTCTTGTTTACATCCAGAGTGAGAGTCATTTAAATTTGTGAGAGGAATGCAAAGCTTTAACAAAACACAGGAAAATACCTTCTGATTTAGAAATAAATGAAAAGAAAAAGTAAAGAAGTGAACAATGGAAAATCTACAGATAAAAATATCTATCTCAATGGAAAGAGGATCATAATAAAAAATAAATTATAAATATCCTAATGCCTTCTCCTGAATGGAAATACCCAAATTAATTTAAAAGCCTTTAAGTTTTCCATTTTTAAGAGAAAATTTATTTGCAATGAATATATATATTTTATGAGAAGCAGCTATTACCTCTAGTATTCTCAAAGTATGAGTTTTAATATTTCATCTTAACTGGTTTTAAGCAGCATGTAAATGTTGGTATTTTTTAAATGACCAGCTTTGCCTTCTATAACTGATTCACCATGTTTTCTTGTTACATTCTTATACAAAGTTTGGTATTGGCTTGGATATATATATATTTTTTTACAGTATTAGTTACTTTGGAATCCTGCAAAAGATATTTCAATGACCTAATATTTAAAAATATTTATCACCATGTAATGACAAAACATTGAACATGGCAATATTCTTATTTGAAACAAATAAGCTAAGAATTGTATTTTAAATATGTTACAGATAATGTGTCTTTACAGCCGGGAAATCAGTATTATTATAAAGCTGATTTTTACCTACTTAAAATACTGAAGATTAAAATGGTGTTTTAATGTGCCTCCTATTTCCTTTTTCAGTATTTTCGAGTATGTTTATGTTACAGGAGTAATTAAGCATTAAGTTAATTAAAAAATATCATTGGAAGCCCCCTTTGCCTGAGGATTTGGCATGTTTCCGCCCGGCACAAACCCCATACCCCAGCTCACTGGACTGGAATGTCCTGCTCTCTTGCACGTTCCTTTAATGACTGTGTGTTTCTCTCCCAGTCTGTGCAGGGATTTCGCCCACAAAAAAACACCTAGCTGATGTGTTTGCTAATAACGATAGCATGCTAATATTTTGACCTACCAAGTCCCTTAAATACCAGACCCTGTTGTGAAATAAGCCTTGTGTCTTACCTAAGAAGAGAATATCCCTGTGAGCAGGGGGCAGATAATGAAGGCTCTCTGTGGGCTATTTACAGAAAATGTCCTGGAGTTCCTGGGGCACAGCCCCCTCCTCAGTCATCCAGGCACAGAAAAGGAAGTGTTTTCCCCGGGTGGTCCCCCCTCCACACTGTGCGGAAGCCATGGCAGAGCCTCCTGGGTCTCAGTCCTGAGGAACCAAACTCTACCTCATGGAGGATGTGCTGACAGCCCCAGGAGCAGAATGTATGTGCTCCAGAGAAGGAAGGGAAGTTTAGGGGGACCCCTGTGGGGCCACTGGGGCAGCACACACACTGAGGTGGACATGCTCCCCCTTCTGGCCAAGGTATTAAGTTACTCAAAATCTCAGAACCCCAGCCACTTTTCTGATGGCCCTGGAGATGCTCTGCTCCCTCCATGCCTGGGGGACATGCCTCAACCCTGGTGCCCATGGCCTGGAGAACAAGGAAACCATCAGGTTTTGGGTCATCAAAAACAAATGCCTTTATGCCATGCCACAGTGCCAGCATCAGTTTCAAGTCCCTAGAAAAGAGCCACTCATTTCCGCCATCATATTCTTCACTAGGTCTTCAACCTGTCAGGCACAGACGACTGCAGCTTTGCTTGGGGAGCTCTGTGTAGACTTGATCACAGTTACAGATAACGGGAGTCAAAAATGAAAGTGGAAAATCTTCTGGTTCATCCTCATTTGGAAGTTGGGGTCCAGAGATGTGTCCCAGAAATCAGGAGCTATCAGAGATGGTGGGATGCAGCTGGCATGCCTGGGGGACCATCAGGGTGGGCCCTGAACTCTGCTTTTCTCCCATGCAGCAAGTCCTCTCCCAAAGTAAATGACTGAGGAAAAACTTTACGCTCATGACCCTCTCTACCCAATTACACTTTTATGCACAAAAAAGAAATCTGCACTCATCAGCTGTAAAATATCTGACCAAATTATGGTTTATTTAAAATATAATTCCTGACTATCTAGACTTTAAAAGTTGAATGCTATAACAGATACACATGGAAATATCAGTTACTTGAATGTTATCCATATTTATGTTTCTTTCAATTATACCTCAACATAGGTTCAAGTAACAAAGGACAGCAGGTTGGGTTTGTGGATCTGCAGTAATGAACACGTGGTGTCCATTCTTGGCGTGGCCTTGGGTTACCCCACTCATTTGTAAAGGGGACACGGCTGGCATGCCATGGAGAATGATTCTGTGGCCTGAGCCTACACACAGCAAATACCACTTCCCACCTCAGTGACTTGCCATGGGCTCCTTTACTGTGACTTATCTTTGCCTGGGGTACCCAGAGGATGGGGGCACTCAGAGGCTGCAGGTGGGGGCCTCAGAAAGAACTCCCCTCCTTAGCAGAGGCCTTGGTACAGTGTACAGACCTGTGCAGGGGGACGGGGTTGGGCACGGTTGCTGCCCTGGGGCCCATGCAGGGGGACGGGGTTGGGTGCACTCACTGTCCCAGGCCTGTTCAGGGCCCCTTAGGCAGGGCCTGCTCCCGCTCCATGTTCACCCCCATCTGCCCATGTTAGGTCTGTGCTCCTATCCCCCCCAGTGAAAGCATTTATGCAGTCAACGTTCAACCCTTCATATAATTTTTGAAACAGGGACCCAGAAAGAGGGAGGGACTGGCCCAGGCAACAGTATGTGGATCCAGAAGAAAAGTGAGGAAGCTGTGTGCCTAGGCCAGGGCTAAATCCCTCTCCTCAGGTTTGATTTGGAGATTAGAGCACCTAAGACCCCAGTGAACCCTGCGCAACATCTCATTTAGACCATTGTCCTCCCTGTATCCCTGGGAACTCACAGGCACCCACAAGCAGAAGCAGACACTTGTAAATGACACAGGAAAGAGGGAAAGAGGGAAAGAGGCATCCATTCTCCTGGCATTGTGTGCCCAGGTCTACAGCATGAGAGGGCATCTCAAAACTACCCAAGTCCTGCCTGGGCCCAGACCATCTCCACAGTAGCCTCCAGAGGACAGGGCCTTGGGGTCCCACCATGCTTGGCTCCTGGCACTGGGCTGAGCACACACCCCATCCATGGTAAAAATGGAGGCTGAGGGAGAACTCTCCTGGTTCTCTACAAACTGGATGCTCTCCACCGCTGACCCCAAGGATACTGCATGCTTGGAAACTCAGTTGGCCCTGCTTCTCTAAAGCGGCACCTGGAGCTCTGAGGACATGGGGGAAATGTCTGCTCCATGAAGGTCCTTCAGAGGAGAGAGTAGTATGGGGCACTGGTGAAGAGGAGGTTGAGTTGGGCAGGATGAAGCAGAGCCATGGACCAAGTTTCAGGTTCCAGGAGCCAGAACAGCCCCAGTTGGAACCTTGGGATCCTCATTTGGAAGTGGATAGAATAATTGCCCTGGTTAAAGTAAGGTGGCCTCTTGAGTGAATCAAACACCTGAGAAATGGCAGGGAGGGGAAAAGAGTGTTTTCTGAGCACTCCACCCCCCCAACCCCCCAGCTCTGGAAGCCTGCAGGTCCTGCTCTTTTATTTCTGGGACCTTGGAGAGCCTCTGTGTACAAGACCCCCAAATAAAGATTCCTGTCTCGGGCTGAAGTACTGGTGATGTCCACCAGGGGGCAGGCAGTCTCCTGCATCAGTGAGCTTTGCTGGAGAAACTGGAGGACAGAGGCTTGCAGAGGATATTCTGGCCAGGGCCCTGCTCAGAAACAGGGGCTCTGTTATTATGATTGATCCTCTCTCCAGACTGAGATGGTCAGAATTAGGAAGGCAAGGCTCCAAAATCTTCCCATATCTTCATTCATAAACTGCCCTAAGCACTCACCCTGTGCTGGGTGCCCTGGTGGGCCCGAGTGCTGGCTGAAAATGACTGAGTGGTTCCTGACTGCCACATTCTGGAGAAAAGGACAAGAACACAAAAGCAAAGACAGGTGAAAGAAAGGGGCAAGTGCTGTAGGGAATAAAGGTAGGGTGTCATGAGGGTGGCTGCAGTCACTGGGCAGAGTGTCTGTGGGGCCTACTGGGGCGACACTTGCTGGGACCAGAATGACAAGAGGCAGCCGGCCCTGCACACATCCTGCAGAGGGTGTCAGGCAGAAGGTGCCCCAGTGTGGGGACTCTCAGGCACAAGTGAGTTTGCCCAGAAGAGCTTAGAAAGGGGTCATGTGGCTGAAGGCTTCCTCAGGGGAGGGAACAGGGGACGGGGTGGGAGCAGGGCCTGGTACAAAGAGAGGGAATGAGAGAGAGAGAGAGAAAGAGATAGACAGAGACAGAGAGAGGCAGAGACAGAGAGAGAGAGAAGAGAAAGGAGAGAGGAGAGAGTACTGAGGACGTAACAGTCTTTCTGGATTGAAAATGTAGGACAACCCGCCATTTTTGCTGTCCTCTGTTGGTCAGAAGCCAGTCACTAACCCTTCAGTGGTTACACAGGGATGTGCGCCCCCAGCCTGGGGGTCCCCAGTAGTCACTGTGGCCACAGTGATACACTCACCGTGAGTCAGTCCAAGACACCCATGTCAAACAAACTGGAGTCACTGTGGACCTGGTGATAGACTCACTGTAATTCAGCCCAGGAAACTCAAGTAAAGCAGAATGATGGGATGTATTGGGAGTAAGGATTGGGATGTGCTGAGAGGAGCGCGTGTCAGTGACAGACACTGGTGTGGGGAGCGCCGAGTTCTTCTGGGGACCTGGGCAGTACAATGATGCAGACAAGGTTCCCTGACCCCTGGTCTGGGTTCCTTGCTCACTGAGGAGACAACTGTCCTCCCTCTGAGGTCAATGGACATCCACTTTAAATGTGTCATTTTTGACGGAGTGACATTCAGCCATCATTCAAAGATACAAACAAACTCAAACCATGTTATCTTAAAGAATAACTAAGGTTTCATGTTTCATTTTCTCTAAAATGGAAAATACACAATGAATATTATTCTTCCCACTAGCAATGAAACAAAATTGGCTATTTAAGATGAGAGAATTCTCATAGCATGTTGACATTTTCAGTTCTGTCCTAAATAGATTTTTTGGATGTCCTCAGTTCCAACCCATCTCCATTCCACTCAGTAACAGGGCACAGTAACAGGGTTGTCACACATTTTTTCTCAATACAAGTCACCTTGTCCAGGTAACATCCATACTAGCAGCAAGATTTCCTACCAGTGTGCACCCAACACGAGCTCCAGGGCTCTTTCTATCCCCAGCATCCCTCACAGGGGGCAGTGACAGTGGAGGAGGGAGGGTTTCACCTTGGGTGACTGACTAGTTCTTTCACCTGCATGACTGGGATGAGGTCCCTGTCCCATTCATGGAGGACATGCAGCATTCCAGCTCACCTCAAACATGCCCAGCCCATCTCTCAAACAGAGGAACATGCAGAACGCAGAGGACATGAACTGGGGACATGGAGCACATGTCTCAGCTCCTTGCCTGAGGTCAGCTCTGGGTGTGACTGTCACAGTGCTCTCTCGCTTTGACCTCGGTGTCCACCACTCAGTCTAAACTCATGTGAAACTGACTCCAGATACGCCTATACCAAGATGATCATGATTACAAGAATTTAGAAGTGGGTCACCCATTCTGAATTCATTACCCTACACACACAAGACTAGCACCCCCCACATGATGGCCTTGATAATCTCTTCAAACTTTAATGGAAACAGAGTGACATAAATAACTAACTTTACAGAAGGGCTGACCTTGGTGACAAGTCCAGCCACATCTCCCACTGCTCCCATCATTGACAAAGGCAGGTGAAGAACCAGAGAAAGTATGGTTCCCTGTATACATGCCATGCTTCCCACCCTCACCATCCTATCATCAGGCCACCAAATATTATCATAGCCCCATCATTACGCCATTATTTCTAGCATTCAGGCTGCTGTCTTCTCCAGGAACCAAACCTTGTTTATCTCTGAAGTTGGAGGTCAGTAATCATCTTCAGTATTTTCCCAATCTAGAGTCATTCTCTAAACATCCAAAGGATGTTCACTTTCACTACTTTTTCTCCCTTAGGAAGGCAAGTTCTTCATAACATGTCTTAACCCCTCCTCTTAGATTTTGAGAAAATCCAAGGCCAGGATTCTGTTGAATCAGCTCTCTGCCTCAAGCTCAGCTCTGAGCTCAGTGTCTGGTATACAGTTGGTATTCTATAACGACTTAAGAACAATAAATACAGTGGGTTGCGCTCTGCTCCAGAGAACACTTGTGGCCATTCAAAGCCACTCTCTTTATGTACAAAGCCGGATTACATTTCCCAACCACACTTATTTTAATGTGCCATTTTCAAAGCTACATTACTAAGTTCTCACCAATGGAGAGGAGTGGAATAAATGTGTGCTATGGCCAAACCCAGCCCTGAAACTGCCCCACATGCATTTTACATACATTTTCCCCTCTGTTGACTGGATAGCTACCTCAAAGCTGCTGCTCCCTCCATCTGAACCACTACCCAGCACTACTAGAAGACATCCCATGACCATGGATCGCAATACTCCTTGTTGTTAAGGTATCAAAGTGATCCAGAGATCAGTTAAAGATGGCGGCATGAGAGGTGAGACACGGACCACCCCCTAAAACAACATATAATATGAAAATATAATTAATACAACTACTCCTGAAAGAGAAACAGGAAAGAGGACTGTGCCAGACTGCATACACCTGGAGAAAAGAGCAGACCTCACAGAACAGAGTAATGTACCAGAGCTGTGGCCCAGCAGGACCCAAGCCCTTCCCACACCCCAGCTCACTGGCACAAGGAAGAGAAATGGAGGGGTGAGAGAGTGGAGGCCTGATACTGCTGAATACCTAACTCGAGAGATCTGCTCTGGGAGCACAAACCTACATTTCATGGTACTGCTTGCATGGTACTCTCATGATTAGGGGGTTGGAAAGCTAAGAAATGCAGAATTCCTGGAGAGACTGGGATTCCAGCTGCTTGTGGAAAGCAGGAATCCATATCCAGCTACTCTGGGACAAAAGAAAAGCAGGAAGTCTGAGAGACTTCCGAATAAGGAAGGCTTTAGCAAGACTGCTGCTAAAGGGCAAGGATTGCACAGGGCTTACTGCTAAGGAGAAAGGACAGGTAGACAAAATTGTATGGGAGCACTGTGCCCAGCAGGTTGGGAGCTTTCATGTTCTTCAGGTGCTCCAATTCCCAGGCAGGCTACAAAGCTCCAAGGATCCCCTCTGTGATATGCAGCCTACTGCACCTTTCTCCTGGCCATCCCCACCTGGCTTGCAAACAGGCAAACCCTACCCTGACGTTAGGCCAGCCAGAGGGAAGATATGTCTAGAGCAACTACAAACACAAAGCATAGAGGCTTATACCTGTGTGCTCGGCCCACTGGTTCAGGCAGTGGAGTAAGGTATAGCAGCTGGGAAGCAGTAAAGAGCCCTTTTCTCCCTCCAGGCACCAATACCAATCCCCAGCGACCCCTGACATTGCTTCAGGGGCTGAGCAGCTCCAGAGAGTGGAGCTTCTGGGAACAATAGGGCACCATATACAAATATGAAATGACAAAGGAAGCTGGTACAAAGTAAAATTATTAATACAAATCCTGAGAAAGATTTAAATGAATCAACCTCATGAATCTGCCTGAAATGAAGTTCAAAATAAAAATCATTAACATGCTCATAGAGGTATGGAAAGACATTCAAGAACTCAGGAATTAATTCCAGATGGAGATCCAATCACTGAAGAGCACAATGGAGGGTATTAAAAGCAGATTAGATACAGTGGAGGAGAGATTAAATGAAATGGAAATTAGAGAAGAGGAATAAAAATAAGCTGAGACATAGAGAGAAAAAAGGATTTCTAAGAATGAAAGAATATTGAGAGAACTGTGTAACCAATCCAAATGGAACACTATTTGCATTATAGGGTTACCAGAAGAAGAAGAGAGAGAAAAAGGGATAGAAAGTGTTTTGAGGAGGTAATTGCTGAAAACTTCACCAATCTGGGGAGGGGATAGTCTCTCAGGCCATGGAGATACACAGATCTCCCAACACAAGGGACCCAAGGAAGACAACATCAAGACATATAGTAATTAAAATGGCAAAGATCAAGGATAATGACAGACTATTAAAAGCAGCCAGAGAGAGAAATAAGATCACCTACAAAAGAAAGCCCATCAAGCTATCATCATATTTCTCAGCAGAAACCTTACAGGCCAGAAGGGAGTGGCATGATGTATTTAATGCAATGAAGCAGAAATACCTTGAACCAAGACTACTTTATGGGGCAAGATTATCATTTAAATTTGAAGGAGGGATTAAACAATTTCCAGATAAGCAAAAGCTGAGAGAATTTACCTCCCCCAAAACATCTCTACAGTGTATTTTGGAGGGACTGCTATAGATGGAAGTGTTCCCATGGTTTAATAGCTGTCACCAGAGGTAATAAAACCACAGTAAAGAAAGTAGAACAATAAATAGTCTGGGAAGATGGCGGCGTGAGCAGGATGATGAAAATCTCCTCCCAAAACCATATATATTTATGAAAATACAACAAATACAACTATTCCTAAAAGAGAGAATAGAAGATACAAGACAGCACCCAGCCTGCATCTACACCTGAGAGGATTCGGCACCTCGTGAGGCGGGTAAGATATGGATCCGCGTCCCGGCGGGACATGAGCACTCCTCCACACCAGCGCACTAGCCAGAGGAGAGGATTAAGAGCCAGGTGGGAGTGGAAGTACGGGACGCACTGGGAGCACTGATGCACATTGCGCGGTGTATCGGAGATTGGAGAGAGAGGGTGCAGGATCTGAGCGGGGGAATGCACCAGGATCTCGCAGGCGGCTCCCCAGAACAAAAGGAAAGCATGCACTTTTGTTAGTGGTCTTAAAGAGATAGGGTCCCAAAGGAGGAGCAGGATCGTCCCAGCACACTCAGCCCAGGAGGCTGGGAGTCCTGAGGAATTTCTGATCCCTTGGCTGGCGACTGGGAAAAAGTAGCCGAACTGAGACTTCCCACAGAGATCAGCAGTATCCCAGTCATTCCCGCCCTGGCCAGAGCTACAAAGGGCTCTGCGGAGGGGCACGGTGTGGAATAGTGGAGCAACAGCGCCACCTACAGCATCTCCACAGATACTACTCCTGGCGGGCGTCTTTTTTTTTTTGGTGTTTTTTTTTCTCTTTTCTTTTCTTTCTTTACTTTTTTTTTAAGTCTTAAGGAGCCCAGCTGACATACATGGCACCTACCAGTGACCACTTCTATCACCATGAAAAGACAGAGGAACATGGTACAAACAAAGCTCTTCCAGATCCAGACACCATAGAGGGAGTCTGAAGGGATGGAAATTCACAATCTTCCTGAAAAATAATTCAGAATAAAGGTCATAACCATACTGATGAATCTACAGAGAAATATGCAAGAGCTGAGGGAGGAAGTGAGGGAAATGAGGAAAGACAATGCAGAAAGGAGACAAGCGATCGTAGGGCTTAGCAGCAGACTGGACGAGATGCAAGACGCTGTTAATGGAAAAGAAATAAGAGAACAGGAATACAGACAAGCTAAGGCAGAGAGAGATAAAAGGATCTCTAGAAATGAAAGAATATTAAGAGAACTGTGTGACCAATCCAAACGGAACAATATTTGCATTATAGGAGTACCAGAGGAAGAAGAGAGAGAAAAGGGGATATAAAGTGTTTTTGAAGAAATAATTGCGGAAAACTTCCCCATGCTGGGGAAGGAAATAGTCTCGCAGTCCACAGAAGCCCACAGATCTCCCAACCCAGAAGCCCACAGATCTCCCAACACAAGGGACCCAAGGAAGACAACACCAAGACACATAATAATTAAAATGGCAAAGATCAAAGATAAGGACAGAGTATTAAAGGCAGCTAGAGAGAGAAAAAAGATCACCTACAAAGGAAAACCCATCAGACTTCTCAACAGAAACCTTAAAGGACAGAACAAAATGGCATGATGAAACAAAGAGCTGGTTCTTTCAAAAAATAAACAAAATAGATAAACAACTAGCCAGACTCATTAAGAGAAAAAGAGAATCTACACACATAAACAGAATCAGAAATGAGAAAGGAAAAATCACGATGGACCGCACAGAAATAAAAATAATTATGAGAATATTATGAGAGTCTATATGCTAATAAGCTGGAAAACCTAGAAGAAATGGACTTCTTACAAAAATACAACCTTCCAAGACTGACCAAGCAAGAAACAGAAAAACTAAACAGACCAATCACCAGCAATGAAATTGAAGTGGTAATCAAAAAACTACCCAAGAACAAAACCCCCGAACCAGATGGATTCACCTCTGAATTCTACCAGACATATAGAGAAGAAATAACACCCATTCCCTTAAAGTTTTCCAAAAAATAGAAGAGGAGGGAATACTTCCAAACTCATTCTATGAAGCCACATCACTCTAATCCCAAAACTGGGCAAAGACCTCACCAAAAAAGAAAATTACAGACTAATATCCCTGATGAAAGTAGATGCAAAACTACTCAACAAAATATTAGCAAACTGAATTCAAAAACACATCAAAAGGATCATACACCATGATCAAGTGGGATTCATCCCAGGGATGCAAGGATGGTACAACATTCGAAAATCCATCAACATCATCCACCGCATCAACAAAAAGAAGAACAAAAACCACATGATCATCTCCATAGATGCTGAAAAAGCATTTGACAAAATTCAGGATCCACTCATGATTAAAATTCTCAACAAAATGGGTATAGAGGGCAAGTACCTCAACATCATAAAGGCCATATATGAGAAAATCACAGCTAACATCATACTTAACAGCGAGAAGCTGAAAGCTTTTCTTCTAAGATCAGGAACAAGACAGGGATGCCCACTCTCTCCACTGTTATTCAACATAGTACTGGAGGTCCTAGCCACGGCAATCAGACAAAACAAAGACAGACAAGGCATCCAGATTGGTAAAGAAGGAGTCAAATTGTCACTATTTGCAGATAACATGATATTGTACATAAAAAACCCTAAAGACTCCACTCCAAAACTACTAGAACTAATATCTGAATTCAGCAAAGTTGCAGGATACAAAATTAACACACAGAAACCTGTTGCTTTCCTATACACTAACGATGAACTAACGGAAAGAGAAATCAGAAAAACAATTCCATTCACAATTGCATCAAAAAGAATAAAATACCTAGGAATAAACCTAATGAAGAAAGTGAAAGACCTGTACTCTGAAAACTACAAGACACTCCTAAGAGAAATTAAAGAGGACACTAACAAATGAAATTCATCCCATGCTCTTGGCTAGGTAGAATAAATATTGTCAAAATGGCTATACTAGCTAAAGCAATCTACAGATTCAATGCAATCTCTATCAAAATACCAAGAGCTTTCGCAATGAACTGGAACAAATAATTCTAAAATTCATATGGAATGACAAAACACCCCGAATAGCCATAGCAATCCTAAGAAGGAGGAATAAAATGGGGAATTACGCTCCCTGACTTCAAACTCTACTACAAAGTCACAGAAATCAAGACAATTTGGTATTGGCACAAAGACAGACCCACAGACCAGTGGAACAGAATAGAAAAACCAAATATTAACCCAAACATATACAGTCAATTAATATTTGATAAAGGAGTCTTGGATATACAATGAGATGAAAGCCTCTTCAGCAGCGGGTGCTGGAAAAACTGGACAGCTACATATAAGAGAAAGAAACTGGACTACTGTCTAACCCCATACACAATGGTAAATTCAAGGTGGATCAAAGACCTGAATATAAGTCATGAAACCATAAAAGTTAGAAAAAAACATAGGCAAAAATCTCTTGGACTTAAACATGAACGACCTCTTCATGAACATATCTCCCCGGGCAAGGGAAACAAAAGCAAAAATGAACAAGTGGGACTATATCAAGCTGAAAAGCTTCTGTACAGCAAAGGACACCATCACTAGAACAAAAAGACAACCTACAGTATGGGAGAATATATTCATAAATGACGTATCCAATAATGGGTTGAAATCCAAAATATATAAAGAACTCACACACCTCAACAAACAAGAAGCAAATAATCCAATTAAGAAATGGGCAGAGCACATGAACAGACATTTCTCCAATGAAGAAATTCAGATGGCCAACAGGCACATGAAAAGATACTCCACATCGCTAATCATCAGCAAAATGCAAATTAAAACCACAATGAGATATCACCTCACACCAGTGAGGATGGCCAACATCCAAAACACAAACAACAACAAACGTTGCCAAGGGTTCAGAGAAAAGGGAACCCTCCTATGCTGTTGGTGGGAATGAAAATTAGTTCAACCATTGTAGAAAGTATGGAGGTTCCTCAAAAACCTCAAAATAGAAATACCATTTGACCCGGGAATCCCACTCTTAGGAATTTACCCTAAGAATGCAGCAGCCTAATTTGAAAATGACAGATGCACCCCTATGTTTATCACAGCACTTTTTACAATAGCCAAGAAATGGAAGCAACCTAAGTGTCCATCAGTAGATGAATGGATAAAGAAGATGTGGTACATATACACAATGGAATATTATTCTGCCATAAGAAGAAAACAAATCCTACCATTTGCAACAACATGGATGGAGTTAGAGGGTATTATGCTCAGTGAACTAAGCCAAGCCAAAAAAGGCAAATATGAAATGATTTCACTCATATGTGGAGTATAAGAACAAAGAAAAAAACTGAAGGAACAAAACAGCAGCAGACTCACAGAACCCAAGAATGGACTAATAGTTACCAAAGGGAAAGGGACTGGGGACGATGGTTGGAAGGGAGGGAAAAGGGGGAAAAAGGGGCATTACGATTAGCAGATGTAATGTTGGGGGGTCACAGGGAGGGCTGTACAACTCAGGGAAGATAAGTAGTGACTCTATAGCATCTCACTACGCTGATGGACAGTGACTGTAATGCGGTTGGTGGCGGAGACCTGATGAAGGGGGTAGTTTAATAACCATAGTATTGCACATGTAATTGTAGATTAATGATACCAAAATAAATCAGAAAATAAACAAACAAATAAATAATAATAATAATAATAATTATACCATAAATAGACAAAGGAAGATACAAACTGATAGAATAAAAGTTAGGAGACTGCAAAAAAAAAGTAGAACAGCTAATTACTAAGTGAATGCAAAATTAAATTAACTATCTCCAAAGTCAGTCAAGGAAAAGGGAAAGAGTAGAGAATATGCTACCTAATATATAAAGAATGGAGGAGGAAGAAAAAGAAGAAAAAAAAGAACCTTTAGATTGTGTTTGCAATATCATATTAAGTGAGTTAAGTTAGACTCTTAGATAGTAAGGAAGTTAACCTTGAACCTTTGGTAATCACAAATCTAAAGCCTGCAATGCCAATAACTACATACCTATCGATAATCACCCTAAATGTAAATGGTCTGAATGCACCAATCAAAAGACATACTGTCACTGAATGGATAAAAAACAAGACCCATCTATATGCTGCCTTCAAGAGACTCACTTTAAACCCAAAGACATACACAGACTAAAAGTGAAGGGATGGAAAAAGATATTTCATGCAAGTAATAGGGAGAAAAAAGCATGCATTGCAGTACTTGTATCAGAATAAATAGACTTCAAAACAAAGAAAGTCACAAGAGACAAAGGAGGACATTACATAATGATAAAAGGTGGAATACAACAAGAAGTTATAACCATTATAAATATCTATGTGCCCAACATAGGAGCACCTACATATGTGAAACAAATACTAACAGAATGAAAGGGGGAAATAGAAAGCAATGCATTCATTCTAGGAGACTTCAACACTCCACTCACTCTGAAGCAGAGATCAATCAGACAGAAAATAAGTAAGGAGACAGAGGCACGGAACAACATGTTAGAACAAATGGACGTAACAGACATCTACAGAACTCTACACCCAAAAGAAGCAGAATACACATTCTTCTTAAGGGCACATGGCACATTTTTAAGACAGATCATATACTAGGCCACAAAAAGAGCATAAATAAGTTCAAAAGATTGAAATTGTACAAACTAGTTTCTAAGACCACAAAGGTATGAACATAGAAATAAACTACGCCACAAAAATGAAAAACCCCACAAACACTTGGAGGCTTAATAACATGCTCCTAAATAACCAATGGATCAATGACCAAATAAAAACAGAGATGAAGCAATATATGGAGACAAATGACAACAATAATTTAACACAGCAAAATCTGTGGGATGCAGCGAAGGCCATACTAAGACGAAAGTTTATTGCAGTACAGGCCCACCTCCGGAGGGAAGAACAATCCCATATGAACGGTCTAAACTCACAATTAATGAAACTAGAAAAAGATGAACAAATGAGACCCAAAGTCAGTAGGAGGCACATAATAAACACTAGAGCAGAAATAAAGGAAATCTAGAAGAATAAAATAATAGAATTAATGAAAGCCAGAGCTGGTTTTATAAGAAAATAAACAAAATAGATAAATCCCTAGGCAGATTTATCAAGAAAAAAAGTCTACTCACATAAACAGAATCAGAAATGAGAAAGGAAAAATCACTATGGACACCACAGAAATAGAAAGAACTATGAAAAATTATATGCTAACAAACTGGAGAACCTAGAAAAATGGACAACTTTCTAGAAAAATACAACCATCCAAGGCTGACTCAGAAAGAAACAGAAAATCTGAACAGACAAATTACCATCAACGAAATTGAACTGGTAATCAAAAACTTACCTAAGAACAAAACTCCTGGACCAGATGGCTTCACCGCTGAATTTTATCAAACATTTAGTGAAAACCTAATACAGATCCTACTTAAAGTTTCCCAAGAGTAGAAGAAGAGGGAGTACTTCCAAACTCATTCTATGAGGCCAGCATCACTCTAATACCAAAACAAGGAAAACACACCAAAAAAGAGAAAATAACAGACCAATATCCCTGATGAACATAGATGCAAAGATACTCAACAAAATATTAGCAAACCGAATTAAAAAATACATCAAAAAGATCATCCATCATGATCAAGTAGATTTTATTTCAAGGACGCAAGGATGGTACCACATTCGAAAATCCATCAACATCATCCACCACATCAACAAAAAGGACAAAAACCACATGATCATCTCCATAGATGCTGAAAAAGCATTCGAAAAAATTCAAGATCCATTCATTATAAAAACTCTCAACAAAATTTGTATAGAGGGCAAGTACCTCAACATAATAAACGCCATATATTACAAACCTACAGCCAACATTATACTTAACAGCAAGAAGCTGAAAGCTTTTACTTTAAGATCAGGAACAAGACAAGGATGCCCACTCTCCCCACTTCTATTAAACATAGTACTGGAGGTCCTAGCCATGGCAATCAGACAACACAAAGAAATAAAAGCATCCAGATTGGCAAGAAAGAAGTTAAACTGTCCTTGTTTGCAGATGACATGATATTGTACATAAAAAACCCTAAAGGATCCACTCCAAAACTACTAGATCTAATATCTGAATTCAGCAAAATTACAAGATACAAAATTAATATGCAGAAATCTGTGGCATTACTACACACTAACAATGAACTAGAAAACTCAGGAAAACAATTCCATTCACAGTAGCATCAAAAAGAATAAAATACCTTAGAATAAACTTAACCAAGGAAGTGAAAGACCTATACTATGAAAATACAAGACACTCATTAGAGAAATTAAAGAAGAAACCAATAAATGGAAACACATCCCACGCTCATGGATAGGAAGAATTAATATTGTCAAAATGGTCATTCTGCCTCAAGCAATCTACAGATTCAATGCAATTCCTATCATAATACCAACAGCATTCTTCAACGACATACAGAAAATAATTTTAAAATTCATATGGAACCACAAAAGACCCCAAATAGCCAAAGCAATCCTGAGAAAGAAGAATAAAGCTGGGGGATTATGCTCCCCAACTTGAAGCTCTACTGCAAAGCCACAGTAATATAGACAATTTGGTACTGGCACAAGAACTGAGCCATAGACCAATGGAACAGATTAGAGAGCTCTGATATAAACCCAACCATATATGATCAATTAATATATGATAAAGGAGCCATGGACATACAGTAGGGAAATGACAGCCTCTTCAACAGCTGGTGTTGGCAAAACTGGACAGCTACATGCAAGAGAATGAAACTGGATTATTGTTTAACCCCATAAACAAAAGTAAACTCGAAATGGATCAAAGATCTGAATGTAAGTCATGAAACCACAAAACTCTTAGAAGAAAACATAGGCAAAAATCCCCTGAATATAAGCATGAGCAACTTCTTCCCTGAACACATCTCCTCGAACAAGGGAAACAAAAGCAAAAATGAACTTATGGGACTACATCAAACTAAAAAGTTTCTGTACGGCAAAGGACACCATCAACAGAACAAAAAGGCATCCTACAGTATGGGAGAATATATTTGTAAATGACATATCTGACAAGGGATTAACATCCAAAATATATAAAGAACTTACATGCCTCAACACCCAAAAAGAAAATAACCCGATTAAAAAATAAGCAGAGGATATGAAGAGACAGTTCTCCAAAGAAGAAATTGAGATGGCCAACAGGCACATGAAAAGATGCTCCACATCACTAATCATCAGGGAAATGCAAATTAAAACCACAATGAGATATCACCTCACACCAGTAATGATGGCAAGCATCCAAAAGACTATGAATAACTAATGCTGGTGAGGATGCAGAGAAAGGGGAACCCTCCTATACTGCTGGTGGGAATGTAAGCTATTGTGGAAAGCAATATGGAGGTTCCTCAAAAAATTAAAAATAGAAATACCACTTGACCCGGGAATCCCACTTTTTGGAATTTACCCAAAGAATACAACTTTTCAGATTCAAAAAGACATATGCACCCCTATGTTTATTGCAGCACTTTTTACAATAGCCAAGATATGGAAGCAACCTAAGTGTCCATCAGTAGATGAATGGATAAAGAAGATGTGGTACATATACACAATGGAATACTATTCAGCCATAAGAAGGAAACAAATTCTACCATTTGCAACAACATGGATGGAGCTGGAGGATATTATGCTCAGTGAAATAAGCCAGGCAGAGAAAGACAAGTGTCAAATGATTTCCCTCATTTGTGGAGTATAACAATGAAGCAAAACTGAAGGAACAAAATAGCAGCAGACTCAGAGACTCCAAGAAGGAACTAGTGGTTACCAAAGTGGAGGGGTGTGCGAGGGCAGGTGCGATGGAGGGAGATGGGGATTGAGGGGTATTATGTTTAGTACACATGGTGTGGGGGTCACGGGGAAAACAGTGTAGCACAGAGAAGGCAAATAGTAAATCTGTGGCATCTTACTACACTGAAGGACAGTGACTGCATTGGGGTATGGATGGGGACTTGATAATATGGGTAAATGTAGTAACCACACTGCTTTTTCATGTGAAACCTTCATAAGAGTGTATATCAATAATACCTTAATAATAAATAAATAAATAAATAAAATAGGAAACCACTGAAAGAGAGAGACGTGAAATCCCGAGAGAGAATTTTTGAATGTACCTTGGTCATAATTAAGTAATGAAATGAGTCACACTTAGAAAATTAATTTAATGTAACTTCATGTAAAATATGGTAACAGCAAATCCCATGAGCATGTCAGCCACACCTAGGACATGGCCAATAAAGAGAACAACATACACCATTTTATAATCTGTGTAGAGTAGAAAATAAATTCAATCTGTACCCATCATTATGTTCAATAGAACTTTGTTTTATATTGTTTCAGCATTTATAATAGTAAATAGTAAAGAAAAGTTAAAAATTAAAAAAATATTAAAGGTCTGGGAAACTCAAGTTGTTTCTCAACAAAAGAAGGAATCATTCAGCCCATCAGACTCTTGAGTTTTTATACTGTTCAGTTGACAATTATGTGGCAGCCAGAGGTCTGGGAGATGTGTCTTTGGTAGGGAGAGGGCTGCTGAGGGCAAGGAAATTAATGTAACATAGTTTATCACATTTCACAAATCTATTGGTATTTTTGTTTAACATTTTAAGTTTTCCTGTGTATTGGGGAAAACTTCTCCTTCAGCCCCTTTAGTAGCTTTAGTTCTGTTTTGCAGAGCTGTGAAATTCCCTGCCTTTGAGAGGAAATGCAAGGTTTTCTAAATTGGCTCTTCAGAAAGGATAGCAAAATTGTATATAAACTTGCCATTTTAAGTATCATTTACATTATAACTTAGTTTTGCATTTCTTATTTGTGTCCAGTGTTTGAGTAAAGTCAGAAGCATTCAATACCAATTTCTTAAAATATTTTTTGACAGTGTATGAGTAATAAAAAGATTTATCCTTATCTCCTTCTCTCCCCTGTGTAGAAATATCAAATGGGAAATGGCCAGCAGTGGTCAAGTCTTAATCAATGCTGAAGAGCAGAAACTTCTGCTCATAATCCTTACTATCACAATTCTTAATAATATCATTTAATAAACATTAAGAAGCTAAAATGACATTATTTATTGAAAAAAGTGATTCATTTAGATTATGTTTTTTTTTAATACCTTTAAGTCATCATTTTGGTATAAATATACATACATAAATTAAGATAAGCTCTGACCACAGTAATTGAAGTCTTAATTAAATATTAAAATTAGTCACTATGTAGCCAAGTTTTTCAATTTTCTAAACACCAAAATAACCAAGTGGTTCATTGATTATACTGCTTGTAAATCAGGCATATTCTGCATATTTAGCTCAGATTGCCCTATTTACTACTTCATTTAGAAAGGTGGATATCCATGCACAAAAATATGTACACACAAAAAGCACTGGTGAAAGAGAAATTCATAAACTTGATTTTGAGTATTAAGTTATTGCATCCACATCAATCTGAGTCTTCCTTGAATCCAAGGATAAGAAAATCAAAGCCTTCTATGATCATATACTATAGAAAAAGAGTTATTATTCCTAATACATAGAAAATACACAGGTTCCATTCACCAGTTGGAGTGTATTCTTTTAATGTTTTCTTTAAAGTATGTGAGTGATATCATCTCATGAGATTTGGGGGAACAGATGGATCTCATTTTCTTGTTTTACAGAGACTTATTTTTGTTTTCTCTGGAATAATTACAATCATAAGGTATTATTGGATGAGTGAGATTTATAAATGTGCCTTGTCTTCTCTTTCAGCATCATCTCCACTTTCACGATTTTGGAATGAGAGGAATCTAGAAACTGTTCCTGGGACATCCGAAATCTCTTTCCCATAAATATAATACATAACTAAAACAATCAAGGGACGCTCAAAGTCTGACAATTTCTCTTCCTGTTAACCTAACTAAACTTAAATATATACATGTTTATTAGTAAGAAGAGATCCTTTACTATTCACACCCTGCAGTCAGTCTCTAAGCTTTTAGGGAGGTGGCTAAGAGAGTGATAAGGAGGGCTCAGGAATTTGCATTCTACATGTTAGTGCTGGCTCCAGAAGCCACAATGCATTTAATTCACTAAATTTATTCTAGATTCTGCTCAACTTTTATAAATCTGTTAAAACTCTCCCAATTATTTCATTTATTTGGGACATGGAAATAATCAATAACAGGAAGAATTAAGAGATTACTGCTCCTGAAGCATGAGCATTAGCCGCCATACATTTGTTTCAAATTTACCTTGCTCATCCTAATATGTCCATCCTACCTACTCCAGAAAAAGGAGGCTTTGGTATATATAATTCAGTATAAAGCACATTTATTGAGAGATTACTTTGAGGATGCGAATATATATAGGACATAGTCCTGGTCCTCTAAGGACCCACCCACTTTGGTGGTAATAGACACAAACACCAATATCTATAATCCACATAATACTGGGATGAGTTCTACTACAGAAGTGCATGGAACAATGGAAGAAAATAGGGTAAAAGGACTCAGATCATGAGGAATCTGGAAAGAGTTATGGATGTGGTGGAATTTAAGCAAAGCTTCAAAGAATGGACAGAACTCCAACTAAGACCGGCTGAAGGGAGGTCAGGGAAGACACAGAGGAAAACCTTCAAGTGGCTTCAAGAAATGGTTAGTAATATAGCAGAGTTAAGTCATAGGCCACTCAGTGCTACAAAGTGAGGGAATAAACACTTAATATTTTTAAAAGCATGAAGTATTTAAGTAAATCTTAGTATTTACTTAAATACTTAAAAACTTATAAAGTAAAACAATATTTTGAAAGCATAAAGTACTGACAGTAAAAGGAGATGAGAAAAGATGCCAGGAGATATTTAAAAACCAACTCCAATAAATCACAATTTTAACAATATCTTCATATTTTAATGGTCTAGTCAGTATTTCAAGACAATAATTGTTTTAATTATTCTATTTCAGGGTACTATGAGTATTTTTATGATTTCACTAAACTAATAAACTACTGAGCTGTATTCTCCAGAACACTTTATCATTGGAGAGGCACAGAAAGACATCAACAATATTCCTACATCTTTACTCTAGGAGCAACAAAATGCATTTCTAATACACTGCATGGTTTTGTTTCTTGTAGAACCACACCCATATCTGCTTCCAAAAGAAGACATAGCTCGAGGAAAAATGTGCTTGAATCAGTAACCATACATAGATTTGAATTCTGTTTTTCACATGGCAACTTCGTTACATCTTCTAAGCTCACTCAAAGTGGTTTTTCAGCAGCCTGAGTAAACATAGCAAAGTGGAAAACACACATCTGTAGGTCCTTCCCTTATCTAAGTCTGTGAGTGTTACTAGCCCTTTAAAGTATTTGGAAAGATAAGCAGCGTTACAAATTTCAAATCCTGAAAAGAGGGAATGAATAGCCCTGGGGTTAAAAAAAGGAAACTAACAAAAACTTATGTCATTAAGAATTTGTGGGCTAACTGAAAGGACTGTTCTACAGCACATTATCTCTGGCAGTACTGGGCCACAGGAATCATGTGGTGTAGTCTTGGGACAGCCTGTGACTAACTCCTTGACCAAAGAAGAACCCCATACATTATCAGAACCTAATTCCTTTTTTTGCAAAATGAGACAGTGAAAGTTCCTTCATATTTCCAAGTATTATTATAGGAACTATCCATGAATGAGTTTTGTAAATTCTAAAAATTACTAAAATATAAGCTATCATTCTTCTTTCTTACTACATTTAAGGGATGATTAAATACAAATTGACTGTAAAGAACTCTATTCAATTCTTTGCTTAAAGAACGAACAGTGTGGTTTCTGGAAGATTTGATGTTTTTCCAGTGGAATTTCCAATGGCATGGAATTTTCCTGGTATATCTATATATGTAATTAAATACGGAAGTTTATTCTAAATAAACACAGATGTTTATGGTTAAAAAAAGAATGAACAGTGTGAGTTCCTCAAGTTATTTTTAGCCATTAAAATCCTATTTTCAGTGGGTAAAAGGACGAGACAACTGAGCAATGCCTTTGTTTGGCAGGGTTCCCTTGGGACCGCCTGAACTCAGAAACACTGCCGACTCATCTAACAGGATGAGCTAAAGGAGAGCAAGCTTGGGGAGAAAGGATGGGCAAGAATAACGAGGGAGAGAGTCTGACGTCCTCCTCAAAACAACAGACTTTCCATTGCTTAAAAGTAATGTACAGAATTAAAATATTATTCTTTTACATTTATGACGATATGAGCTGCAAACAACATCTATAAGAGATCTTATTTGACTAAATAGAGAAAATTAAAAATGACATATATGGCGTCAATCTTTGTTTAGATACTGCAAAGGATTTTCACAACGCCCACGAAATTTTCTCAACCATATGGTAAGATAAGAAATCATTTTATAGATACTTAACGTTAAGTTCAGTGGGGTTAAATGACATGCAAATTACACAACCAGTAAGTAATCAGTCAAGACTCAACCCAGATACGACTTCCAGTTTATTCCCTACCTAAGAAGAAGGTCTAAGCATTCCTGGGTGCTCACAATACCTTCTTTTGGGGTAAATGTAGGTGAATCTGTAAGGTTTTCCCTTTTCCAAGTATGTATCACTGTATGAGGACAGAACTTTTCATATACTTTAACCATTACAACATATGATAACAGATTGAAATCAGATGCAAATATGAAAATCCTGCTGTATTCTATTAGAACATTGATGATATTTGAAAAAATGTAAAATGTCACAGTTACTTTTATAAAAAATATACTTCTTATGTTAACACTAAATGGGTATATTACTATTTTAAATGAATGAATAACTTAAAAGAATTTCTCAGTTTTAATTTCTAAAATGGTGAATAGCAATAGGTGTGGTCCACTAAATGCCATTAGAGGTCCTCAATAATTATAAAAGTGCAAAAGGATCCCGAGAGCAAACCAGAACTGAGAAACCCTGCTCTAAATCACGACCCAAGCATGTCCATTTCTCTCCTGTTTTTTTAATAGAGTATGTAGTTTTCAAGTTTACAAAAGTAGCACATGCTTTACCTCCACCCCAAAGAAGAGAAAATGCAGAATATATTTTAAAAATCAGTTCAGTAATAAACTCACTGCCCTGATATAATCATTGTTAACATTTACAACATTTATCTCTTTAAATATTTTCATTTGAGAATACATTTTACATGTTATCTCTTTCTTGATGCACTGTTTTGTTTCCAATCAATACAATGAGATAAGCATTTAAGGCACGTTACTATAAATTCTATGAACAGTTCATTTAATGACTGCCTATTATTCTATCATATGTCCAATCTATAACTTTTTCAGCCAACCCTGTTAGACACTTAAGTTGTTCCTCAGTTTAAAATATTATAAATAAAGGAAGCAGAAAGAGATCCTGGTAAGATTCTCTAAACTTCTGGGAGGTAGATGAAGTGTATATTTTTCTTTATCCTGCCAATTTTCCATTTGGAGGCTGGGGGAGACTATATAAAGATATAAAGATACATGTTATCTTTATATAAGAAATATAAAGATAATGAATGGGTTTTAAGTATAGAACCTCATGCAGAAATCATTCATGTTTTGCAGTACTGCTGGAATAAAGTGAGATCTCTTGCCACCACTCTGTGATTATTTGATTCAGAGCAAAAGACCTTCTGAATCTGAAACACTATGAAGTTCATTTTTAACTGGATGAGATTTGAATAACAGAAGAAATGTGGTAGAAGCTACCACTTTTTGGAGAAATCCAGTGGTAAAGGAAAGGCAAAACAGGTTTGCTAGAAAGATGGGAGGAGAAAGAAAAATTTTTGTGTTTGTTTGTCAACATATGGGAGACATATACTGAGAACCATTTATCATATACTTTCATTAGTAATATGTCAAAGAAGTCAGTATAATCACTCAGAAATTGCCTTCCTAGTCACAGATGGAAACCAAATTCAATATCTGAAAATCAACCTCTTACCTGCTATTATAGAATATAAATAAGTTGCCATTTTGAGAGATAAAGAATAGTAGTAATAGTAAGTAGTTATCAGGCCACCCATTTCTCAACTTGAGAGCTAAATTTTTTTTCAGCAGTAGTCAGTTTTTTTAGATTCCCAAGTTGGGAAGGAAAAGACAGTTTTTCATTTTTATTTTCTGTGTAATTCCATTCTAATTTATAATTGATACATCAACTATTTTATGTGTATTTACTCATTCAATCATGTTAATATTTTTCCTTCCTACCTGAACTGTTGATTCCCTACATGCCGTATGCTGGTGTGTATATTATTTATGCTTTCACATGATGTTTTATCTCTTGTTAGGCTATGGCTCCAGAGAAGAAATCAAGATTAATTATTTTTATAACTTTTTGTGAACTGGATTCCCATAAATATAAACAGGTACACGATCAAAGAGCAAGACTGGGCACTTTACTAATTCTATTCTTATTTAGGAAAGGTTTATATAATCCACATATAAGAGGTTACTAAAAACTTAAGTGTGAAAGTATCTGATTAATGATGGCAAGGGAGAAGAACCATGTGATAGCACCATTAATTAACTACATAGTAAGATTTATTAAGATGGCACTTAGTCAAGTTTTCCTCTTCTCTTTAAAATCTAGACCAATCTTTGAATTATGTTTGTTTGAGCCCACCAAACCACAAAGCTGTAGAGAGGCTAATAAAAAAATAACAGAACTCTAAAATTTCAGTTGATAAAGGCTATTCAAAGTATAAATTTTATATAGATAGAGCTCTACAGAATTTTCTAAAGTTAGAATATCCTGATACAATAAATTCACAAAGGAAATGCTATATGTACTTGGTTTTTGTCTTTTGCCCCATCGGATTCATTCTCCATCCGTCTCTGCACATCTCTTTACCCCAAAAGACTGACAATTTACAGGTTGTATCAACAGACACCCTTGTCCTCTGGCTACTTGTTATGGTTTGGCCATTGGAAAACACAGTAAGGGACTGGAAAGCAGGAAGAGAATGAAGTCAAAGAAATATCCCTCTGGCCCGCTGGTGCCAGGCTGTGGTTAGAGAATGTTTGCATTCCTGTGCGGTAATTTTTTCCTAGAGCAACATCTCCACAGGTTCCAGTAACTGCTCTCCTTATTTTCTCTTCCAGGCCTAAGGATGATTAACTCTGACTGTGAGTGCTTTACCATTTGTTGTTGGTCTTGCTTTCCTTCCAATACCTTTGTAAAGATGGGATAATAATGTAAAAAAATAATAATCCTTTCATTATTTTCCATTGTCCCTTTTGAGGAATTCATCTGTTCCTTGCCAGGATTCTGATAGATAAAATAAAAAATAGAATGCTTCCTTCCACGTGTTGGAGACAAAACAGTCTTGGTGACAGACACAGAAAAAGATGACTAAGAAAAGATGATCCATATGAGAACAAGGCAGATATTTGCTTTAGCAACTTGCAGGTAAGGATTTCATCAATTTGTAAGAATGACAGAATAGTTAAAAGCAAAGCCATACAAAAATGAAAAATATTACTAATAGTGGAAACACTCATTTAACACTTTGTGACAGGCATTCTACTAAGTGCTTTCTGGGCACTATATCAGTTCATGCAAATATCACCTTCAGATAGGTTTGAAGTTAAGAAAACCAAAGCTTAGAATAGGCAAGGATAATCAAGCAAAGAGTAGTTGGAATTGGACTTCTTTTATTCCAGAGTCTGTTCCCTCAACTGCAATGCAACATCACCAACTGGTAGTTATTTAGCTATATAATTTCTACCTCTTCCCATTTTCACATATATAGTCATATACATGAGGAGGCTGTAGTAATCAAATGACTACTACTTGTAATCTTAATCAAATGATTGGTATTATTTATCAGGTCAAAGCTCAGAAAGTCAGTGGGGAGGCAAGCAAAAGGAGAGCTTCACTATAAATACCACAGTCAGCCATGCCGATCTTACAGATGCTGAAAACTGAGTTAAGATAGACTTTAAAAAAGTGCTCAAGAAAATTAATCCAAATCAAAGCTACAGACCCTTCGATTCTTATTTATTTACTACTTTTCTTTCTTTTTTTTTCACCAAATTTCTAGCCCCACTAAGTGTCAAGATGGAAACTAAAAAGAGAAACTAAAAAATAAAAGGAAAAAGGAATGCAAGCAGAAGGCAGAGGAAGAATAGGAAAACACCTAAGAAAACAAAGGCATAGTTTACACAAAGAGTTCTTTAGACTCTTGGTAAAATTAGTATATGCTTTTTCTATTTAAAAATCATGCAAATAATAAATGATTAAGAGTGTTTATATATTAATTGAGGGAGATGGAAAATGAGTTTATCAGTACCACAAAACAGAAATGGAAAACAAAACTGAAAATACTCAGAAATGAAAGCCATACTTGAAAATAAAAGCAATGGAATAAATATTACTGAAAACAGAGACAGGGAATAAGCTAAAGGTACACATACAAAAATGAAGTGGAGACTGGAGTGGATTAAAGATGGCAGTGTGAGAGGTGAGACAGAGGCTTCCTCCTAAAACTGCATATAATACAAAAATATAATTAATACAACTAATCCTGAAAGAGCAACAGGAAAGAGGGCTGCACTAAACTGCATACACCTGGAGAAAAGAATAAACCTCATACAACAGGGTAATGTAACAAAGGCGTGGCCCGATGGGACCCAAGGCCTTCCCCCAGCCCAGCTCACCAGTAGGAGGAAGAGAAACAGAGTGGGGAGGGAGTGGAGGCCTTGGACTGTGGAATACCTAACTCCGAAGATCTGACCTGGGAGCACAAACCTACATTTCATGGTGTTTTCATGGTATTCTTGTGATTAGGGGGTTGGAAAGCTAAGACAGGTAGAATACCCGGAGAGACTGAGATTCCAGCCACTTGTGGAAAGCACGGATCCATATCTGGCTGCTCTGGGACAAAAGAAAGGTGGGCAGCCTGAGAGACTTCCTAACAGCAAGAGGGCTGCTAAAGGGGCAAGGACTGCACAGAGCTTACTGCTCAGGAGAAAGGACAGGTAGACAAAATTATCTGGGTGTACTCTGCCCAGCAGGTTGGGAGCTTTCACGATCTTCAGGAGCTCCACCTCCCTGGCTAGCTACAGAGCCCAAAGACCCCCTCCATGATATGCAGACTACTGAGCCTTTCTCCCGGCCAGCCCCACCTGGCTCACAGACCGGCAAACCCTACCCTGGAGTTAGGTCAGCCAGAGGGAAGCCCCGTCTATAGCAACTACAAACGCAAAGCACAGAGGCTTATACCTCTGTGCTCGGCCCACTGGTTCTGGCAGTGGAGACAGGCATAGCAGCTGGGAAGAAGGAAACATCTTTGTACTCCACCCAGGCACCGATACTGCTCCCCTGCAAACCTGACATTGTTTCAGGAGCTGAGCAGCTCCTGAGAGTAGAGCTTCTGGGTACTAGAGGGTGCTATGTAAAACTATGAAATGCCAAAAGAACATGGTCCAAAGTAAAATTATGAATACAACCCCTGAGAAAAGTCAAATGAAATCGACCTCATGAATCTGCCTGAAAGAGATTTCAAAATAAAAATCATTAACATGCTCATGGATGTGCAGAAAAATATTCAAGAACTCAGGGAATAATTCCAGTCAGAGACCCAATCATTATGGAACACAGTATCAGAAATGAAACATACAATGGAAAGTTTTAAAAGCAGATTAGATACAGTGGAGGAGACGATAAATGAAATAGAAATTAGGGAAGAGGAATACAAAGAAGCTGAGGCACAGAGAGAAAAAAAGATTTCTAAGAATGAAAGAATATTGAGAGAACTGTGTGGCCAATCCAAATGGAACAATATCACATTATAGTGGTACCAGAAGAAGAAGAGAGAGAAAAAGGGATAGAAAGTGTCTTTGAGGAGGTAATTGCTGAAAACTTCCCCAATCTAGGGGAGGAGATAGTCTCTCAGGCCATGGAGGTGAACAGATCTCCAAACACAAGGGAACCAAGGAAGACAACACCAAGACATATAGTAATTAAATGGCAAACATCAAGGATAAGGACAGACTATTAAAAGCAGCCAGAGAGAGAAATAAGATCACATACAAAGGAAAATCCATCAGGCTATCATCAGACTTCTCAGCAGAAACGTTACAGGTCAGAAGGAAGTGGCATGATGTATTTAATGCAATGAAGCAGAAAGGCCTCGAAACAAGAATACTTTATCCAGCAAAGTTATCTTTTAAATTTGAAGGAGGGATTAAACAATTCCCATATAAGCAAAAGCTGAGAGAATTTACCTCCCACAAACCATCTCTACAGTGTACTGTGGAGGGACTGCTGTACATGGAACTGTTCCTAAGGTTTAACAGCCATGACCAGAGGTAATAAAACCACAGCAAAGAAGGTAGAACAGTTATTTACTAAGCAAATGAAAAATTAAATCAACTATCCCTAAAGTCAATCAAAGGATAGACAAAGAGTACAGAATATGATACCTAATATATAAAGAATGGAGGAGGAGAAAAAAAGAACCTTTAGATTGTGTTTGTAATAGCATATTAACTGAGTTAAGTTAGACTCTTAGATAGTAAGGAAGTAAACCTTGAACCTCTGGTAACCACGAATCTAAAGCCTGCAATGCCAATAACTAATACCTTTCCATAATTACCCTAAATGTAAATGGTCTGAATGCACCAATCAGAAGACATAGAGTCATTGAATGAATAAAAAAGCAAGACCCATCTATATGTTGCCTATTTTAAACCCAAAAACATACATAGACTAAAAGTGAAGGGATAGAAAAAGATATTTCATGCAACTAATAGGGATAAAAAGCAGGAGTTGCAGTACTTGTATCAGACAAAATAGACTTCGAAACAAAGAAAGTCACAAGAGACAAAGAAGGACATTACATAATGATAAAGGGGTCAATCAAACAGAAAGATATAACCATTATAAATATCTATGCACCCAACACAGAAGCAACTACATATGTGAAACAAACACTAACAGAATTAAAACGGGAATGCATTCATTCCAGGAGACTTCAACACTACACTCACCCTGGAGGAGAGATAAACCAGACAGATGATAAGTTAAGGAGACAGAAGCACTGAACAACACATTAGAACAGACGGACATAACAGACATCTACAGAACTCTACACCCAAAAGCCGCACAATACACATTCTTCTCAAGTGCACATGGAAGATTTTTTTACATAATTAATTTTGGTATCATTAATCTACAATTACATGTGCAATATTATGGTTATTAAACTACCCAGTTCATCAGGTCCCACCCACCAACCCCATTACACTCACTGTCCATCAGCGTACTGAGATCCTATAGAATCACTACTGGTCTCTGAGTTGTACAGCCCTCCCTGTGCCACTCCCCAACATTACATCTGTTAGTCGTAATGCCCCTTTTTCCCCCTTATCCCTTCCTTCCCACCCATCTTCCCCAGTCCCTTTCCCTTTGGTAACTATTAGTCCTTTCTTGGGTTCTGTGAGTCTGCTGCTGTTTTGTTCCTTCAGTTTTTTTCTTTGTTCTTATACTCCACATATGAGTGAAATCATTTCATACTTGTCTTTTTCAGCTTAGCTGATTTCACTAAGCATAATACCCTCTAGCTCCATCCATGTTGTTGCAAATGGTAGGATTTGTTTTCTTCTCATGGCTGAATAATATTCCATTGTGTATATGTACCACATCTTCTTTATCCATTCATCTACTGATGGACACTTAGGTTGCTTCCATTTCTTGGCTATTGTAAATAGTGCTGCGATAAACATAGGGGTGCATCTGTCTTTTTCAAACTGGGCTGCTGCATTCTTAGGGTAAGTTCCTAGGAGATGGATTCCTGGGTCAAATGGTATTTCTATTTTGAGTTTTTTGAGGAACCTCCATACTGCTTTCTACAATGGTTGAACTAATTTGCATTCCCACCAGCAGTGTAGGAGAGTTCCCTTTTCTCCACATCCTTGCCAACGTTTGTTGTTGTTTGTGTTTTGGATGTTGACCATCCTCACTGGTGTGAGGTGATATCTCATTGCGGTTTTAATCTGCATTTCTCTGATGATTAGCGATGTGGAGCATCTTTTCATGTGCCTGTTGGCCATCCGAATTTCTTCTTTGGAGAAGTGTCTGTTGATGTCTTCTGACCATTTCTTAATTGGATTATTAGCTTTTTGTTTGTTCAGGTGCGTGAGTTTTTTTATACATTTTGGATATCAACCCCTTATCCGATACGTTATTTATGAATATATTCTCCCATACTGTAGGTCGTCTTTTTGTTCTAGTGATGTTGTCCTTTGCTGTACAGAAGGTTTTCAGCTTGATATAGTCCCACTTGTTCATTTTTCCCTTTGTTTCCCTTGCCTGGGGGGATATGTTCATGAAGAAGTCACTCATGATTATGTCCAAGAGATTTTAACCTACGTTTTTTTCTAGGAGTTTTATGTTTCATGACTTACATTCAGGTCTTTGATCCACCTTGAGTTTACCTTTGTGTATGGGGCTAGACAGTAGTTCAGTTTCATTCTCTTACATGTAGCTGTCCAGTTTTTTGAACACCCGCTGCTGATGAGGCTGTCATCTCTCCATTGTATATCCAAAGCTCCTTTATGAAATATTAATTGACTGTATATGTTTGGGTTAATGTTTGGATTTTATATTCTGTTCCACTGGTCTATGTGTCTGTTTTTGTGCCAAAACCAAAGTGTCTTGATTACAGTGACTTTGTAGTAGAGCTTGAAGTCAGGGAATGTAATTCCCCCTGTTTTATTCCTCCTTCTCAGGATTGCTTTGGTTATTCGGGGTCTTTTGTGGATCCATATGAATTTTAGAATTATTTGTTCCAGTTCATTGAAGAAAGATGTTGGTAGTTTGATAGGGATTGCGTTGAATCTGTAGATTGCTTTAGGTAGTATAGCCATTTTGACAATATTTATTCTTCCTAGCCAAGAGCATGGGATGCATTTCCATTTGTTAGTGTCCTCTTTAATTTCTCTTAGGAGTGTCTTGTAGTTTTCAGAGTACAGGTCTTTCACTTCCTTGGTTAGGTTTATTCGTAGGTGTTTTATTCTTTTTGATGCAATTGTGAATGGAATTTTTTCTGATTTCTCTTTGTTAGTTCATCGTTAGTGTATAGGAAAGCAACAGATTTCTGTGTGCTAATTTTGTATCCTGCAACTTTGCGTAATTCAGATATTCTAGTAGTTTTGGTGTGGAGTCTTTAGGGTTTTTTATGTACAATATCATGTCATCTGCAAATAGTGACAATTTGACTTTTTCTTTACCAATCTGGATGCCTTGTCTGTCTTTGTTTTGTGTGATTGCCGTGGCTAGGACCTCCAGTACTATGTTGAATAACAGTGAAGAGAGTGGGGATCCCTGTCTTGTTCGTGATCTTAGATGAAAAGCTTTCAGCTTCTTGCTGTTAAGTATGGTGTTAGCTGTGGGTTTGTCATATATGGCCTTTATGATGTTGAGGTACTTGCCCTCTATACCCATTTTGTTGAGAGTTTTAATCATGAATGGATGCTGGATTTTGTCAAATGCTTCAGCATCCATGGAGATGATCATGTGGTTTTTGTTCTTCTTTTTGTTGATGTGGTGGATGATGTGGATGGATTTTGGAATGTTGTACCATCCTTGCATCCCTGGGATGAATCCCACTTGATCATGGTGTATGATCCTCTTGATGTATTTTTGAATTCAGTTTGCTAATATTTTGTTGAGTAGTTTTGCATCTACGTTCATCAGGGATATTGGTCTGTAATTTTCTTTTTCGGTGAGGTCTTTGCCCAGTTTTGGTATTAGAGTGATGCTGGCTTCATAGAATGAGTTTGGAAGTATTCCCTCCTCTACTATTTTTTGGAAAACTCTAAGGGGAATGGGTGTTATTTCTTCTCTATATGTCTGGTAGAATTCAGACGTGAATACATCTGGTCCGGGGATTTTGTTCTTGGGTAGTTTTTTGACTACCAATTCAATCTCGTTGCTGGCGATTGGTTTGTTTAGGTTTTCTGTTTCTTGCTTGGTCAGTCTTGGAAGGTTGTATTTTTCTAAGAAGGTGTCCATTTCTTCAAGATTTTCCAGCTTGTTAGCATATAGATTCTCATAATATTCTCTTAAAATTCTTTGTATTTCTGTGTGGTCCATCGTTATTTTTCCTTTCTCATTTCTGATTCTGTTTATGTGTGTAGATTCTCTTTTTCTCTTAATGAGTCTGGCTAGGGGTTTATTTTGTTTATTTTTTCAAAGAACCAGATCTTGGTTTCATTGATTTTTTCTATTGTTTTATTCTTCTCAATTTTATTTATTTCTTCTCTGATCTTTATTATGTCCTTCTGGTGACTTTGGGCCTCAGTTGTTCTTCTTTTTCCAATTTCAGTAATTGTATCTTTAGACTACTCATTTGGGAATGTTCTTCCTTCTTTAATAGGCCTGGATTGCAATATACTTTCCTCTTAGGACTGCCTTTGCTGCGTCTCACAGAAGTTGTGGTTTTGTGTTGTTGTTGTTATTAGTCTCCATATATTCTTTGATTTTGTTTTGATTTGGTCATTAACTCATTGATTAACTAGGCGAATGTTGTTAACTCTCCATGTATTTGTGAGCGTTTTTTATTTCATTGTAAAATTTATTTCTAGTTTTACACCTTTGTGATCTGAGAAGTTAGTTGGTAGAATTTCAATATTTTTGAATTTATTGTGGTTCTTCTTATGGCCTAGTATGTGGTGTATTCTGGGAAATGTTCCATGTGCACTTGAGAATAATGTGTATCCTGTTGCTTTTAGGTGTAGAGTTCTGTAGATGTCTGTTAGATCCATCTATTCTAGTGTGTTGTTCAGTGCCTCTGTGTCTTTACTTATTTTCTGTCTGGTTGATCTGTCCTTTGGAGTGAGTGATGTGTTGAAGTCTCCTAAAACGAATGCATTGCTTTCTATTTCCTTCTTTAATTCTGTTAGTATTTGTTTCACATATGCTGGCGCTCCTGTGTTTGGTGCATATACATTTATAATGGTTATATCTTCCTGTTGGACTGACCCCTTTATCATTATGTAATGTCCTACTTTATCTCTTGCTACTTTCTTTGTTTTGAAGTCTATTTTGTCTAATAAAAGTACTGCACCACCTGCTTTTTTCTCCTTGTTGTTTGCATGATATATCTTTTTCCATCCCTTCACTGTTAGTCTGTGTATATCTTTGGGTTTGAGGTGAGTCTCTTGTAAGCAGCATATAGATGGGTCTTGCTTTTTTATTCACTCTGTTACTCTGTGTCTTTTGATTGGTGAGCTCAGTCAATTTACAGTTAGGGTGATTATCAATAGATATGTACTTATTGCCATTGCTGGCTTTAGATTCGTGGTTACCAAAGGTTCAATGGTAGCTTCTTTACTATCTAAGAATCTAACTTAACTTTCTTGTTAAGGTATTGTCAACACAGTCTGATGTTTCTTTATTTCTCTCCCTTCTTATTCTTCCTCCTCCATTTTTTATATACCAGGTGTTTTATTCTTTTGCTTTAGTTAGTATTTGGATGGCCTAGTTTCTTTGCTATGATTTTATTTTCTCTGGTGACATCTTTTTAGGCTTAGGAATGCTTACTTCTAGAGCAGTCCGTTTAAGATATACTGTAGAGGTGGTTTATGAGAGGCAAACTCTCTCAACTTTCGCTTCTCTGGAAAATTTAAATCCCTCCCTCAAATTTAAATGATAATCGTGCTGGATACAATATTCTTGGTTTGAGGCCATTCTGTTTCATTACGTTAATTTATACCATGCCATTCTCTTCTGGCCTATAAGGTTTCTGTTGAGAAGTCTGATGAGAACTGCCTCAGCTTCTCTGTATTCCTGTTTTCTGATTTCTATTCCACTAACAGTGTCTTGCATCTCATCCAGTCTGCTGCTAAGCCGGTTGATCGCTTGTCTCATTTCTGCATTGTCTTTCCTCACTTCCCTCACTTCCTCCCTCAGCTCTTGCATATTTCTCTGTAGATCCATCAGTATGGTTATGACTTTTGTTCTGAATACTTTTTCAGGAAGATTGTGCATTTCCATCCCTTCAGGTTCCTGGTGTTGTCTGGGTGTTGTCTGGGTCTGGGTGAGTTTTGTTGGTACCATATTCCTCTGTCTTTTCATGGCGATAGAAGTGGTTGCTGGTAGATGCCACGTATGTCAGATGGGCTTTTTAAGACTTTAAAAAAAGAACAAAAAAGAAAAGAAAAGAAAGAAAAGAGAAAAAAAGAAAGAATGAAAAGAAAGAAAAGAAAACAGAAAGAAAAAAAAAGCACCCACCGAGAGTAGATTCTGTGAGGATGCTCTAGGTGGCGTTGTTGCTCCACTATTCCACAGCTGTGGCCATGCCGCTCTGCAGGGCCCTTTGAAGATGTGGCTGGGGCAGGAATGAATGGGAGGCTTTGATGTCTGTGGGAAGTCTGAGTGCGGCTACTCTTTCACATTCACCAGCCAAGGGATCTGAAATTCCCCAGGACTCCCAGCCTGCTGGGCTGAGTGTGCTGGGATGATCCTGGGCCCTTGTCTCTTTAAGACCGCTAAAAAAAAAGTGCACGCTTTTCTTTTGTCCAGGGAGCCGGCTGTGAGGACCCAGGTGCGTTCCCAAGCTCAGATCCTGCACCCTCTGTCTTTCCAATCTCCGATACACCGCGCAATGTGCATCAGCGCTCCCAGTGCAGATCAGCAGGGATGATTATTTCACAGGCCTGTACTTCCACTTCCCCCTGGCTCTGAATACTTTCCTCCTGCCAATGCGCTGGGGTGGGGGAGTGCTCGGGTCCCGCCGGGCGCGGCTCCATATGTTAACCGCCTCGCGGGGTGCCGAGTCCTCTCAGGTGTAGCTGCAGGCTATGTGCTGTCCTGTATCTTCTGGTCTCCTTTTTAGGAATTGTTGTATTTTTTGTATTTTCATAAATACATATGGTTTTGGGAGGAGATTTCCACTGCCCTGCTCACGCCGCCATCTTCCCGGAAGTCCCACGTGGAACATTTTTAAGAACAGATCGTATACTAGGCCACAAAAAGAGCCTCAGTAAATTTGAAAAGATTGAAATTGTACCAACCAGTTTCTCAGACCACAATGGTATGAAACTAGAAATAAATTATGCGAAGAAAATGAAAAATACCACAAACACATGGAGGCTTCACAACATGCTCCTAAACAACCAATGGATCAATGACCAAATAAAAACAGAGGTCAAGCAATATATGGAGACAAATTACAACAATAATTAAACCTGGCAAAATCTATGGGATACAGCGAAGGCCGTGTTAGAGGAAAGTATATTGGAATACAGGCCAACCTCAGGAAAGGAACAATCCCATATGAACAGTCTAAAGTCACAATTAATGAAACTAGAAAAAGAAGAACAAATGAGGCCCAAAGTCAGTAGAAGGAGGGATATAATATATATTAGAGCAGAAATAAATAAAATTGAGAAGTATAAAACAATAGAAAGAATAAATGAAAGCAAGAGCTGGTTCTTTGACAAAGTTAAACAAAATAGATAAACTCCTAGCCAGACTTATGAAGAAAAAAAGAGAGTCTACTCACATAAACAGAATCAGAAATGAGAAAGGAAAAATGACTATGGACAGCACAGAAATACAAAGAATTATTAGAGAATGCTATGAAAAATTATATGCTAACAAACTGGATAACCTAGAAGAAATGGACAGCTTTCTAGAAAAATACAAACTTCTAAGGCTGACATAGAAAGAAACAGAAAATCTGAATAGAAAAATTATCAGCAATGAAAATGGATTGGTAATCAAAAACCTACCTAAGAACAAAACCCCTGGACCAGATGGCTTTACCACTGAAATTTATCAAACATTTAGTGAAGACCTAATATCCAT
The DNA here is from genome assembly GCA_029783875.1 of Phataginus tricuspis. NCBI lineage: Eukaryota > Metazoa > Chordata > Mammalia > Pholidota > Manidae > Phataginus > Phataginus tricuspis. The sequence goes on along the minus strand of JAQQAC010000477.1, from coordinate 29,652,615 downwards.
CCTCCTTAAAGTTTCCCAAGAGTAGAAGAAGAGGGAATACTTCCAAACTCATTCTATGAGGCGACCTTCACTCTAATACCAAAACCAGGAAAAGACAGCACAAGAAAAGGAACTTACAAATATCCGTTATGAACATAGATGCAAAAATACTCAACAAAATATTACCAAACCGAAATCAAAAATACATAAGAAAGATCATCCATCATGATCAAGTAGGATTTATTCCAGTGATGCAAGGATGGTACAACATTTGAAAATCCATCAACATCATCCACCACATCAACAAAAAGGACAAAATCTACATGATCATCTCCATAGATACTGAAAAAGCATTTGAAAAATTTCAACATCCATTCGTGATAAAAACTTTCAACAAAATGGGTATAGAGGGCAAGTACCTCAACATAATAAAGGCCATATATGACAAACCCACAGCCAACATTATAATTAACAGTGAGAAGTTGAAAGCTTTTCCTTTAAGATCAGGAACAAGACAAGGATGCCCACTCTCCCCACTTTCATTCAATATAGTACTGGAGGTCCTAGCCATGGCAATCAGACAACACAAAGAAATAAAAGGCATCCAGATTGACAAGGAAGAAGTTAAACTGTCCCTGTTTGCAGATGACATGATATTGTACATAAAAATCCCTAAAGAATCCACTCCAAAACTACTAGATCTAATCTGAATTAAGCAAAGTTGCAAGAAACAAAATTAATATGCAGAAATCTGTGTCATTCCTATATACTAACAGTGAACTAGTGGAAAGAGAAATCAGGAAAACAATTCCATTCAATGTTGCATCAAAAAGAATAAAATACCTAGGAGTTAACCTAATCAAGGAAGTGAAAGACCTATACTCTGAAAACTACAAGACACTCATGAGACAAATTAAAGAAGATACCAATAAATGGAAACACATCCCATGCTCATGGATAGGAAGAATTAATATTGTCAAAATGGTCATCTTGTGTAAAGCAATCTACAGATTTAATGCAATTCCTATCAAAATACCAACAGCATTCTTCAATGAACTAGAGTAAATCATTCTAAAATTCATATGGAACCACAAAAGACCCCAAATAGCCAAAGCAATCCTGAGAAAGAAGAATAAAGCAGGAGGAATTACACTCCCTGACTTCAAGCTCTACTACAAAGCCACAGTAATCAAGAAAATTTGGTACTGGCACAAGAACTGACCCATAGACCAATGGAACAGACTAGAAAGCCCTGATATAAACCCAACCATATATGGTCAATTAATCTATGATAAAGAAGCCATGGACATACAATGGGGATATGACAGCCTCTTCAACAGCTGGTGTTGGCAAAACTGGACAGCTACATGCAAGAGAATGAAACTGGATTATTGTTTAACCCCATAAACAAAAGTAAACTTGAAATGGATCAAGGACCTGGATGTAAGTCATGAAACCATAAAACTCTTAGAAGACAACATAGGCAAAAATCTCCTGAATATAAGCATGAGCAACTTCTTTTGAATGCATCTCCTCGAGCAAGGGAAACAAAAGCAAAAATGAACTCATGGGACTACATCAAACTAAAACGTTTCTGTATGGCAAAAGACACCATCAACAGAACAAAAAGGCATCCTACAGTATGGGATAATATATTTATAAATGACATACCCAACAAGGGGTTAACATCCAAAATATATAAAGAACTTACACACGTCAACACCCAAAAAGCAAAAAACCCAATTAAAAAATGGGCAGAGCATATGAAGAGACAATTCTCCAAAGAAGAAATTCAGATGGCCAACAGGCACATGGAAAGATGCTCCACATCACTAATAATCAGGGAAATGCAAATTAAAACCACAATGAGATATCACCTCACACCAGTAAGGATGGCCAGCATCCAAAAGACTAGAACAACAAATGCTGGTGAGGATGAGGAGAAAGGGGAATCGTCCTACACTGCTGGTGGGAATGTAAGCTAGTTCAACCATTGTGAATAGCAATATGGAGGTTTCTCAAAAAACTAAAAATAGAAATACCATTTGACCCTGGAATCCCACTCCTTGGAATTAACCAAATACAGCTTCTCAGATTCAAAAAGACATATGCACCCCTATGTTTATTGCACCATTATTCACAATAGCAACACACTCATCCCATAAATACAGGAGAAACTGGTGGCCTGGTAGAATTATAGGGAGCAGACCAGTATTTGCTTTGGCAGATGTGGAGTCTGTACAAATAGGGACACAGCTGTATGCTGAATATTTTGGTGCTTTTAAAACTGCTAAATCAGACATAGGACAACATCCAACATTGCAATATATCAGCAAGTTTAGAGAACTAAGTGCCATTCTGAATATTTAAAAATTTTTTATAGAATAAGTGAAATGTATTAATTAAGCATTTTTGTCAGCATGTCAGTTGTAATATAATGCTTCCATCTTCAGTATCAAGGACCACATCTTACTTACATGGCTACAATTAGTTTTCCAATTTATATATTTTACTATTTTCCATAAGTGCAGCCCTGGCAACCTCCAGAGGAGCTGTGACCCTTTAGCCTAAAAGAGACTTAACTGAATATATAATAAGTTAAATATCTGTGGTAATTTGAATAGAAGTGAACTATCTCAGACTGAAATTCTCAAAAGGAATGCTGGAAAATGTGTTCTACTACCCCACCAAAATCCTTATTTCTAAAAAATGATCTGTTTAAAGTAGAAGAGCAATTACTCCCCTTCCCTACAACAAACTGCTCTTAGCATCTCTTAAGTCAATAATAAGATTTTTAATGTTTACTAGGTGTGAGCATTACATCATGGCCTAGGAGTAGAGGAACTGAATGGGGAGTGGGGAAGCGATGAGGTCCCTGACATGGCTGACCAGAAATAGGAACGTAGAGAAAAAGCTGGTTCAAATGGGTTCAGGCTTATTGGTGGACTCCATAAGAAGGATGAGTAGTTAGAAATATAGCAATCCCAGGGAGGACAGTATAGCCATCCAAACAGCTAGCAAGAGTAAGAGTATCCAACCTTAAACCAAATGCTGAAAGGAGCTTCAGGGGAGCAACTTCAATCAAAGAATACAAGTACAGAGACCCCAGCCAAATTCTATTGTCCTCACCTGTTACAGCACTCTCAGGATCCTAAGAGCACACTACACTCAGCTTGGACAGAGGATATAGGGGGTTTCACATTGGCTGTACATGCCCTCCAGGTCAGCTGCACACAGACGCAGAAAGAGAAGATGCCTATGTATTGTGATTTGAGAGGAAATAAGAATTTCTTCTCCTAAAATATATCCTATGACAAGTAAGTTATTTAAGCAAATGGGTGGCTCCCTGTAAAAACACAAAGCATTAGATCCATGCATGAATAACCACCAAGGAAGGAAAACCTACTAATCTTTGTCATTTACAACTCACCTGAAAAAGTAATGCCCAACTGACAGTAATTCTGTGGAAGTTTGAGATTGATAAAATGTGAGAGGCAGAGAAGGAAAAAAGAGCCACAGGGCACCACAGAACTATGAAAAACTTTGATAACAATGTAACACACGTCAAAAATTTATGCAGAATTGGATCCAAGGTCCTCTGATAATTTTTCAATTGCTTTGTGAGTAGCAATTCAGTAAAAATGTCTAGGTAATACTAAATTCAGAAGCCTAAGTTAAAATCTCTTGACTTGACTGGTAATATTGCAGAGAATTTTTACACATTGTTCAAATTTATAGTTTTGAAAGCAGTGAAAGTGTGATTTTGTAAACATACCTTGGATTCTATGCAAATTAAAACTGAAAAATTGGTGACATTTTCTCCTACAAGCCTGGACAATATATGTTGAAAGAAAGTAACAATACCATTGCAGATCAAACAAAAACCTAGTTTTCTACTTGCATATGCTAAATTGGAATTAAACTAGGGTACACATGACTTTTCAAATTGAAGAGGACTGTGGGATTAAAGTTGTGAAGTTTATTGCACTGTGGCATTTTCAAAAATCAGCTATATTTCCTAATTGTAACCTCTAACCTGTTTGTAACTTTTAGTATGCAAATTTTTTACATCATTGAAATATATCTTAAAAATTAGACCAAAAAAACTCAAGAAAAAAAATGATCAAACATTTCATCTTCCCTTCTTTTAAAGCTAAGAAGCCAGAAACAGCTTGCTTAATACTATGTCTGAATGTTTGTATGCCCCAAAAATGCACATGTTGAAATCCTTACCCCACAAAGGTAGTGGTATTAATAGGTAAGGCCTTTGGTAGGTGCATAAATCATGAGCTTAGAACCTTCATGAATGGGATTATTGCCTCTAAAAGAGGCTCTAGAGAGATCCTTAGCCTCTTCCATCAAGTAAGGATAAAATGAGAAGTCTGCAACCCAGAAGTGGGTCTTCCCCAGAACCCAGCCATTCTGGCACCCTGATCTGGGACTTCCAGCCTCCAAAACTGTGAGAAATAAATTTCTGTTGTTTGTAACAACCCAGTCTGTGTTATTTTGTAAGAATAGCCCAAAAGGACTAAAATACTCTATTACTTTACAGTTTCAATTAATCCACTTTACAAACCTTCATCAGTCATACAACTTCTTTATCAAATATTCAGTAGGTGGCAGTTTCTTGTCTAATGCTAAGTCTACAAAGATCAGTAAGGTAGGCACAGGAAGTGCACAATGTAGCCGTTGAGAAATGCTAGTAAAGGACTATGATATGAAGAAATGAGTGCCCTGAGTCAATTCACCAGCCAAATTTCTCAGTCAAGCTCCCTACACTAGCTGTTTCCATTTCACTCCTTCATCCTTCACTCTTGTATGTGTCAGGACCGTCACTGCCCTGAAGAGGATCTCCCTATGATCACGGATGAAGTCACTAAGTCCAGGGCAAAAGTCTGTATGGTTATCTTACTAAACCTTAGCAGCATTTAACACTGTTGCTACTCCATCTTTTAACATTTTTTCCCTCACTGTTTCTGTTTTTAATCTGCCTTACTCATCACTTTGTCTCTCTGTCTAGAGAGTTTAGTTTGTAACTAAAAGTTACAAACAGGTTAGAGGTTAACAATTAGGAAATAGAGAGAGAGAGACCTCATTGATCCAGCCTTTACTTGTTGCAGTTATTAATAACTTAGCCGCTGCCTTCTTATCCTTACTTTCCTTTCCCCCAGGCCCTTGAATATAGTACGTGCTAGAGGCCTCAATGTACTTTTCTCTTACTTTTGACCTACACACTCATTTATACAATAGTTCTTTCAGTTCTCCTCTTGGATGTCTCAAATGAACATCAAACTCAACAATCTATGGAAGTACAGAGGAGCAGTTCATTAATTTAGTTTGGGACTCAGTTTAATGCAAGAGTTGACTCCTAAAGGACGAAAGGATGTTGCCAAGACATAAAGGGAGGCAAAAGAGGCAACAGGAGAAAAACAACGGAAGTATTAAATGTTCCAGGAGAAAGAACCAAGGACTGCAGAGCAAAGGGCATGGTGACATGGCGACTGGAAGTTAGGAGGTGCGGTAAGGACAGTAATGAGGGAGGAGAGGGAGCACTGGAGAAAGAGCTGAAAATGTAGCTTGTGACCCGAGTGTGAGGAATCTGAACTATCTCTATGAGCAATATGGAGACACTGAATGTTTCCAAGTGGAGGAGGAGAGGTGATCTGCGTGTTAGAAAGTGAACTGTATTGGTTATTCAGCAGCTGATGCTCGTCTCCAATCCATCCATCTACCCGCTGTTTTAGGATGATAATGCTGGCGCTCTGCAAATCACAGTCTGTTGCTAGCTGGTCTGTAAGGGGAAGAGTCTGTGTTAGATTCTGCCAAGAGGTCTGTAAAGGGAAACAGGCAGACTGCAGAAAGGAAGAGGAGCTTCGTATTTTTGTCAGAATCCCCCTACCTATGGCACTTGGGCTTCTTTTGGCCCTCCCCTCCCCAGCCTCATCAGGCTCCCTTGCTGGTACCACCCTCTTCCAAGCAGCACCCCTTCCTCCAAGTCTGAGTCTCCCTTTCCAGGACCTTTCCTTTGACCTTATAGCTTCTGCACCCCCGCCTCATGTCTCTGTTCCTCCAGCCCTAGGAGTGGCAACACCTGCAGTTATTGCTCTGGTTACTTTTTTTTTTTTTTTTCAGTCTTCTAATAACTTCTCATTTAATACCTCTTCATTGCTCTATTTGAAAAGCCCACATGGTTTCTGTTGTTCTGACTGGCACTGACTAACATAAATACTTTCCTGTGGATTAGAAAATGAAGTGGTGAGAACTGGAGTGACCATTTCAATATTCTAGACAAGAGATAAGGTGCATCAGAGAAGCTATAAAGAGTGAAGATGATAATGATGAATCAATAGCTAACATTTATGGAGCACTTAACAATATACTAAGCACTGCTCTACGCCCATAATTCTTATGATATAGGTATTAAACTTATTTCCATTTTATAGACAAGAAAATTGAGACCCAGAGAGGTTTTAAATAACATGTCCTAGGTCACACAGACAATAGTGGTGGAGACAGGATTTAAACCTCAGTCTTCTGGTTCCAGAGTCCTTCCTTTTAACAACTAAAAAGGGATTGAATTCTTGAGTTGTTTACAAGAAAGAAGCTATAACATTTGAAAACTCATTCAACAGAAAAAAAGATGAAGTGGGGAAAAATCTCAGAGATTTAGTTTTGGTGACTGGGTAGATGATGAAGCTATTAACTACAACAGAAAAAATTTGAGAGATCAGGTTTGGGTCCCTGGTAGAAAAAATTAATTCATTTTTCAGTTTTTGAGTTATGGATATTTGTGTTATATCTGGGGAATGATGTCATTTGGAAGTTGAATTTGACTCAGCTTTTAAAATGGATGACAAAGAAAGATTTCAGAGCTCTCAGAATAAAGATGCTAGATAAAGTCCTGAAGGCAGATAGTACTGCCTGCTCTGAAAGAGAGACTACAGGAAGAGAGGCAGCACAGTGTTCAAGTTGTTACGTATAAATCTTATGGCTCTTTTTTTCTATATAAAGAATAGCAAACAGTCTTCAGAAGAAACAGTGAAATGGAGACACAGGGGATGAAAGAAAATATATGCAGTATGACACACAAGAAAAGTATGAGACTACTCAAGAAGTTTTTTTTTTTTTTGAAAGGAAACATAAAAGAGAGGGAAAAGGGAGATAAAGAGAGTTTAGAACAAAATGCTTCAGCTCCTACACTGAAATGCAGGATCCTCTAGATTGATTACATGCCGTAGAATGATTTGGCAGCCGACACTGGGATGACATCAGCAAATCAATCCCTTGCCGAGTAGAATGAGTCATATTTTCGTCTGTTTTCACTTGATTAAAATATTTTACATTTGTTGAGCTTGGAAAAAAGGAAAATAAAAAAGAAATAGGAAGCCACTGAAAGTGGAAAATTGATCGTCCAAATATGGTTTGTTTTTGACTCACCAGAACTGCAGCATCACAGGAACTAATAATTTTGATTTAAAGAGACATTTTTAAAAAATCTTCTATTCAAGAAATAATCCCCCCCTCCAATCACATAAAATTTTATGGCTTTCTTAAACTTCTAACTTAATACCAAGTAGAGAAAAAAACCTAAAAAGGTGTTCTTCTATAATAGTCTTAAAAATATGAAGATCTTGTCAGCTGTAGAAAAAAATGGATATTATTTCAATATTATCTGGTCTTTATAACTTATTTTGTTCAGATGAGTATAAGCTCCTAGTTTTGATCGTTCAAATGTATCTAAACATTTGCTTCTTTGGAACAGCAGGCAGGAAAAGCAGGGTACAGAGGTGGGGACAGAAGATTTGCTTCTTTACAGGGATTTTTATGCCAAGTAATCTGCAAACAGATTTCCTGGCAAAAGTCTGCTAACTGGTTTGTTCATGATTTTTTTTTCTTACTGTAGTGGCTAATACTGACTTCCAGATCTCTTAACAGCAAGAGAGACTTATAAGTAGGCAGAATTCAGTTGGAAAAGAAATCCATTGGCTGATTTTAGAGTTACTTTTCTATGTGAATTTTTGTGAGGTTCAAATTATATTAGTGAAAGAAGACTTTAAATCATGAGGTATTGCACAAACCTTCGTTATTACCTATACACTAGTCCAGAGCATGTAGAGATCATCTGCAAACAGGAATAACACTGTTTGGTACCATTTCTTATTAAGAAAATGTGCTGCTTTCTAAGATTTCATTGTTCTTTGTCCTGTAGGGATATTAATAATTTTTCATGAATGACACTTCAAATTCTTCAAGAACCAGTGATTGGCTCTTTCTAAATATGACCAAAAGCCGTACAGAAAAAAAAAGAGAAATTGATTCAGTTAAAGTTTAAAACCATATTACATCAAAGTAAATTTAGATGACAAATACCACATAGGTAAAAATTATTACTACTACTACTACCACTATTATAATGTATGATAGACAGAGAACTAAGATTTCAATGTTAAAAAGAGTTCTTACATATCATTAAGAAAAAGGCAAAGACTCCAATAGATAATGGGCACAACTATGACTAGGCCATACACCAAAGAAGAAAATACAAATGGGCAATAATAAATAAATAGGTAAGAAAATAATTATCAGTCTTCTCGATAAAAATCAAGAAATGAAAATTTGAAAGTCAATAAGGTATCGTCGTCTTCTTTCATACTGACAAAGATTAAAAGTGAAAATACCCAGGGTGACCCTGGGAAGATGACAGCAGTTTTTGGATCTTTCAGAGAGTGGATAAAATGAGAGTTTCTGTGGCCACGATTCTCACCTGGCCCTGGTTGGCTTAGTCACTACACACGTGTGGGCAATATGTTGCTATTGACTCTATATAAAGAGCCCTGCCCAGTGCTCTGGGCAACACAGTGGCATGGCTGTGAGGCTGTGGGAGAGCAGAGCAGAGGCTGGAGTGATGGCTGTGCCGAGGTCAGAGGCCCAGAGGACAGCTGTGTGGGACTACAGTGCAGGCAGAGAGACCCAGAGGATGGCTGTGCAGACAGAGAGGCCCAAAGGACAGCTGTGTGGACAGAGAGGCCCTGAGGACAGCCGTGTGGGTAGAGAGGCCCAGAGGATGGCTGTGAGGGCAGAGGGGCCCAGAGACAGAGACTGGCATGCAGACTCGCTCTGAGTGAATGGGATTTTAGTGACTGACCTGCCACCATGGAAATAAAGTTGGGTATAACCCTTTCACCCCAAGAATGTTTGCTGTCATTTTCTTTGGTCACATTGAATCCATAGCGAACTTTCCCGGGGCTGAAACCCATTGGCAAGACATAGAGAAACCACATAAAAATGGACAGAAGAGCTGGAGAGTAAAACCAAAAGCCTGTGGACAGTATTTGCAACAAAACTAGATGGCGATACACAAGTGTGTGGGACAAACCACCAATAGCCTCACACCTGCATTAGTGGGCAGCTATGCAAGGGAACTTCAAGGGAAACCAAGAGGCAACAGGTGGACTTGAGAAACAAGGTACTCCCAAAATAGCTGCCAGCAAGTATTCACTGAAACGTCCACC
>JAQQAC010000477.1:29591664-29638124 GCA_029783875.1 Phataginus tricuspis | reverse complement strand
GTGCAGCTTACCAAAAAAAGAAACAAAAAGAATGCATGGTGCATTTACAGAAGTATGCACTGAATTATCAAATATTTTGCTGACAGGAGAGAACTTCCATTTTGACTAGCCATCAATGAGAACCTAATGTTCCAATTCAGTTGCAGTTTCTTCATATTGGTGCTTCCTGATCAGTGAATTAACCACCCCTTTCCCTCCAGCAAATTTAAATTTCATTAGATCCATGCAACAATAATAAAAATATACATTTTTAAATATACACAATGTGCCAGTACTATTGAGCTTATTTATCCCTTAATAACACTCTGAGATGGTAATACTATTTTCCCTATTTTAAGAAATGAGACTGAGAAAGCCTAGATACCCAGTTCACACAGCTCTATCGAAGTACAAAGTGGCAAAGTTCAGAATTAGAATTTAGAGTTGCCTGATTCCAGAGCTTAGTGATCAGTTTATTATTTTTTCTCTAAATAAAGTTTCTTGAGACCTTGAGGGCTTTTCTTCAGTTTTGTTCACTGTTATATCCCCAGTATGAAGAAGGGTGGCTGACCCACAATTGGTGTTCTAAAATAAGTTGTTGAATGAATGAATTAATTAATAAATCCACAGACATTTATAAAAACCTTTCTGGAATTGTGACTAAAATATCAAGTCCACAAATTCACATGCACTCATTGCCAAAAGCCAAGTACTAATATACTATAGCTTGACAGAAATCAAAGTGGAGATGATAATACAATGCTCATACTCTTAAACACTCCAGATTATAAAAAATAAATACAGCATAAGCCAGTTTGAACTTCAACTTACGTGTGGATGATTAAATCTACTCATGATCATGTTTTTGTTGCAGTCTAAGAGGTTATCTTAAATAGATGTGGAAAGTATAAAGAAGTTACCAGTAATAAAACTTCCCTTCTATTTGCTGATGTAACATAATTAAGATATTACTCTTCACTGAGACACAGAAACTTGAATCCTCAGTGTAGGTGATTGGAAGTGAAGAAAGAAATGCTAAAAAGAAAAAAATAATATTCATGCTAATGTAAACACTGAAAGCACATTTGGTATGAAGCCTATATCCAAATATCCCAACTCCTTTACCAAAAGGTATTTATTCAAGAAATGTAATTAGATAAGCTTACATTTAGGTAAAGAAAAAAAGAAGACACATGGAATACAGACAGGAGCAGCTGTTAACTCTTGAAAGCAGGGATTCCCCATTCTAATAGGTCATGCTCCTAAGAAAAATACATTCACTTTTTTCATTCTCTTCTCTCTCCATATGCAACTCTATGGCAGCAAGAGTAAAAGATAGTGCAGTGCAATGTTACAAAAATTAGGCTAAAATCTGACAAAGTAATGATGTTGGAACCCCACTATAACTTTGTCGACACAGAGGTATTTTCTATAATGTGTATCTATTCAGGATTCAAATCATGGCATTTAGCATCTCAAATATGAACATGTTCATGGGACAGTTATGCCACACCCTGAGTCCATTCTGAGTTAGAGCCTTGAGGCCATAAAAAAAGATTCTAGGGTATTACTAGAATAAAGCACTTAAAATAATGCTGAACTATTTCAATTGATCTAGGTAAATCACTATATATTTTTTGCCATTTAAATTTCTTCTTATTCTCAAATGGAGTCTGACCAGTAGAATTAATTTAGCTGAGTGTGCTTCACTGTAAAGCTAAATGTCCACAAATAATAGTGTACATCAGAGTCACCTGAGATAACTGATAAAAATGTAAAGCCTGATAAAAATGTAAATTCTTAGGTCCCTTCCTCAGAGATTCAGAATAGGACTGAGGATATGGCCCACATATTAGGAAACACTGGAACACATACCTGTGAATTTCAAACTTTTCTTAGAAAAAGTGCTAGAAACACTATTTTGTAGCACATCTAAAGAGCATCTAAAGGATAAAAATATTATCAAATATGATTTTTCATAATATATTCTCTACTTCTAGGTCAATAAAAAATATTTTGTATCTCCTACCAGTTGTATCCTCCTCTTTAGGAAAAGTGCCAGTTCAAGTCTGTTCTACAGAATCAAAAGAAACATCTGTGTACTAGCAAATGCCAGAACAGAAATAACTGGATAATTTCCTTCTTAGGCTACCAAGCAGACTGATCCTCAAAGAACCCAGACTGGACACTTGAAAAATCATTTAAGAACTTGACTCTGGGCCATTAGACTTCAGCCAAGGCAAATCTGTCTGCTTTCCTCCTCAGAACGGGCAGTCATGTTTGTAGTTTAGGAAAGGAAATCACTGATGCCCAGTAGAAAGCCTCCCAGAATTTCAACAGTACAGCTTTGCTGCAAGCTAAATGCAGAACACCACTGAGCATAGGAAAAACAGATCTCAGAAACAGACTAAGTCAGCATCAGTCCTGAGAGCTACTCCACATGATGTTTCTCTAGTCTCCAATGCTGAGAATTTCTCATTCACCCAGCACAAGTATTCCCAGGAAGTATGTCAGAATAATTCTTGAATAACATTCAACCATAATAAATAAACTCTAAATTTTAATCAAAAAGGACAAATATCTGGGCTTTCTCTGAGTCAGCCCAGCTAAAAATTGTGCTCCTGTATAAATTGGTTTTACACTAAATATCATATCATCGTGTGCGCATTAGAAAATACATTTTTCCAAATGACTTAACACACAAAAAACCTCCAGCAAAGGAACTTCTAAATGAAGCCATCTTGAAAAGGCTTAATTTCCCCAACTACACCATTTCACACACAAGATCTAGTGCAATAAAATTATATGTTCAAATGATATTTTATGTATACAACCAGTCTAGCTTACACTTGCCTAATCCATAGTCCTTCCTATTTTTCCCAAATGCAGATTCTCTTCAGGCACTGGGTGTCTGTGAATATTAGATCAAGCCAGGCAGTCAAAAGGTCAGAAAGAAGCCCGGAAATCTAGAAAAAGCTTATCAGGTTGTAATGAATGTGTTTTTATTAATCAAAAAACTTATACAAGAATATTCACACCAGAAATATTTCTAATAGCCCAAAACCAGTAACCAACCCAATCTGTATTAAGAACAGAATGGATAAACTTATGGTTATAACCAAATACCAATGAATGATCCACAATTAAACAAAATTACATGAAAATTTTACAAAATAATGTTGAACAAAATAAGCCAATATTATTTTGTTGGTACATACTGTATATTTCTAGTTATACAAAGCTCACACTCAAGAAAATTAATCTATGATGTTATAAATCAGAAGAGTGGTTAACTTGAAGGGGCAGGAGAAAAGATACTGAATAGATATTGGCATGGTGGGGCTTTCTGGGCTGTTCATAAGATTCTGTTTATGTATATGGTCCTAACTACATGGGTGTCTTCACTATTAGAAAATTTATTGTGTGTGTTGTACACAAAAGATATACATACTTTTCTGTATGCTCATTATACTTCAATGAAAAATTCACTTAAAAAAATCCTATCATGTTGTGGTACCTCCGAGGAAAATAACACAAAAATGGATTAAAGGGATGAAAGGTAAGAGCAGGAAAAGGCAGTACCAAGACAAGTTAAGAGAGAAAAGAAATAAGATGGAAGACCTATCTCATAAGGTGACTGCCAGTCGTCTTAAGGGAGAAGGTATGGAGACTGAGGATAAAATATAAACCAAAATACTTGAAGAACACCACAGATCAAACCAAAAACAAAAATCAGTTCTCTCCTAATGAGAAAATACATGTCAAAAATCAAATGGAACAATTAAAAATAGATGGCACTGGGTTCCATGACTAACCATTAAAAAAATAAAATGAGCTCCCTTGCTTATGCCATGTAATCTCCCCAGAAAACAGTTGTCCTTTTAACTTAGATAATATAAAGTATAAAATGAGAGACAGATAAAACATGAAAAAGAATCAATTTTTTAAAAACTAGAAATTATAAATGAAGCATGAGCCACTCTAAGCATAATACCACAAATTTTACACCTTGAAAAATAAAAAATATCTATGCACCCAAAAACCATAACTGCAAGCAGAAAAAAATTTAAAGACTAGGAGAACTATTTGCAATTTATTTACAGGCAAAGAGCTAATATATTTGATTTGCTAAGAATTCTCACAAAACGATAAAAATATTTTAACAGAAAAATAGACGAAGGACACAAACAGGCATGCCACAAAAGAATAAAAGTAAATGAAAAATAAATCAACCTCAATGCATATCAAAACAATTATAGCATTTTGCAATTATTAAACTGACAAGAACTTAATAAATATTAATAACCAGTGTTTATATAATAAAAAGATATGATGGAAATAAAAATATTAAACCATCTTGAAGGACAATTAAGCTGATTCAAAATACTCAATTATACATACCACCAGTGGCTCAAGCTTGACTCTCAACAATCAATAATCTTCATATAGAATCAGGAAGGGGTGGTTGTACAAGAATAGGGACAATAGCAAATCTAGAATCCAGAAAATTGAGGGACTTTTGTGGAGTATAGCACAGATGAGGAAGCAGGTGGTTGAATTTCTTCAGATGTTTTGACACAGCAGTACCAAGTCCAGGAGGGGACTAAAAATGAAGAAAAATATTTATGACAAACTGATCCAGAAGGACAAACTACAAAAGGACAAACCGTCTCCTATCTTGAAAATAGACTCTGGTATTATTTCAACCTAAAACCCTGTTACCACATCTTTATTTTTCCTATTTTTTTATTGCAGTATCATTGATAATACAATCTTAAAATAGTTTCAAATATACAACACAGTGGTTCAACAGTTACCCATATTATTATCACCCCCTACAGTGAGTTTACTATTTATCAATGTAGAAAGATGTAACAGAATCACTGACTATATTCTCCATGCTGTACTAATGTCCCTGTGACCAACTTATATTGTGATTATGAATTATTGTACCCCTATATCCTCCTCTCCCTTCCCCCCTTGCCACAACGCCTCCCTCTTGGTAACCACTAGTCACTTCTTAGTGTCTATGAGCCTACTGCTGTTTTGCTTTGTTTTTATATTCTACAAATAAGTGAAATCATGTGGTATTTGTCTTTCTCCTCCTGGATTATTTCACTAAGCATAATACCCACTAGATCCATCCATGTTGTTGCAAGTGGAAGGAATTCTTTTCTTCCATGGCTGAATAATATTCCATTGTGTATATGTATTGCACCTTTACCATTCATCTACTGATGTACACTTAGGTTGCTTAAACATCCTGGCTATTGCAAATAGTGCAGTGATAAGCATAAGGGTGCATATATCTTTTCAAATCAGGGGTTTTGTTTTCTTTGGGTAAGTTCCTATGAGTGGAATTCCTGGGTAAAATTGTATTTCTATTTTTAGTCTTTTGAGAAACCTCCATATGGCTTTCCACAGCGGTAACAAAAATTTACATCCCACCAGTGTGGGAGGGTTCCCATATCTCCTCATCCTTGCCAACATTTGTTCTTTCTTGTCTTTTGGATAATGACCATTCTAATTGGTGTGAGGTAGTATCTCATTGTGGTTTTGATTTACATTTCCGTGATGATTAGCAACACAGAGCATCTTTTCCTGTACCTGTTGAGCATTTGTATTTATTCTTTGGAAAAATGACTCTTTGGGTCCTCCACCCATTTTTTAATCAGGTTATTTGTTTTTCTTAATGTTGAGGCATAAGACTTCTTTATATATTTTGTATGTTAACTCCTTATCAGATGAGTCATTTGTGAATATATTCTCCCATACTGTAGGATGCCTTTTTCTTCTACTGATGGTGTCCTTTGCTGTACAGAAACATTTTAGTTTGAGGTACTCCCACTTGTTCATTTTTAATTTGTTTCCCTTGACCAAGGAGGTGTATCCAGGAAAAAACTGCTCATACTACTGTTCAAGAGATTTTTGCCTATGTTTTCTTCTAAGAGTTTTATGGTTTCATGACTTACATTCAAGTATGTGATCTGTTTTGAGTTTACTTTTGTGTATGGAGTTAGACAATAATCCAGTTTCATTCTCTTAGATGTAGCTGTCCAGTTTTGCCAACACCAGTTGTTGAAGAGGATGTGTTTTTTCCATTGTATATACATGGCTCCTTTATCATATATTGATTGACCATATATACTTGGGTTTATATCTGGGCTCTCTATTCTGTTCCATTCATCTATAGGTCTGCTCTTGTACCAGTACCAAACTTTTTTTTATTATTGTAGCTTTGTAGTACAGCTTGAAGTTAGCAAGCATAATTCCCCAGCTTTGGTCTTCTTTCTCAGGATTCATTTGGCTATTCGGGGTCTTTTGTGGTTCCATATGAATTTTAGAACTATTTGTTCTACTTCCTTAAAAATACTGTTGGTATTTTCATAAGTATTGCATTGAATCTATAAATTGCTTTGGGCAGGATGGCCATTTTTACAATATTAGTATTTCCTATCCATGAGCATGGCATAGACTTCTATTTATTGGTATCTTCTTTAATTTCTCTCATGAGTGTCTTATAGTTTCAGGGTATAGTCTTTCACTTCCTTTGTTAGGTTTATTCCTAGGTATTTTATTCTTTTTGATGCAATTGTGAATGTAACTGTTTTCTTGATTTCTCTTTCTGTGAGTTCATTGTTAGCATATAAGAATGTAATGGATTTATGTGTATTAATTTTATATTTTGCAACTTTGCTGAATTCAATTATTACTTCTAATAATTTTCCGTATAATCCTTAGGATTTTCTATGTATAATATAACGTCATCTGCAAATAGTGACAGTTTTACTTCTTCCTTACAGATCTGGAGGCCTTTTATTTCTTTGTGTTGTTGGATTGCTATGGCTAGGATATCCAGAACTATGTTGAATAAAAGCGGGGGCAGTGGGCATCCTTGTCTTGTTCCCCATCTTAAAGGAAAAGCTTTTAGCTTTTCACTGTTAAGTATGACATTGGCTGTGGGTTTGTCATATATGGCTTTTATTATGTTGAGGTACGTAGTTCTATTCCAATTTTGTTGAGAGTTTTTATCATGAATGGATGTTGAGTTTTGTTAAGTACTCTTTCAGCATCTACTGAGATGATCATATGGTATTTTATCCTTCATTTTGTTAATTTGGTGTATGATGTTGATTGATTTATGAGTATTGCTCATCCTTGAATCCGTGGAATAAATTTCACTTGATCATGATGGATGATCTTTTTAATGTATTTTTTAATTCAGTTTACTAATATTTTGTTGAGTATTTTTGCATCTATGTTCATCGGGATATTGGTATGTAATTTTCATTTTTTGTGGTATCTTTGTTTGGTTTTGGTATTAGCGTGATGCTGGCCTCATAGAATGAGTTTGGAAGTGTTCCCAGCTCCTGTACTTTTTGGAATACTTTAAGAAGTATGGGTATTAGTTCTTTTCTAAACGTTTGGTAGAATTCAGCTCTGAAGCCATCTGGACTTGGCTTTCCATTTTTTTAGTTTTTTGACTACCAATTCAATTTCTTTGCTGGTAATTGGTCTATTTGGATGTTTTTCTGTTTATTCCTGCATTAATCTTGGAAGTATGTATTTTTCTAGGAAGATGTCCAATTTATTGGCATATAATTTTTCGTAGTATTTCTAATAATTCTCTGTATTTCTACATCATTTGTTGAGATTATTCTTTCTTCATTTCTGATTTTGTTTATGACTATACTCTGGTTTTCTCAACAAGTCTGGTTAGGGATTTATCTACTTTATTTTCTCAAAGAACCAGCTCCTGGTTTCATTGATATTTTTTTCTATTGTTTTATTCTTCTCTATTTATTTCTACCCTAATCTTTATTTTGTCCCTCCCTGCTACTTTAGGATTCATTTGTCCTTCTTTTTATAGTTTCTTTAATTGTGAGATTAGATTGTTTATTTGGGATTGTTCTTGTTTCTTGTGTACTTTCCTCTTTGAACTGACTCCTCACTGTCCCAAAGATTTTTGGAATGTTGAATTTTTGCTTTCATTTTTTTCCATGTATTGATTGATTTCTACTTCAGTTTGTTCATTGATCCACTGATTATTTAGAAACATGTTGTTTAGTCTCAATACGTTTGTAGGCTTTTTTTGTTTTCCTTGTGTAATTTATTTCTAATTTCATAGCATTGTGGTCTGAGAAGCTGCTTGATAAAATTTCAATCTTTTTAAATTTATTAAGGCTCTTTTTCTAGCCTAATATGTGACTGATTCTGGAGAACATTCCATGCAAACTTGAGAAAAATGTATATGCTGATGCTATTGGGTGGAATGTTCTGTAGATATAGGCTAAGTCCAACTGATCTAATGTATTTTGTTCAGTGGTTCTGTCTCCTTACTTATTTTCTGTCTGCTTAATCTGTCCTTTGGAGTGAGTAGTGAGTTGAATTCACCTAAAATAAAGGCATTGCCTTCTATTTCCCCATTTAATTCTGTAACTATTTGTTTCACATATGTAGGTGCTCCTCTGCTGGGTGCATAGATATTTGTAATGGTTATATCCTCTTGTTGGACTGACCTTTTTATCATTATGTAATGTCCTTTTTGTCTGTTACTTATTTTTGTCTGGTATAAGTACTGCTACTCCTGCTTTTTTTCCTTCTATTTTATGCATGGAATATCTTCTTCCATCCCTTCATTTTCAGTCTGTTTATGCCTTTGGGTCTGAAATGTGTCTCTTGTAGGCATCATAGAGATGGGTATTGTTTCTTTTTTTTTATTAAGGTATCATTGATATACAATCTTATTAATGTTTCACATGAGCAACATTGTGGTTACTACATTCACCATATTATCGAGTCCGCCCCCCCACATCCCATTGCAGTAACTGTTCATGAGCATAATAAGATGCTATAGAGTGACTACTACTCTTCTCTGCACTATACTGCCTTCCCCATGACCCTGCTATATTATGTGTGCAAATCATAATGGCTTATAATCCTCTTCTTCACTGCACCACATTCACCCTCCCTACCCCCTTCCCTTTGGTAACTGCTAGTTGTTCTTGTAGTCTGTGAGTCTGCTGCTGTTATGTCCCTTCAGTTTTGCTTTGTTGTTATACTCCACAAATGAGTGAAATCATTTGGACTTGATTTTTTCTGCCTACCTTACTTCACTGGGCATTACTATCGAGCTCCATCCACGTTGTTGCAAATGATAGTACTTGTTTTCTTCTTATGGCTGAATAACATTCCATTGTGTGTATGTACCACCTCTTCTTTATCCATTCATCTACTGATGGGACACTTAAGTTCTTCCATATCTTGCCTATTATAAATAGTGCTGCAATAAACATACATGTGCATGTGTCTTTTTAAATCTAGGATCTTGTTTTCTTTGGGTAAATTCCTAGGAGTGGAATTCTCGGGTCAAATGGTATTTCTATTTTTAGTTTTTTTGAGAAACCTCCATATTGCTTTCCCCAGTGGTTGTACTAATCTACATTCTCACCAACAGTGTAGGAGAGTTCCCCTTTCTCCACATCCTCACTAGCATTGGCTTTTTCTTCTCTTTTGGATGTTGGCCATACTAACTGGTGTGAGGTGACATCTCACTGTGGTTTTAATTTGCATTTTCCTGATAATTAGTGATGTGGAGCATCTTTTCATGTGCCTGTTGACCATCTGGATTTCTTCTTTGGAGAAGTGTCTGTTCAGATCTTCTGCCCATTTTTTAATCAAGTTACTTGATTTTTTGGTATTGAGGCATGTGAGTTCTTTATGTATTTTAGATGTTAACCCCTTGTCAGATATGTCATTTATGAATATGTTCTCCCATATTGTAGGATGCCTTTCTGTTCTACTGATAGTTTCCTTTCCTGTACAGAACCTTTTCAGTTTGACATCGTCCCATTTGTTCATTTTTGCTTTTGTTTGCCTTGCCTGAGATGTGTTCAGGAAAAAGTTGCTTATGTTTATATTTAAGAGATTTTTGCCTATGTTTTCTTCTAAGAGTTTTATGGTTTCATGACTTACATTCAGGTCATTGATCCATTTCAAATTTACTTTTGTGTATGGAGTTAGACAGAAATCCAGTTTCATTCTCTTACATGTAGCTGTCCAGTTTTGCCAACATCAGCTGTTGAAGAGGCTGTCATTTCCCCATTGCATATTCATGGCTCCTTTATTGTATATTAATTGACCATATATGTGTGGGTTTACATCTGGGCTCTCTATTCTGTTTCATTGATCTATGGGTCTGTTCTTGTGGCACTACCACATTGTTTTGATTACTGTGGCTTTGTAGTAGAGCTTGAAGTAGGGGAGGGTAATCCCCCCAGCTTTATTCTTCCTTCTCAGAATTGCTTTGGCTATTTGGGGTCTTTGGTTATTTGTGGTTCCATATGAATTTTAGAACTTTTGTTCTAGTTCGTTGAAGAATGCAGTTACTATTTTGATAGGGATTGCATTGAACCTGAAGATTGCTTTAGACAGGACGACCATTTTGAAAATATTTATTCTCCCTATCTATGAGCATGGGATGTATTTCAATTTATGGGTTTATTCTTTCTCTGATGAGTGTTTTATAGCTTTCAGGGTATAGGTCTTTCATCGCCTTGGTTAGTTTTATTCCTAGGTTTTTTTTTTTATGAAATCGTAAATGGAATTCTTTTCCTGATTTCTTTTTCTGCTAGTTCATCGTTAGTATATAGGAATGCAACAGATTTCTATGCATTAATTTTATATCCTGCAACTTTGTTGAATTCAGTTATTTAGTAGTTTCACAGTGGTCTCTTTAGGGTTTTTTAAATACAATATCATGTTATCTGCAAAAAGGGACAGTTTAACTTCTTCCTTACAGATCTGGATGCGTTTTATTTCTTTCTGTTGTCTGATTGCTGTGGCTAGGTACACCGGTACTATGTTGAGTAAAAGTGAAGAGAGTAGGCATCCTTGTCTTGTTCCCAATCTTACAGGAAAAGCTTTCAGCTTTTTTCTGTTAAGTATGATTTAGGCTGTGTGTTTGTCATATATGGCTTTTATTATGTTGAGGTGTTTACCCTCTATACCCATTTTATTGAGAGTTTTTATCAAGAATTGATGTTGAATTTTATGAAATGCTTTTTCAGCATCTATTGAGATGATCATGTGATTTTTGTCCTTTTTTTTGATGTGGTGTATGGTGTTGATGGATTTACAAATAATGTTCATCCTTGCATCCCTGGAATTAATCCTAGTTGGTGATGTTGTACGATCTTTTTGATATATTTTTTAATTCGGTTTGTTAATATTTTGTTGACTAATTTTGCATCTATGTTCATAAGGGATATTGCTCTTTACTTTTCATTTGTGTAGTATCTTTGTCTGCTTTTTCTATTAGAGTGATGCTGACCTCAGAGAATGAGTTTGGAAGTATTCCTTCCTCTTCTACATTTTGGAAAACTTTAAGGAGGATGGGTATTAGGTCTTCTGTAAATGTTGGATAAAATTCAGCAGTGAAGGCATCTGGTCCAGGAGTTTTGTTCTTAGGTACTTTTTGATTAATAATTCAATTTCATTGCTGGTAATTGGTCTGTACAGATTTTTTGTTTCTTCCTGGGGCAGTCTTGGTAGGTTGTATTTTTCTAGAAAGTTGTCCATTTCTTCTAGGTTATCTAATTTGTTAGGATATAATTTTTCATAGTTTTCTCTAATAATTCTTTGTATTTCTGTAGTGTCCATAGTGATTTTTCCTTTCTTATTTCTGATTTTGTTTATGTGTGTACACTCTTTCTTTCTTGATATGTATGGCTAGGGGATTATCTATTTTGTTTATTTTCTCAAATATCCAGCTCCTGCTTTCATTGATTTTATTGTTTCATTCTTCTTGATTTTATTTATTTCTTCTCTGATCTTTATTATATCCCTGCTTGTATTGACTTTGGGTCTCATTTTTTATTCTCTCTGTAATTTCACTAGTCATCAGTTTATAATGTTCATATGGGATTGTTCTTCTTTCTTGAGGTTAGCCTGTGTTGCAATATACTTTCCTCATAGAAATGCCTTTGCTGCCTCCTACAGATTTTGGGGTGTTGTTTTCATTTGTCTCCATATATTGCTTGATCTCTGTTTTTATTTGGTCATGATCCATTGATTATTTAGGAACATGTTATAAGCCTCCATGTGCTTGTGGTCTTTTTGTTTTCTTTGCATAATTCATTTTTAGTTTCATACCTTTGTGGTCTGAGAAGTTGGTTGGTACAGTTTCAATCCTTCTGAATTTACTGAGGCTTTTTTTCTTGCCTAGTATGTGATCTATTCTGGAAAATGTTCCATGTGCACTTGAGAAGAATATGTATCCTTCTGCTTTTGGGTGGGGTTTTCTGTACATGTCTTACATCCATCTTTTCTAAGGTGTTGTTAAGTGCCTCTTACTTATTTTCTGTCTGGTTGATCTGTCCATTGGAATGAATGGGATGTTGAAATCTTCTAAAATGAATAAATTGCACTCTATTTCCCCCTTCAGTTCTGTTCATATTTCACATATGTAGGTGCTCCTATATTGGTTGTACAGATATTTATAAGGACTATATCCTCTTGTTGGACTGACTCCTTTATCATTATGTAATGTCCTTCCTTGTCTCTTGTTACTTTGTTTTGAAGTCCATTTTGTCTGATACAAGTACTGAAATTCCTGCTTTCTTCCTTCCTATTATTTGCATGAAATATATTTTTCCATTCCTTCACTTTTAGTCTGTGTATGTCTTTGGCTTTGAACTCATATGTAGGCAGCATATAGATGGGTCTTGTTTTTTTATACATTCAGTACCTCTGTGTCTTCTGATTGTTGCATTCAGATCATTTACATTTAGGGTGATTATTGATAGATATGTACTTATTTCCATTAAAGGATTTAGATTTGCGGTTACCAAAGGTTCAAGGGCAACTTCTTTACTATCTAGCAGTCTAACTTAACTCACTTGTTATGCTATTTCAAACACAATCTAAAGGTTCTTTTTTTCTCCCTTCTTTTTCTTCCTCCTCCACCCTTTATTAGGTATCATATTCTGTACTCTTTGTGTATCCCTTGACTGGCTTTGAGGGTAGCTGATTTAATTTTGCATTTGGTTAGTAATTAATTGATCCACATCCTTTATATGGTTTCATTTCCTCTGGTGACAGCTATTTAGCCTTAGGAGCACTTCCCTATATAGCAGTCCCTTTAAAATACACTGTAGAGATGGGTTGTGGGAGGTAAATTTCCTCAACTTTTGCTTATCTGGAAATTGTTTATTCCCTGCTTCAAGGATTAATTTAAATGATAAACTTGCCAAGTAGAGTTTTCAGTTCGAGGCCCTTCTGTGTCATTGCACTAAATATACCATGCCACTCCCTTCTGGTCTATAAGGTTTTTGCTGAGAGTCTGATGATAGACTGATGGGCTTTCCTTTCCACATGATCTTTTTTCTCTCTATGGCTGCTTTCACTACTGTCTACTTGTCCTTGATCTCTGCCATTTTAATTATTTTATGTCTTGGTATTGTCTTCCCAGGATCCCTTGTGTTGGGAGATCTGTGTATTTCCAAGACATGAGAGACTATTTTCTTCCTCAGACTGGGGAAGTTTTCAGCAATTATTTCTTCCAAGAGACTTTCTATCCCTTTTATCTCTCTTCTTTTGGTATCCCTATAATGTGAATATTATTATGTTTGGATTGGTCACACAGTTCTCTTATTATTCTTTCATTCCTAGAGTTCATTTTTTTCTCTCTGTGCTTCAGCTTCTTTGTTTTCCGGTTCTCTAATTTCTATGTAATTTACCATCTCCTCTACCTCATGTAATTTGCTTTTAAATTGTATGTATCATTTCAGATACATTGTATGTTTCATTTCAGATACTGTGTTTTTCAAATTTTCTCTCTCTTTCTTGATGTCATCCCTGAGATCATGAATACTTTTCTGTTGCTCCTTGAGCAACTTTATGATTTTTAATTTTAAATATTTATCTGGAAGGTTGTTGATTTCAGTTTCACTTAGTCCTTTCTGGTGTTTGATGGATTGCGGTTTATACAAAATTCTTTTGCCATTTCTTATTTCTAATGATTACTATGAAATAATACTTTGTGTCTTCAGCACCCTATAATGCCCAGAAGCTCTACTCTCTGGAGCTGCTGAGCACCTGAAGTGATAGTGGGGGTCATAGGCAAGAAAAGCCTTGTACTATGCCCCTGTAGCTGCCATA
This sequence comes from Phataginus tricuspis, assembly GCA_029783875.1. Lineage (NCBI taxonomy): Eukaryota > Metazoa > Chordata > Mammalia > Pholidota > Manidae > Phataginus > Phataginus tricuspis. The sequence continues at coordinate 29,623,985 of JAQQAC010000477.1, read as the reverse complement.
GGTGGAGCTGACCTCTGGCTAGCCTGGCACAATGGTGGGGGCAGCAGGTGATCAGACAGTGCCTGTCAGGAGGAAGGAGCAGCAGACTGTATATAGCAGTGGTAGACTCAGCACTGCGTTGCCAGCCAGGGGCATGAAGTGCCTGAAGCTCCTGAAAGTTCCCAACCTGCTGGGATGAGTGTGCTGGTATGATGTTGTTCACCTGTCCTTTCTCCTGAGCAGCAATCTCTGTGTAATACTTGCCCCTTTAGCAGCCCTCTCGCTATTGGGAAATCTTTCAATGTGCCCACCTTTCTTTTGTCCCAGAGCAGCTGGTTGTGGGTATCTGTTCTCCACGAGTGGCTGGAATCTCAGTCTCTCTAAGTATTCCACCTGTCTTTGCTTTGCAATCCCTCCAATCTCCAGAGAACCATGTAATGCGGGTTCATGCTCCCAGAGCAGATCTCCAGGGCTGGGTGTTTAGCATTCCTGGCCTTCTACTCTCTCGCCACTCCATTTCTCTTTCTCCTTGTGAGCTGGGGTGGGAGGGGGGCTTGGGTCCCGCTGGATCACAGCTTTGCTACTTCACCCTTTTCTCTGAGGTCTTCTCTTTTCTCTAGATGTAGGCTATCTGTTGCAGTCTTCTTTTGGGTTGCTCTTTCAGGATTAGTTGTATTTGTTCTATTTTCATGTTATATGTGGTTTTGGGAGGCAGTTTCTGCCTAACTTCTCACACCACCATCTTTTCCCGCTGGGTATTGTTTCTTTGTCCATTCTGCCACTTTGTCTTTCGATTGGTTCATTCAATCTATTTATATTTATTGTAATTATTGATAGGCATGTGCTTATTGACATTTTATTAAGTGTTTTCTAGTTGTTTTCATATATTCTCTCTGTTCCTTTCTTCCTCTCTTACACTCTCCTCATTATGGATGGTTTACTTTAGTGCTGCAATTGGATTTCTCTTATTTACTTATTTTTGTGTATGTATTTATTGTAGGTTTTAGTTTTGTGGTTACCAAAGGTTCAAAGATAGCTTCCTTACTACATAATAGTCCATCTTAAATTGCTGATTACTCTATTTCAAACACTATCTAAAGGTACTTTTTTTTTCCTTCTTCTTCCTCCATACTTTATGTATTAGATGTCATGGCACTTTTTGTGTACCCCTTGACTGATTTTGGGTATAGTTGATTTTGCTTCTTTTGTTTTGTTTTAATTTCATACTTGCTTGGTAATTAATTGGTCTACTACCTTTACTGTGAGTTTATTTTCACTGGTGAAAGCTATTTAGTTTTAGGAACATTTCCATCTATAGCAGTGCCTTTAACATACCCTGTAAAGCAAGCTTAGTGGTGGTGAATTCTTTCAACTTTTATCTGGAAATTGTGTAATCTCTGCTTCATGTTTAAATGATAATCTTGCTGGGTAGGAGATTCTTGTTTGCAGGTCCTTCTCTTTTAGTACATTAAGTATTTCATGCTACTCCCTTCTGCCCTATAGCGTTTCCGTTGAAAAGTCTGCTGATGGCCTGACGGGATTTCCTTTATAAGTAATCTTTTCTCTCTCTCTGACTGCTTTCAGTATGCTCTCCGTATCTTTGACCTTTGCCATTTTAATTATTGTATGTCTTGGTGTTGTCTTCCTGAGACTCCTTTTGTTAGGGGCTCTCTCTACTTCCATGACCTGAATGTCTTTTTCCTTCCACAGATTCTGGAAGCTTTCAACAATTATTTCCTCAAAGAGACTTTCTATCCCTTTGCCTCTCTCTTCTCCTTCTGGTACCCATATTATGCAAATACTGTTTTGTTTGGATTGGTCTCACTGCTCTCCTATCATTCTTTCATTCCTAGAAATCTTTTTTCTCTTTGTTACTCGGTTTCATTGTGCTCTTGTTCTCTAATTTCCGTCTCATTGACTGTCTCCTCTACTTTCAGTAACCTACTCTTAAATCTCTCCATTGTATGTTTAATTTCAGTTACTGTATTCTTCAGCTCTGAATGGTTCTTTTTCAGCTCTTCTATCTCTTAATTCAATTCCTCCCTATGATCTAGAATATTTTTCTATAAATCAGTGATCATGTTTATGACTTTTACTTTGAAATCTTTACCAAGATTGGTGATCTCTAGATCATTTAACCCTCTTTCTGATGTCTTGCCCTGTAGGTTTGTTTGGACCACATTCCTCTGCCTTGATTTTATCAGGGTTTCTGTGTTTCTTCTTTTGTATATATGGATCTGCTATGTTTCCTGGCCTATGGAATAATAGTTTTATGAAGGAGATGACCTATGATGCCCAGAGGCTCATGACTCTTTACTCTTCAGTGCCTGTCTCTGCTTTGTGGGAGCCCCAGCTGTTTGTGTACAGTGGGTGGGATTTTCTGTTTGCTGGTATGCAGCTCTGAGGCAGGGCAGGACATGCAGTAGTGTCTTAGACACCAGCAAGGTGGAAGGAACTCTCAGGGGTGGCTCCTGCAGTCAACTCCCTGGTTGGGCTAAAATGAGGCCAAGAAAGTTGAAGAGTATCCACCTGCCTACCAGGCAGAAGAGCCTGATGCTGCTGCTGGGCCATGTGTGCTGGCTCACTGGCAGTGTGCTCAGGGATGTGGCTGGAGGCTGAGTTTCCAGGAAGGGTGTTGGAGCATCTGGGACTCCCAAGAGTTCCTGATTTGTTGGGCCAAGGGAAAGCTGGGGTAGCATCATCCACCTGCCCTTTCTCCTGAGGAAAGAACTCTGTCCGACGCTCATCCCTCTGGCACTTTTCCCACCTCTAGCAAGTCTTTCAAACTGCTGACTCTGTTTTGATTCTCGGGACCAGCATAACATGCCTTTCCTTTACAAGTGTCTGGAGTCTCTGCCTCCCAGAGTGTTCCAACTGTCCCTGGTGTCCAGCCCAGCTAATCAGAATCCAATGTAATGTAGGCTCATGTTCACAGAGCATGTCTCCAGGGCCAAATGTGCAGCAATCCTGGACTCCTATCCCCTTCCTGCTCTGTGCCTCTTTCTCTTGCCTATGGGTTTGGGTTGGGGGATGGCTTGGGTCCCACTCAATCATGGCTCTGCCATTTTACCCTTTTCTGTGTGGTCTTCTCTTCTTCCCCAGGTGTAGGTGTTCTGTTCTGCAGTCTTCAGGTCATTTTCAGGTTTAGTTGTATGTGCTGTATTTTCTTCTTTAATGTGTTTTTGGGAGGAGCTTTCAGCCTTGCTTTCCTACTCCACCATCTTTTTTCTCTGCCCCACCCCCCACATCTTAATTATCATGGATTCCCAGGGAAACCTATATTCAAATTTGGCAAAATACCAATTGCGTTCCCTTTGCACCATTTTGATAAAGGATAAAGCTGATCACAGAACCCACGAATGGACTAACAGTTACCAAAGGGAAAGGGACTGGGGAGATGGATGGGAAGGGAGGGATAAGGGGGTAAAAGGGGCATTACGATTGGCAGACATAGGGTGGGGGGGCACGGGGGGTACTGTACAGCTCAGAGAAGACAAGTAGCGATTCTCATCTCACTACGCTGATGGACAGTGACTGTGGTGGGGTTGGTGGGGGGGACCTGGTGATGGGGGGAGTTCAATCATCACGGTATTGCCCATGTAATTGTAGGTTAATGATACTAAAATAAAATAAATTATTAAAAAAAAAAAAAGGATAAAGCTGCTGTGGGCTTTTTTTCCTATTTAGAACAAAATATATATGTAATCAGTATTTTGAAAATAATTGTTTTTAAGCACAAAAGATACTATTCAACTAGAAAAAAAGAATTCATGGCTTAAAAATAAAACAAAAAAATAAATAAAGACAAACAAAAAGAACCCTTGAAACATAATGCGTGTTCCAGGTTGGACACTGAGTTTAGGGGATCTTGTGGGTTTTTAAATTATTATGTTGTATCATTTTGGGTTTTTTTTCCTATCCTTTTTTAATTTTAGAAAAAACACTGAATTAAGTTACATGAGTGTAATAGTTACTGTGTTCCATCTCTGGCTCCAAGACAGACTCTGGAGTTAAACTTCCTGGGTTCAATTCCCAATTTTTCTATGAGTAAGCTGATGACTTTGGGTAAATTAAATTAAATAATATCAGTTTCTTCTTATAAAATCTGTGAAGTAGTAGTAACATATCTATGACGTTTTTGTGAAAATTAAATATCACTGCATAAACACTTAGGATAGTTGTTGATGCAGTATAAGTGCTTAATAAATAGCGTCTGTCATTACATCTGTATCTTGTAGCTATTTACTCTAATACAGATGAAAATCTCAGAGCATGATTTGTTGGCAATCACATATCCAAGAACTCAAAGCACAAAAACATATGTGAGTAACAAGAACTAATACTAAATAGAAAAATAAAAAAGAAGTGATATCAGCAAGATGGCAAGAGTGGCCCAGACACTCCTTCCTCCCAGGGAAACACTGATTCAGCTATGCATGGACCAATTCCCTTTATGGGAAATCTAGACATAGTTAAGAGGGTCTTGCATCCAATGAGAGGAAAAAACTAGCCACATAGAAGCCAGTAGGAAAATTCAGGCACTCTACTGCCATAATCTCTCTCCATGGCTTAGCACCACACCAAGGGAGGAAATTTCCTCCTCCCATTTCTCCCTGGGAAGGAAAAGAGAAGATCTGACCATATGTCTTTCATTCTGACTTTACAGAGGGGCTTCAAGGGATTGGCTTCTGTCTTACCTGTCTTGGAGTGTTGATGCAACTCAGCCTATTTTAGATGCCTGGGGACCACTGAGAAAAAAGGACCAGGTAGCATCCTGATGCTCCAGAAGACCCATAGTACAGCAGATAGAGACCAATACCTCAGCAGTGTCTCTCTCAGGGGAGAAAGAGAAGAGTGGAGCATGCAACCGTCTGACTTTTTGAAGGCTGCCCAAGGGACTGATTTCTATATAGCCAACTTGGGACTCTGACAGGATCCAGCATACTCTATATGACACTATAATAGAAGAAATTTACAGGCCAATATACCTGATGAATATAAAATCAAAACTCCTCAGGAAATACTAGCAAACCAAATTCAAGTTACATCAAAAAAATCACATACCATGATCAAGGAGGGCTTACTGTTAGGATGCAAGATTGGTTCAACATATAAAAATCAGTCAATGTGATACACCACATTAACAGAACAAAGGATAAAAATCACACAATCATCTCATAGATACAGAAATAGTATTTAACAAAATTCACACCATTTCATAAATTAAAGAAAAACTGTACAAACTAGAACTAGAAGGAAATTACCCCAACATAGAAAAGGCCATATATGACAAGGTCATGGCTAACATTATCCTAAATGGTGAAATACTGAAAGCTTTTCCTTTATGATCAAGAACAAATGAAGGATAGCCACTCTTGCCACTTATATTCAACATAGTACTGGAGGTCCTAGCTGGAGAAATTAGGCAAGAACAAGAAATAAAATCATCCAAATTGAAAGGAAGTTTTAAAACTCTCCTGTATTTAAACAGTAAATAGAAAACGAAATAAGCCATTAAAAAATAAAACTGTTAGAATAAATGAATTCAACAAAGTAGTGGGTATAAATTCAACATAAAAAAATCAGTTGCATTTCTAGACAATAATAATGAATAATCTGAAAAGAAAATTAAGAAACTAAACTCATTACGATAGCATCAAAAAGAATACAATACTTAGGAATAAACCAAGGAGATGAAAGAGTTATACAACAAAAAGTATAAATCATTGCTAACAGAAATTAAGAAGATGCAAATAAGTGGAAATTTGTGGTCACAGACTGTAAGATTTAATATTGTTTAAATGTACATACTACTCAAAGTGATCTACAGATTCAATGCAATCTCTCTAAAAATCACAATGATCTTCTTTTGCATAAATAGGAAAATAACCCAAAATTCATGGGGAAATTATAAAATACCCCAAGTAGCCAAAACACTCTTTAAAAAGAATGAAACTGGAGTCTTAATACTTGCTAATTTCAAAACATAGTACAAAGCTACAAAACTGTATGGTACTGGCATAAAAAGACATAGACAAATGGAACAGAATAGAGATGGCAAAAATTATCTCGAATAAAGAGGGTAAAAATTATCTCACATACATAAGGTCAACTGACCTTCCTGCCAGATGCTATAACATAGATGAACCTTGATAACATTATGCTAAGCAAAATAAGTCAATCGCAGAATAAATACTGCATATTTCCATTCACATTAGGTGTCTAAAGTGAAATTCATCTTAGCAGAAAGTAGAATGATAGCTGCCAGGTGGCTAAGGGGCAGATGAAATAGGAAGCTGCTGTTCAATGGGTATAAAGTTTTAAGTCATGCAAGATGAAAAAGTTCTAGAGATCTGCTGTACAGCACTGTGCTTATAGTTACAATATTGTACTTCTCACTTAAAAATTTAAGGGTGTAGATCTCATGTTGGTTTTTATCATGATGATAGATTAGATAGATATATAGGTGATAGATAGATAGACAGATAGATAGATAGATAGATAGATAGTATAATAATTACACCAGAAAGAGTAGGAAAATAAGATGGAGTGGAGTAAAGAAAGAAGAGCCCTCTCTGAAAGGTAACCTCAAAAACACCTGGGATTCTCATCCTCACCAAAACTTTTGACCCCCTCTCTAAAAAAAAATGTTCACCTGGTGAAAAAACACATCTACAAAATTGCATTTAAGATAGGCATGTGCTCAGTCATGTGGATACCTATGTGTATACAGAACGACCTGGACTCTGCAGTTCCTGAGATGAGTCTTCCATTTTGTCTGATAACTTCTTTTTTTCAATTTTTTATTGTGATAAAATGTACACAATATAAAATTTATCATTTCAACCATTTTAAGGGTACAGTTCAGTGGTATTAAGCACATTCATAATGTTGCAATACCATCACCACTCTCCATCTCCATAGCTCTTTTCATCTTGTAAAACTGGAACAATATCCATTAAACAATAACTTCTCATTCCCCTCTCCCACCATCCCTTGGCACCCACATTACACTTTCAGTCTCTATGATTTTCACTACTCTTAAGTATCTCATCCAAATATTTGTCTTCTTTTGTCTAGTTTATTTCACTTAGCATAACGTCCTCCAGATTCATCCATGTTGTAGCATATATCAGAAATTCTTTACTTTTAAAGGCTGAATAATATTCCATTGTATGTATATACTACATTTTGCTTATCCATTTCTCCATGGATAGATACTTGAATTACTTTGACATTTTAGCTATTGTGATTATTGTAGAAATAAACATTGGCATACAAATAACTCTTTGAGACCAGGCTTTCTTTCAGTTCTTTGGGCCTATACCCAGGAGTGGAAATGCTGGATCATACGATAATTTGATTTTTATTTTTTAAGGAATCACCATACTGTTTTCCATGGTGGCTATACCACTTTATATTCCCACTAGCAGAACACAAAGGTTCCATTTTATCCCTTCTCGCCAACAATTGTTATTTTGTTTTTTTATTAGAGTAGCCATCCTAATGGGTGTATGGTGGTATTTCACTGTGGTTTTGATTTACATTTCCTTAATGATCGGTGATGCTGAGCATCTCAAAGCTGGAAAGAAATGAATGGTTGATATCTTGCAGGTGATGGGAGGATTAGTGCCTGAAGTAAAGGGAGAAAATACCTGCTGAGCAAAGGAGTACGTGGTGGAAGAAGGCTGGCATTCCTAGAGTGGGTGAGATAGGATCAAATCTGAGAAAAATGCTTTCTATTGTGTGCCTATTACTGTTTAGTTTATCCCTCAAAGCTGCTATGGCCTAGGAATATTGATATGTCAATAAAATTAAAGAATAGCTTTCTCTTTAAAGAAATCTATTTGACAAAGCAGCAGTATGAATTTCTCAAAGTAAGGAAATTTCAGTCAAAAGAAAACATGTAGTAACAAGTCTCCACAGGAGGAGTACATGTAATTGTTATGCTGAGTGTACAAATTATTGTTTTCCTGTTGGTATTTTATCTTTACTGCCTTCTTTTTGTTTCCAGGTAATTGGAGACTGAGATCTAAGAAAGATAAATAGTGTTTTAAATGCTTCTATTTAAGAAAAAAGTTATTACTGCACTCTAAGGCAAAATACATGTAACCAGCCACAAGATAAAATAAGCATGAATAATTAAAACCGAGACATTAACATTTCTAATTCATACTGCTGCTTTGTCAATGGATATAAACATATTAAATAGTCAATAGGACTTGAGATCCTAAGAACTCTAAAAAGCAGACATGAGAAAAGCATATGGAATTAGAAACCTGAGGATCATTAAATACAGCTTTGCAACTCAGCTTTACTTTAGCATTTGGAAAATAGAGTCTAATAGTAAATGTGCCTGTTTCATATATCTGTTCCTAATCTTTTTTCTTTCAATTCAATCCTTTTAAATTCAGTTTATTCCAATTTCTTTTACTGTTGGAATAGCTGTGTTTGATCTTTCAGTCATTTTTTCAATCTTATTTTAAAGATTCTGTTTTATGTCAGCATCTTTGCTGTTTTGTTTTCTCTCTTTTACGGTCTATATTTTCCATAAGTATTCTCAGTATATTATAAACTTTGAATTGTTTTTAGTTCTACTGGCGTTTACTTTTATATCTTTTAATGACATTGCTTAAGCATATAGTTGTCAGGTAATCAAGTTCGGGAATGAAATCACATCTATTAACTTCCTCCTACGAAACATGAAGAAATAACTGAACTACACATTTCCTCAACCTTGTCCCACCTCCCTACACACGTCCTACTTTTTGCTTTTATGGTCTGGGATTTTGAAAACACTACTATTGTTACATTTTATTCAAGAATTATCTTTTATTCAAGGACTTATATTTCTTATATTTCTCTTTAATAATTCTACTTATGACAAGTTAGATTCAATTCTATGTTTAAATAGACTCAAAACCCACTACCAGCCCTTTCACACCATGAACCGTATTTCACACCTTGAATTCACACTATTCAAGGATCCCATATTTCAGTTTTTCCCCTAAACTAACTGAATTAAGTATTTAAATGGAGATTTTGGCAAGACAAATTTGTAAGCAATGTATTTCCTGAGTCTTTGAATACATAAGAAAGTTCTTCTGTTGCATTTATATGATAATTGCTTAATTAAGTATATAAAAAATCTGGTAGATAGTGCTTCCCTGTCTTCAGAGAAGCATCGAGGTGAAGTGCACAGCATCTAGAATCATTCATACATTTAATTTCAGCTTTGCTAACTACGTACTATGTAACCTTTATAAATTAGATGACCCTTTCTTTGTATTCTAAATCTCTTTTCATCTATAAAATGGGACTATCACTTACCACTCAGGTTTGATATAAGGAATTAATGACATTATCTGTATTGGTGCTACCTGATAGAACCTATGCAACTTTACATTTTCTAGCAGTCACATTTAAAAGGTAAAAAAAAAAGCATATAATATTAAATAATATATTTTACTTAATATATCCACTATATTCAATAATACATTGTCATTTCAACATGCAAACATAAAAATATTAATGACATATTGCATTTTTTATGCTAAGTCTTCAAAATCTATTGTATATTTTACATTCACAGCATATAGCTATAGCATACACTTATAGCATAAACATATAGCATATATAAATTTGGACCTGACACATCACAGGAGGCAGGCACATGTGTCTAGTGGCTACTATACTGGACAGTGCAGAGAAATATAATACCTGGCATACACATTAACTACATTGTACATATTTTTTATTTTTTGTACATTTTTATGTTTATTATTATACAGAAGCACTCTCAGAAAACTCTTCTATTTGCTTTCTAAATAATGTTTCTTCTGTCTAAATATATGCAGGAGTTTTATTCATTTTTTTAGTTTAAAAAGTGTAAGTGAAGTTTTTATTGAAGTGTAACATAATACAATAAAGAGCACAAATTGTAAGTGCTTGACCCAAAGGATATTTACGCAATGAACATGTAATCAGCACTCAGATCAATAAGCAAAACAGTACCAGTATCCCAGAAGCTTTCCTCATTTCTCTTCCAATTTTATCCTTCCCAGGTGACCTCAAACAGTATGGTGTTTAATTTTACTTGTTACTGAACTTTATACAAATGGAAACATACAATGTGTATCCTTTTAAGTCTGGTTTCATTTGCTCGGCATTAGGTTTCACCCATATTATTACATAAAAGTTTGTTATAATTCTCATTGCTGTATAGTATTCCATTGTATGAATATACAATTTATTTATCCATCATTCTTCCATTCTACCTTCAATAGAATTTTGAATTAATTCCTCTTTGGAGTTTGTGCAGAAATGAGTTAACACAGCAGGTTTCATTGCTATCCTTAGACAGGCCTGCATACATGGTTGGCCCTTGGCTGGCATCTAACTTAGATTTGGGAGGTTTCCCCCCACCTTAATTTTAACAGTGGCTCACTGTGCCTAAACAGTTTGTAACAACAATATGGTTTATGTGAACATCTGCTTTCCTTCTGGGAGTCTGGAGACTGAATACTTTACCCACCTCAATAAAAACCCTGAGTGTTAAGTTGCCAACAGGTTTCCCTGGTAGGCAGCATTTCACGGATGTCACACTCTGTTGCTGGGAGAATTAAGTGTGTCCTGGGTGACTCCACTGGGAGAGGATCCAGAAGCTTGTACTATGTTTCCTCAGGACTTTGCTTCATAAGCCTTTTCCCTTTATTGATTTTGCTTTGTTATCTTTCCACTGTGATAAATCACCCAGATGAGCTTGAGTCTAGTCTTGCTGAGTCAGTCCTGCAAGCCTTCCAGTGATCATCAAACCTGGGGGTGGCATTCGCAATCCCGCCATAGGACTATTACAAATAGTACTGATGTGAATATTCTTATGCATGCTTCTTGGTAAACATATGTTGAAGATATATACTCAGGAGTGAAATTTTTGGATAACAGGGTATAGATATATTCAGCTTCTCTAAATGCTGAGAGTTTTCCAAAGTGGTTGTTCCAATTTACAGCCTTCTCAGCAGTTTCTGAGAGTTCTAGTTACTCCACTTGCATTCTCTTCAACACATGACATTATTTTTCATTTTAGCCAGTTTGGTGAGTACAGAGTGGCATCTCATTTTTGTTTTAATTTGCAATTTTGAGTAACTAAATTTGAGATATTTTTCATATATTTATTTATAGACTACTCGGATATCCTCTATTGTGATATATCTATTCAAGCTCTTTGCAAACATTCTACTGGGTTGTCTGACTTTTTTTATTGATTTGTAGTCATTCTTTATGTAGTCCAGATACAAGACCTCCTCCCATACAATCTTATAATGTAAACTTGTAAGAAGCATAAGTTCTTAATTTTAATGTAGTTTATCATTTTTTCCTTTATACTTATCAGTTTGTGTCTTGTTTAAGAAATATTTACTACCACCAAAGTTATAAAGATATCATTTGCTTCTTCTTTTTTTAAATTAATTAATTTTTTATTAAGGTATTATTGATATACACTCTTATGAAGGTTTCACATGAAAAAACAATGTGGTTACTACATTTACCCATATTATCAAGTCCCCACTCATATCCCAATTCAGTCACTGTCCATCAGTGTAGTAAGATGACACAGATTCACTGTTCACCTCCTCTGTGCTACACTGTTTTCCCCGTGATTCCCCACACCATGTATACTAAACATAATATGCTACAATCCCCTTCTCCCACCCTCCCCACACACACTCCCACACCCCTCCCCTTTGGTAACTACTAGTTCCTTCTTGGAGTCTCTGAGTCTGCTACTATTTTGTTCCTTCAGTTTTGCTTCGTTGTTATACTCCACAAATGAGGGAAATCATTTGGCACTTGTCTTTCTCCACCTGGCTTATTTCACTGAGCATAGTATCCTCCAGCTCCATCCATATTGTTGAAAATGGCAGGATTTGTTTCCTTCTTATGGCTGAATAGTATACCATTGTGTATATGTACCACATCTTCTTTACCCATTCATCTATGGATGGACACTTAGGTTGCTTCCATATCTTGGCTATTGTAAAAAGTGCTGCAATAAACATAGGGGTGCATGTGTCTTTTTGAATCTGAGAAGATGTATTCTTTGGGTAAATTCCAAGGAATGGGATTCCCGGGTCAAATGGTATTTCTATTTTTAGTTTTTTGAGGAACCTCCATAATGCTTTCCACAATGGTTGAACTTGCTTACATTCCCACCAGCAGTGTAGGAGGGTTCCCCTTTCTCCACATCCTCGCCAGCATTTGTTGTTCTTAGTCTTTTGGATGGTGGCCATCCTTACTGGTGTGAGGTGATATCTCATTGTGGTTCTAATTTGCATTTCCCTGATGATTAGTGATGTGGAGCATCTTTTCATGTGTCTGTTGGCCATCTGAATTTCTTCTTTGGAGAACTGTCTCTTCATATGCTCTGCCCACTTTTTAATTGGGTTATTTGCTTTTTGGGTGTTGAGGCATGTAAGTTCTTTATATATTTTGGATGTTAACCCCTTGTTGGGTATGTCATTTACAAATATATTCTCGCATACCGTAGGATGCCTTTTTGTTCTGTTGATGGTGTCCTTTGCCATACAGAAACTTTTTAGTTTGACTTAGTCCCATGAGTTCATTTTTGCTTTTGTTTCCCTTGCTCGAAGAAATGCGTTCAGGAAGAAGTCGCTCATGCTTATATTCAGGAGATTTTTACCAATGTTGTATTCCAAGAGTTTTATGGTTTCATGACTTACATTCACGTCCTTGATCTATTTGGAATTTACTTTTGTGTATGGGGTTAAACAATAATCCAGTTTCATTCTCTTGCATGTAACTGTCCAGTTTTGCCAACACCAGCCATTGAAGACGCTGTCATTTCCCCATTGTATGTTCATGTTTCCTTTATCATATATTAATTGACCATATACGGTTGGGTATATATCAGGGCTCTCTAATCTGTTCCATTGGTCTATGGTTCTGTTCTTCTGCCAGTACCAAATTGTCTTGACTACTGTGGCTTTGTAGTAAAGCTTGATGTTGGGGAGCATAATCCCCACAGCTTTATTCTTCCTTCTCAGGATTGCTTTGGCTATTCGTGTCTTCTGTGGTTCCATATGAATTTTAGAATAATTTTCTTTAGTTCGTTGAAAAATGCTGTTGGTATTTTGATAGGAATTGCATTGAATCTGTAGATTGCTTTAGGCAGGATGGACATTTTGACAATATTAATTCTTCCTATCCATGAGCACGGGATGTGTTTCCATTTACTGGTATCTTCTTTAATTTCTCTCATGAGTGTCTTGTATTTTCAGAGTACAGGTCTTTCACTTCCTTGATTAGGTTAATTCCTAGGTATTTTATTCTTTTTGATGCAACACTGAATGGAATTGTTTTCCTGATTTCTCTTTCTGCTAGGTCATTGATAGTGTATAGGAATGCCATAGATTTCTGTGCATTAATTTTGTATCTCGCAACATTGCTGAATTCAGATATTAGATCTAGTAGTTTGGAAGTAGATTCTTAGGGTTTTTCATGTACAATATCATGTCATCTGCAAACAGGGACAGTTTAACTTCTTCACTGCCAATCTGGATGCCTTTTATTTCTTTGTGTTGTCTGATTGCCATGGCTAGGACCTCTACTACTGTGTTGAATAGAAGTGGGGAGAGAGGGCATCCATGTCTTGTTCCCGATCTGAGAGGAAAAGCTTTCAGCTTCTCGCTGTTAAGTATAATGATGGCTGTGGGTTTGTCATACATTGCCTTTATTATGTTGAGGTATTACCCTCTATACCCATTTTGTTGAGAGTTTTTATCATGAATGGATGTTGAATTTTGTCAAATGCTTTTTCACCATTTATGGAGATGATCATGTGGTTTTTGTCCTTCTTTTTGTTCATGTGGTGGATGATGTTGATAGATTTTTGAATGTTGAACCATCTTGCATCCCTGGAATAAATTCTACTTGATCATGATGGATGATCTTTTTGATGTATTTTTTAATTCGTTTTGCTAATATTTTGTTCAGTATTTTTGCGTCTATGTTCATCAGGGATAATGGTCTGTAGTTTTCTTTTTTTGTGGTGTCTTTGCCTGGTTTTGGTATTAGAGTGATGCTGGCCTCATAGAATGAGTTTGGAAGTATTCCCTCTTCTTCTACTCCTTGGCAAACTTTAAGGACGATGGGTATTAAATCTTCACTAAATTTTTGATAAAATTCAGCAGTGAAGTCATCTGGTCCAGGGATTTTGTTCTTGGGTAGGTTTTTGATTTCCAGTTCAATTTCGTTGCTGGTAATTGGTACCTTGAGATTTTCTCTTTCTTTCTGGGTCAGCCTTGGAAAGTTGTATTTTTCTAGAAAGCTTTCCATTTCTTTTAGGTTATCCAGTTTGTTAGCATAAAAATTTTCATAGTATTCCCTAACAGTTCTTTGTATTTCTGTGCTGTCCATAGTGATTTTTCCTTTCTCATTTCTGATTCTGTTTATGTGATTAGACTCTCTTTTTTTCTTGATAAGTCTGGCTAGGGGTTTATCTATTTTGTTTATTTTCTCGACTTTTGTTGATCCTTTCTATTGTTTAATTCTTCTCGGTTTTATTTATTTCTGCTCTAATCTTTATTGTGTCCCTCCTTCTATTGACTTTGGGTCTCATTTTTTCTTCTTTTTCTAGTTTCGTTAATTGTGCCTTTAGACTCCTCATATGGGAATGTTCTTCTTTCCTGAGGTAGGCCTGTATTGCAATATACTTTCCTCTTAGCACGGCCTTCACTGCGTCCCACAGATTTTGTGGTGTTGAATTATTGTTGTCATTTATCTCCATATATTGCTTGATCTCTGTTTTTATTTGGTCATTGATCCATTGATTATTTAGGAGCATGTTATTAAGCCTCCATGTGTTTGTGGGATTTTTTATTTTCTTTGCGTAATTTATTTCTAGTTTCATTCCTTTGTGGACTGAGAAGCTGGTTGTTAGAATTTCAATCTTTTTTAATTTACTGAGGCTCTTTTTGTGGCCTAGTATATGATCTATTCTTGAAATTTTCCATGTGGACTTGAGAAGAATGTGTGTTCTGATGATTTTGGGTAGTTTTTTTTTAGGTTCATCTGTTCTAATGTGTTGTTGCCTCTGTCTTCTTACTTATTTTCTGTCTCGTTGATCTGTCCTTTGTAGTTAGTGGTGTGTTGAAGTCTCCAAAATGAATGCATTGCATTCTATTTCCCCCTTTAATTTTGTTAGTATCTGTTTCACATATGTAGGAGTTCCTGTGTTGGGTGCATAGATATTTATAATGGTTATATCTTCTCATTGGATTTACCCTTTCTTTTATCATTATGTAATGTCCTTCTTTGTCTCTTGTGACTTTCTTTGTTTTGAAGTCTATTTTGTCTGATATAAGTACTGCAACTCCTGATTTTTTCTCCCAATTAGTTGCATGAAATGTCTTTCTCCATCCCTTCTCTTTTAATATGTGTATGTCTTTGGGTTTGAAGTGAGTCTCTTGAAGGCAGCATATAGATGCGTCTTGTTTTTTATCCATTCAGTGACTCTATGTCTTTTGATTGGTGCATTCAGTCCATTTACATTTAGAATGATTATGGATAGGTATGTACTTATTGGCATTGCAGGCTTCAGATTCATGGTTACCAAAGGTTCAAGGTTGACTTCCTTACTATCTAATATTCTAACTTAACTCAATATGCTACTACAAACACAATCTAAAGGGTTTTTTTTGTTTTTGTTTTTTTTTCCTACTTTTTCTTCCTCCCCCATTCATTATATATTAGGTATCATATTCTGTACTGTTTGTCCCTTGATTGACTTTGGGGATAGTTAATTTAATTTTGCATTTTCTTAATAATTAGCCATTCTACTTTCTTTACTGTGGTTTTATTACCTCTAGTGACAGCTGTTAAACTGCAGGAACACTTCCATCTATAGCAGTCCCTCCAAAATACACTGTAGTGATGGTTTGTGGGAGGTAAATTCTCTCAGCTTTTCCTTATATGGGAATTGTTTAATCCCTCCTTAAAATTTAAATAATAATCTTGCTGGATAATGTAATCTTGGTTCAAGGCCCTTCTGCTTCATTGCATTAAATACATCATGCCACTTCCTTCTGGCCTGTAAAGTTTCTGTTGAGAAGTCTGACGACAGCCTGATGGGCTTTCCTTTGTATGTGATCTTAATTCTCTCTCTGGCTGCTTTTAATAGTCTGTCCTTATCCTTGATCTTTGCCATTTTAATTAGTATATGTCTTGATGTTGTCTTCCTTGGGTCCCTTGTGTTGGGAGATATGTGCACCTCCATGGCCTGAGAGACTATCTTCTTCCCCAGATTGGGAAAGTTTTCAGCAATCGCCTCCTCAAAGACACTTTCTATCCCTTTTTCTCTCTTCTTCTTCTTCTGGTACCCCTATAAGGTGAATATTGTTCCGCTTAGATTGGTCACACAGTTCTCTCAATATTCTTTCATTCTTAGAGATCCTTTTTTCTCTCTGTGCCTCAGCTTCTTTGTATTCCTCTTCTCTAGTTTCTATTTCACTTATCGTCTCCTCCACCATATCCAATCTGCTTTTTATACCATCCATTTTGTTCTTCAATGATTGGATCTCCGACCTTAATTCATTTCTGCGTTCTTGAACATCTTTCCATACCTCCATGAGCATGTTAATGATTTTTATTTTGAGCTCCCTTTCAGGGCGAGTCATGAGGTCAATATCATTTAAATCTTTCTCAGGAGTTGTATTAATAATTTTACTCTGGACCAGGTTCCTTTGGTATTTCATATTTGTGTATGTCGCCCTCTAGTGCCCAGAAACTCTACTCTCTGGAGCTGCTCAGCCCCTGAAGCAATGTTGGGGATTGCAGGGGAGTGGTATTGGTGCCTCGGGGAGGAAAGAGCTGTTTCCTGCTTTCTGGATGCTATGCCTGTCTCCACTGCCGAGCACACAGGTATAAGCCTCTGTGCTTTGCGTTCTTAGTTGCTGTAGACAGATCTTCCCTCTGGCTAGCCTAACGCCAGGGTGGGGTTTCCCAGTTTGCTAGCCCAGTGGGGCTGGCCAGGAGAAAGGCGCACTAGTCTGCCTGTCACAGAAGGAGTTCTTGGAGCTGTGTAGGCAGCCAGGGAGCTGGAACACCTGAAGATCGTGAAAGCTCCCAATCTGCTGGGCAGAGTGCACCTGGACAATTTTGTCTACCTGTCCTTTCTCCTCAGCAGTAGTGCAATCCTTGCCCCTTTAGCAGCCCTCTTTGTTAGGAAGTCTCTCAGACTGCCTGCCTTTCTTTTGTCCCAGAGCAGCTGGATATGGATCCCTGCTTTCCACAAGCAGCTGGAATCTTAGTCTCTCCAGGAATTCTGCCTGTCTTAGCTTTCCAACCCCCTAATTACGAGCGTATCATGCAAGCACCATGAAATGTAGGTTTGTGCTCCCAGAGCAGATCTCCAGAGTTAGGTATTCAGCAGTCCCAGATCTCCACTCCCTCCCTGCTCCGTCCCTCTACCTCCTGCTGGTGAGCTGGGGTGGGGGAAGGGCTTGGATCCCGCAGGATCACAGCTTTAGTACGTTACCCTTTTCAGTGAGGTCTGCTCTTGTCTTCACGTGTATGCAGCTTGTTGCAGTCCTCTTTCCTGTTGCTCTTTCAAGAGTAGTTGCATTAGTTATATTTTCATATTATATGCAATTTTAGGAGGAAGCCTCTGTCTCACCTCTCACACTGCCATCTTTTCATCCTTTGCTTCTTCTAAATGGCTTACTCCTTTACTTTTTTAGACTTATAACCACTAGAAATGATTCTTTGGTAAGGTTTTTCTTTTCTCTTGAAGTCCAATAATTTCACCACGATTTGGTTCACAATTGATTGTTACTACTTATTTTTTGCAGGAATAGCTTGCTGTCTTTTGATCTACAGGTGAAATGTTTTTCTTTGTAATTATATGCCTTAGCATTATACCGTTCCATTTGTTTTGTCTTTACTCTAGAAACACCCTTGCCTCCCATTCCAATATCCTCTATTTATGAGCATTTCCTTAGAAATTGTTATCCTTACATTTCATTTTTTCTTAACTTCATCTCTTATTTCATGGAATTCAAAAAAGAGAATGAGAGTAAGCTCATAAAAATGATTACTATTACAAGACAGTAACAGCAAACCAAGACAGTTGGGTTCAAGAAATGAATATAGCAATCAATATCACTATTAAAAAGATATTCTTTAATTACATATAAAATGATACACATACTAAATGGCATAGGAATTCAAAGGAGTGATGAATCACTTTGGTCCAGGGTTTAAAAGGAACGCACCTCAGAGAAGGTGATGAATCTGATGATGGGATAATGAGAACATTACTGTGGTAAAAGGTGAAATATGTGTAATTGTTGGTATTTTAGTTATCTTGGTAAAATGCCTAACCACTATAGACCAAAGAGATTTGCGGTGAAAGACTGAAATGTTTACTTTTAATATTTAACCTAAATCTACATTTTTATTTGGCACAATTTTCCATTTGTTCATGGAAGTTTATAAAAGTCAAAAAATAATAATTAAATGTGACAGTGATTATAACTCTACATTTGATGGCATTTGGATTTCCTTGGCACTGAATATCTCAAGACCCAGTTATGAATCAAATAAATTTATATATCACCATATACTTAAGGTTATATATATATATATACATATATACTTAAGGTTATATACATATACATACATACACACATACTAGAGCCATTCTAAAGCTTTCATTGTACTAAATAAGTCCAAAATAAGAACTGACCTTATTCAGGTTTTCACAGAAATAAAATATCCTCATCATAACTAAAATTATTAGTGGGATTCAGGAATAAAATATGCTTTACTTGTGGCTATTAACTTTCCCATTCAGAGCTAAAATATATATGCATGTAATAAAAGTTTATTCTAATTTTCTAGAATATGTCCAGTTAATTTCTTCTCCTGCTTGAGAATTTGCATTGTTGCACTATTATTAGATCCCTTCAGTTGCCCCATCATAAACATGCTTATGTCTTTTTTTCCTTTTGTTGTTTCAAAATGCAGGTGAGGTAGCCAGCAGGACATCTCCAAAGGGGTCTTACTGAGTGTCACCATCTTGATTAGTTAATCACTAGCTAGAAACTGGGCCTCCATTTTGAAGCCTCAGAGACCTGATTTTTTTCTGTACATTGAAAATGGATCATGATCTTGAAAGATGAATGTGAAATTCAAATAGAAAAAACATCAGTAAGAAATAAGCTTCTAAACAGAAGAAGTATAGTTGTATCTTTCACTAGAAAATATACATAAGCCAAAAGGTAATCAGAAATCATTTTTTAAAAAGATAATTATATAGCAAAATTAAATATTTACTAGATCCTGCTGAAAGTAGCATTATATATCCTTTTTCAACAGTGATCAGAAGTTCAATTGCTTTAGAGACCAGGCAAGTAGTATCAGTTAGCAAAAGAATCCCAAATGAAGACTCTGGTGAACTGAAGGGCCAAAGACTCTCAACAAGAGCTACAAGATATTCATCAATCACTGCAATAAGTGAGTACTGACCCAGTGTTGACAGATCTTACTTATGTTTTTCCCAGTTTTGTTGAGAAATAATTGACATGTAAGTTTCCCAGTTTCACTGAGAAATAATCTAATATCCCTGAACAGGTTTAAGGTGTACAGCATGATGGTGTGATCTACATATACTGTGAAATGATTGCCATAATAGGTTCAGCTAACTTTCATCTTCTTACACATATAGAATTAAAAGAAACAAATGAAGAAAAGAATAAAGGGAATTTTTTTTTCTCCTTGTGATGAGAACTCAGAATTTACTCTCTCAACAACTTTCCTATATTTGATAGAGCAGTTTTAGTTATAGTTATCATGTTACATCCCTGGTATTTCCTCCCTCCAATTTGCCCTCCCTCACACCCCTGCTTCTGGTAACCACAGATGTGGGGGATTTTTGTTTATTTTGGGTTTTTGTTTTTTTACATTCTACATATAAGTAAAATCATATATTTGCCTTTTTCTGTCTTATTTCACTTACCATAATGCCATTAAGGTCTATTCATGTTGTCACAAATGGTAGGATTTCCTCTTCTTTTATGACTGAACAATATTCCATTGTACATATATACCACAACTTCTTTACCCATCCATCCATTAGAGGACAGGTTTAGTGTGTTCAGGTTATTTAGTGGATTCATATTGTTTAGTGCATCCATTAGTGGATTAGGTTGTTTCTATGTCTTGGCTATTGTAAATAATGCTGCTATGAACATGAGGGTGTAGGTATCTCTTCAAGTTAATGTTTTCATTATCTTTTGATATATTCCCAGAAGTGGATATGATCCAGCAATTTCATTTCTGGGAATATATCAAAAGATAATTTTCAATTTTTTGAGAATCCTCCATACTGTTTTCCATATTGTACCAAGTTAGAATCCCATGAACAGCGTACAAGGGTTCCCTTCTCTCCATATTCTTGTCAGCATCTCTTGTCTTTTTGATGATGCCATAGTGACAGGCATGAGGTAATATCTTATGATGGTTTTATTTCATTTCCTTAATAACTAGTGATGTTGAGCATCTTTTCAGGTACCTGTTGGCCTTTCATATGGCTTCTCTGGAGAAATGTCTATTCATATCATTTGCCCATTTTTTAATTGGGCTAGTTGGTTTTTTGCTATTGTGTTGTATGAGTTCTTTATATATTTTAGATATTAAACCCTGTATCAGATACATGGATTGTGAATATTTTTTCTCATTCCATGGGTTGTCTTTTCCCTTTCTTGATGATTTCTTTTGCTGTGCAGAAGCTTTTTAGTTTAGTATAGGCCCTCTTGTTTATTTTTTATTCTGTAGCTTGTTCTTTATGTGTCATATCCAAAAGATCCTTACCAAGACCCATGTCAAGGAGCACTATTTCTATTTTTTTCTTCTAGGAATTTCATGGTTTTAAGTCTTACATTTAAGACTTTAATCCATTTTGAGTTAATTTTTGTGAGTGGTGTAAGATATGGGTCCAATTTCATTCTTTTATCCAATGAATTTTCTTGGCCACATATTAGTCAACCACATGCTTGGATTTATTTCTGGGCTCATTATATTGTTCCATTGGTGTATTAGTCTGTTTTTTAGCCAGTGTCACACTGTTTTGATGACTATAGCTTTATAGTATAGCTTGATATCAGGAAATGTGATACATCTTCTTTTTCAGGATTTCTTTGTCTATTTGGGGTCTTTGTGATTCCATATAAATCTTAGCAGTGTTTTTTTCCTAATTCTGTAAAAAACACAATTAAAATCTTGATAGGAATTGAATTGAATCTATAGATGGTTTTCAGTAGCATTCACATTTTAATAATATTCTTCCAATCCATGAAAATAGGATATCTTTCCATTTATTTGCATCTTGTTCAATTTCTTTCATCAGTGTCATGTAGTTTTCAGTGTAGAGATTTTTCACCTCCTTAAATTTATTCCTCAGTATATTATTTTTGATATTATTCCTCAGTATATTATTATAGATGGGATAGATTTGTTTCATTTTCAGAAATTTCATCATTAGTGTATAGAAATGTTATTCATTTTCTTTGATAGTTTTGTATCTTGCAACTTAACTGAATTCATTGATTAGATCTGTCATGTTTTTAGTTGAGTCTTTAGGATGTTCTATAAAATCATGCTACCTGCAAATAGAGACAATTTTACTTCTTCCTTCCAATCTAATACCTCTCATTTCTTTTTCTTGACTGATTTCTCTAGCTAGGACTTCCAGTACAATGTTGAATAGGAGTAGTGAGAATGAGCACCTTTTTTTCCTGATCTTAAAGGAAAAGCTTTCAACTTTTCAGTTAAATTGATGCTAGCTATGAACTTGTTGTATATGGCCTTTATTATGTTGATATATGTTCCTTTTATGCCTAATTTGATAAGTTTTTATCATGAATGGATGTGGCATTTTGTTGAATGCATTTTCTGTGTTTGTTGAGATGATCATCTGATCCTGTTCTTTAAATTAATGTAAATAAGACAGACTGATTTGTGTATGTTCAATCATCCTTGCATCCCAGGGATGAATCCCATTTGATCATGGTAAATTATCCTTTTAATATGCTTCTATTCAGTTTCCTAGTGTTTCAATGAGATTTTCTGTATCTATATTCATCAAGGATATTGGCCTGTAGTTTTCTTTTCTAGTAGTGTCCTTTTCTGGTTTTATCAGAATAATGTTTGCCTCCTAAAATAAGTTTGGGAGTATTCACTCCTCTTTGATTATTTGGAAGAATTTGTGAAGGATTGGTGCTCATTTGTCTTTAAACATTTGGTAAAATTTGCCAGTGAAACCATCTGGTCCTGGAATGTTCTTCATTGAGAGATTTTTAATCAATCTCCTTGCATGTAACTTGGTCTATTCATATCTTTTTATTTCTTCCTGATTCAGTCTTACAAAGTATATGTTTTCTATGACTTTTCTATTTCTTCTAGGTTTTCTCATCATAGTAGCCTGTTATACCCCTTTCAATTTCTGAGATATCAGTTACAATGTTACATGTTTATAATTTTGTTGACTTGGGTCCTTTCTCATATTTCCTTGGTTATTCTAGCTAAGGACTTGTCAATTCTGTTTATCTTTTCAAAGAACCAAGTAAGCTGGTTAATCTTTTCTATTGTTTTTCTGTTCTTTCTTTCATTTACTTCTGCTTTCATCTCTATTATTGCCTTTCTTCTGCTAACTTTGGGCTCATTTTTCCTTTTTCTAGTTCTTTAAGGAGTAATGTTGTTTATTTGGAATCTTCTTTACTTTTTAATGTAGACATTTAATGCTATGAATTTCCCTTCTAGAAATGCTTTTACTGCATTACTTAAATTCTGGTATATAGTATTTCCATTTTTTTTATTGTCTCAAGAAACGTTTTTTATTTTGCCTTTGATCCTTTGATTGTTAGGATGGTGTTGTTTAATTTCCATATTTTCATTAATTTTCCAGCTTTCCTTTTGTTGTTGATTTCTAATTTCATGCTATTGTGTTCAAACAGGATACTTGGTATGATTTGAATCTTCTCAAATTTCCTAAAACTTGTTTTTTGGCTTAACATATGGTCAATTCTAGAAATTGTTCCATGTGCACTTGAGAAGAATATGTATTCTGCGATTGTTGGATAGAATATTCTCTGTATGTCTGTTAGGGCCAATGAGCCTATAGTGTCATTTGAATCCACCGTTTCCCTACTGATTGTCTGGATAATCTATCCATTGTTAATGGTGGGGTATTAACGTCTCCAACTATTACTGCAGTACTGTTTTCCTCTATTAGCTCTGATTTTTTAAACTATAATTATGAGATGTGGGCCAGCATTACCATATTGTACAATTTAGGACTATATACTTACCATTACCATTGAGGTTTATACTACTTTCTTGGTTTTTTATGATGTTAACTAGCATTCATTTACTTCCACTCAAAGAAAACACTTTACTATTTCTTGTAAGGCAGGTTGATAATAATGAACCCCCTCAGCTTTTGTTTGCTTGGGAAAGTCTTTATCTCTCCTTTGTTTCTGAAGACAGCTTTGCCAGTTTTAGAATTCTTGGTTGATGGTTATTTTCTTTCAATATTTTGAATATGTCATTCCATTCTCTCTGACCGAGAAGTTTCTGTTGAGAAATCTGCTGATAGTATTATGGGGTTTTTTTTGTATGTAGCTTCTCTCTTTTCTCAATTGCTTCCTTCTAAAAACATCACACCAATTATTCTGAAGAGTAATAATTGCCTCTCTACTTCCAAACAAAATGGAAAAGCAAGACTAAGATGGAAGAAATGTTTCTTTGCTAGTCAGATAAAAGAGATCACCCTTGATCCAAGACAGGTAGAATAGTGAGGAGGTCCTCACTATTAGAATAGAAAAGCTGATTATCTTTTCACCCTAACAAGGGATGTGGGCAGGTTGTAGCTCCAATGCAGATGGACTAAGAAGATACAGACATCACAGATGGTGCAAGAAGCAGCAACATGAAGACCAGAATAATAGACAACAGTCCAAAGAGATGGGGGTACAAAAGCAAAGGTGCAGGGCTGTGATGTGCATTAAAGAAAACAAGAAATGAACCTTCCTTTGGAAATCCCATAGTGCCAAATAAAAGAGAAAGAACCATTTGGTAGCTGGGGGCTCTTTACCTAACATTCTTATTTAGTGTCCATAAACCAGTGGATACATATGCATAATATATGCAATTTTAATAGGGGTATGTACCCCATCCTTTCTCACCAAAAGAAGTTTGTGGTAAAATAGAACTGTGAAACATGCACCCATAACCCCCCTTCATAAGTCACAATACATATTAAATTCTGAAAAGCTGCACAGCAGAGAAACCCAAAATAATCAAATGTATTTGCTCACAGGACACGGTTTTTTGCAGCATATCTAATTGTCACACTGACGATTACATGGCATATTGGTTTTAGGAAGCCTAGCTTGAAATTTTTTATTTTTAAACTAACAACATAGCAAGTAACTTTAAAATACATGTTTTAGCTAGTTCTATTAGTTCCAATATATTAGAAAAAGGGAATGTATGTATTCAATATACAAACTATCACAGTTTCTATCCTAATTGTTTGTGCTTTTATCAAAGTCACAGATTAGTAGTTTTCATTCTCAAGATATAGCTGTGTATATCATAATTTATGTTTGTACAGCAAAACCTGACATTTCAGACAAATTTCCCTTATCTACAGCTATTCCATGTTTTAAAAAACTGGAGAAGAAACAGATGTTGAATGGCGAAATATATTTTAAATTATTTCAAAAATATTTGGCAGCGAGTGCTGGAGCATTAGTGGAAGAACAGCTCTGCATAAATGGCAAAGTTTATTTTGCATGTACTTTTCTTGAAAGAGAAATAATTTAAAATGAGACAAAGGAGAATTACTGATATGTATTATATAAACATTTATTAATACAGAAAACAACTTTCAATGAATATTACACTTCATCATGATACTGGGTCTCTCTAAAACTTCATCTATCCACTCATTCATGCATATAATATATTGAAAAAGTTTCAAGTTCCTTCTGCTTATTATAATCTGTGATATTTTAAACTAACCCTGATTATTTTAACCTTCCTTCCACTTTTTAATTTCTGCTATAGCTTTTAAGATAACCTTTGCTCAAGAAAACAGACTAATTTATGATCCAAAATTGTTCTACAATTATTTCTGAAAGCTTCTTGTGGTTGAGTAATAATACAAATTTCTGGGCATATCTGGTCATTTTGCACAATATGTTCATTTTATTCTTGATCAAGCTATATTTCTTTTTTTATGTTTTTTTATTTTTTAAAATTTATTTTGGTATTATTAATCTACAATTACATGTGCAATATTATGGTGATTAAACTACCCCCTTCATCAGGTCCCCCCACCAACCCCATTATAGTCACTGTCCATCAGCGTAGTAAGATGCTATAGAATCACTACTTGTCTTCTCTGAGTTGTACAGCCTTCCCCGTGCCCCCCATACCTTACATTTGCTAATCGTAATGCCCCTTTTACCCTCTCATCCCTCCCTTCTCTCCCATCTTCCCCACTCCCTTTCCCTTTGATAACTATTAGTCCATTCTTGGGTTCTGTGAGTCTGCTGCTGTTTTGTTCCTTCAGTTTTTTTCTTTGTTCTTAAACTCTACATATGAGTGAAATCATTTGATACTTGTCTTTTTCGGCTTGGCTTATTTCACTGAGCATAATACCCTCTAGCTCCATCCATGTTGTTGCAAATGGTAGGATTTGTTTTCTTCTTATGGCTGAATAATATTCCATTGTGTATATGTACCACATCTTCTTAATCCATTCATCTACTGATGGACACTTAGGTTGCTTCCATTTCTTGGCTATTGTAAATAGTGCTGCGATAAACATAGGGGTGCATCTGTCTTTTTGAAACTGGGCTGCTGCATTTTAGGGTAAATTCCTAGGAGTGGGATTCCTGGGTCAAATGGTATTTCTATTTTGAGTTTTTTGAGGAACCTCCATACTGCTTTCCACAATGGTTGAACTAATTTGCATTCCCACCAGCAGTGCCAGGAGGGTTCCCTTTTCTCCACATCCTCGCCAACATTTGTTGTTGTTTGTGTTTTGGATGTTGGCCATCCTCACTGGTGTGAGGTGATATCTCATTGTGCTTTTAATCTGCATTTCTCTGATGATTAGTGATGTGGAGCATCTTTTCATGTGCCTGTTGGCCATCTGAATTTCTTCTTTAGAGAAGTGTCTATTCATGTCCTCTGCCCATTTCTTAATTGGATTATTTGCTTTTTGTTTGTTAAGGTGCATGAGTTCTTTATATATTTTGGATGTCAATCCCTTATCAGATACATCATTTATGAATATATTTTCCCATACTGTAGGGTGTCTTTTTGTTCTACTGATGGTGTCCTTTGCTGTACAGAAGCTTTTCAACTTGATATAGTCCCACTTGTTCATTTTTGCTTTTCTTTCCCTTGCCCAGGGAGATATGTTCATGAAGAAGTCGCTCATGTTTATGTCCAAGAGATTTTTGCCTATGTTTTATTCTAAGAGTTTTATGGTTTCATGACTTACACATTCAGGTCTTTGATCCACCTTGAGTTTACCTTTGTGCATGGGGCTAGACAGTAGTCCAGTTTCATTCTCTTACATGTGGCTGTCCAGTTTTTCCAACAGCAGCTGCTGAAGAGGCTGTCATCTCCCCATTGTATATCCAAGGCTCCTTTATCAAATATTAATTGACTGTAAATGTTTGGGTTAATGTTTGGATTTTCTATTCTGTTCCATTGGTCTGTGGGTCTGTTTTTGTGCCAATACCAAATTGTCTTGATTACTGTGGCTTTGTAGTAGAGCTTGAAGTCAGGGAGTGTAATTCCCCCTGTTTGATTCCTCCTTCTCAGGATTGCTTTGGCTATTCGGGGTCTTTTCTGGTTCCATATGAATTTTAGAATTATTTGTTCCAGTTCATTGAAGAAAGCTGTTGGTAGTTTGATAGGGATTGCATTGAATCTGTAGATCGCTTTAGGTAGTATAGCCATTTTGACAATATTTATTCTTCCTAGCCAAGAGCATGGGATGCATTTCCATTTGTTAGTGTCCTCTTTAATTTCTCTTAGGAGTGTCTTGTAGTTTTCAGAGTACAGGTCTTTCACTTCCTTCATTAGGTTTATTCCTAGGTATTTTATTCTTTTTGATGCAATTGTGAATGGAATTGTTTTCCTGATTTCTCTTTCTGTTAGTTCATCGTTAGTGTGATCAAGCTATATTTCTACATGATTAAAATAGCTTTAAAGTATGTTGAAGGCTATTTTAGTGGACAGATTAAAACATGATCCCACTAAATAGAGGGCTGCCATAGTACTTCAAAGGATTTGGGGAAAAAAAGCACTAGTTGGCTTAACTCGAAATTTTGCAATGAATTTTTTTGTTTTAAACATTTGTACAGGGATAGCCAGTAATGTAGTTTTCTTTGGCATACCAAAAAATATTTTATTAAGACAAGATTTCAGGGAATGAAGGTAGTAATACATAGGATGGGTATATATTATCTTGGATTATTTTTCCCTTTGCTAAAATTCTCTAAGATAACTGCTTAAATTTGACATCATTATCACCAACTGCAATCATATACCAAAATAGACAAAATTCAGAAATTGTCTACGTGTCCTTTCAAAGAAGGTAGCAGTTTTTAAGCAATGAACCTGTCATTAATACAAAACTTATCTCTCCAGTTGGACTTAAGATTAAGTTATGGCCAAATTCCAGCAACTTATTTATGAATAGGGAGTTACTGGTTATAGTTTCCTATGTTAATTCAGGATACAAAATTTCTTTATTCAAAAATAATCAAGAACTCATTATGTGATTTTAGCATACTTGAGGTACAATAAATTATCTTTGTTGTTTTATACCACAGTGCCAAATTAAGGTTTTAAAAGTAGTCCTTTTATCTATGATCAACCTTGATTAAATACTCCTGCTTGATTATTTAATTAAAAATAAAGTAATTCAAATAACAAAGCCACAACTCAATCATAAACTTTCAGCAGGATTAAGTCCAGAACAGTTATCTGTGTATCATTCCATGTATATGGGTATTGTTGTAAAAGTGGAGGAAAGTACAGCACGTTTCACTTCTGGTTTACAGTTAAGCCATATCTTCCAATAAAAAATATAGACTATGAAAAGAATGAACACTATCCAAGATACTTCAGGTGGTAAGCAGTAGCAGCTTGCACTTAGTTTAAGGTTTACCGTATACAGAATGCAGTTCCTTGAGCCTTGGATATATTAACTCATTTAATTCACACAGCAAACCTATGAGGTTGGTACTACATTATCCCATTTCACAAACCAGGACTAAAGCACAGAGAGGTTAAGTAACTTGCCAAAATCATGCAGTTGGAAAATGGAGGATCCATGATTAAAACCCAGAGAATCAGACTTCATAACTCATGCTTTTAACCAATTAAGTTTAACAAGGCTCTTTAGCATTTCCTTGCTAATATTTTATTCAATTACTCCACATTTTCTGTGTAACCAATTTGGAGTTACTTTAGCTAGAATATTCAGTAGAATAGATAAACTTACAATATGACTTCCTGCAACCCCCTTTCCTTGGAAAACTTATCTTGAAGCAGTACTATTTTCTCTACTGTCTTCCTTCATTTTAGGAATTAAGTTCCCCTTTAACACTTAATTCTATTCCCTACCATGCCCTTTAAATGATCTTGACACAAAGCTGTCCTTACACTACTGAACCATATTTCCTCCTTCACCTAAGACTATCAGATATTCACATCTCTACTTCTTTTGAGAAAAATAAATCTCCTCTCAACCCTCCTCCCTCTAGAGCCATCATTCCCTCTTCACCCCTTTACCACTTGAAATTTTTTTAACTAAGAAAAGGTGGCTAAATCTGTCATCATGATTTTGGTTGAAGCCAAAAAGAAATCACAATATGAATTGTTCAGTTGTTTTGGTGTAGAGATCAAGACTTGGACCAGAAATCTACCCTGCTTAATGGTGTGAATTTAGGTCTCAATCATACCCAAAATGTGAGCAATGATACCTATCCCACTGGGTTCTTACAAGAATTGCATGTGATCAAGTGTAAGAAAACCCCTCACACTCATCTTGGAACACAATAATTAGAAAATATTTGTTGAATATGAATTATCATGATTATAGTAATAGTTGAGGTAGAAAATTATCCTATATTAATAAATGAGGAAAGAGATCAGAGTGGGTGAAAAGAAGAGAGCAAATGTCTGGGGGAGCAAGAGAGAGATCAAAATGGAGAAAGAGCAAGATTGTGTCAGAACTAATCCCCAGAAGATGCTCTGGAATTCATTCAGCAAATATTTATAGAACACCTACTATGCTCCAGGCAGTGTTTATGGCACCTGGAATTTATCAGGTGAACTAAGCAGAGAGAAACTCTCTACTGTCTTATTTTGCCCACTCCAACAAATTAATCCTCCTAAAGAACCATCATGATAGGCCATTTCCCTGCTCAAAGTTTTCAGCAGTTCTTCATGGCCTACGTACTAAATTCCAATCCCCTTAGCCTGCCTCTTTCATTTTTTTGAACTCTATTTTTTCAGTATGTTTCTTATTTTTTCAATTTTTCCCCATACAATGAACTCTCAGGTGCAATAAAAAATGACATTTTAAAGGGACTCTAGAGTTTTAGAGTCAAAGCATACTTAAGTACGGGGGGGGATATCTGAGAGACTTGAGGAGAGGGTGAAGCTGCAGGGGATGGGTCCGTGAAGGCAAACTGGACTAGAGCCAGACTATGAAGGGTATTATTTGCTACACCAAGAAGTCTGTGCTTGTTCTCACAAGCAACAGGACACTCACTATCTGTTTTAACAAAGGAGGGATATGATCTGATTTGTATTTTCCAAAGATAATTCTGGAGTCAATGGTAGAGTAAATTTGAAGAGGAGATGTCTAGTGGCATGGAAGGCAGCTAAGAGAGTATTACACTAATAAGGAGAGACAGTGATAGCTAAATAATGCAATGGAGCTGGTGGAGTGAAGGATTTCATTCTTAAGAAATATTTCAGAGTTATTATCAATAAGGTTGGGAGAATAGTCTAATGGTTCCATGGCTCTGGAGCCAACTGCCTTTATCCCAGCCCTGTCCACTCCACTTACTAGCGGTCTGACCTAGGTCAAGTTAACATACCTCACCAGATTCATTTTTCTCATCTGTAAAGAAGAGATAACCATAATATCTACCTCTAGAGATGCTGTGATAATTAAAGCCAATAATTCATACAAAGTTCTTGGCACCATAACTGCCTAATTAAGTTCTCTATAAATGTTAGCTAAATTGCATCCCTAGTATATGGAATGTCAGATGCATCAATCAGACTTTAGGTCTCCCTCCCAGCTTTGTGTGTCTTCAAATGTGTTAAATGTTCCTTACGTTCTACATGTATTGCATTATTACTTCTATTGGAATATCCTTCATGCCATCTCTTTCACTCTGATTTTCATCTGCCCAAATCCAACCTAACACCAGAGTCCATGGTTTAGTCATCTTTTAAATATTTCTAGCACTTAGCTTAATAACATTTGAATTAAATTTGATCAAAGTTCTCTGAAAACCTCAGCAAACAAGCCCCTGGACTTCTACAGGACTGTGTGTTATTTATGACCCTTACAAAATACAGTCTTGCATCTGAGGGCTTGAGATATATAACTATTCTCCCCTTAAGGCTCCATGAGTCACTTCCCCACTACGACTGTTTCAGTGTTTTCACACATGATCTGATTGATGTCACAGAAGAATAAATCCAATGCATAACTATTTTGTTATTCACTCACTCACTCAATGACAAATAATTCACAGGAAAGCCACCAACTACACAATAAACTCCTTATTGCCATAAACTGTATTTGTAGTCAATACTTCAATTTAATATTTCATCATCCAGGAACCCGTTGCCATAGAAGTAATCTGAAAGGTGTTCATCAAGTAATCTTCAGTTCATACAATTTGGTCTTCTGTTCGTTGCCCTTGAGTATTTTATTATTCTCACAAATTTTTTCCAAAAATATTGAGAATCTTCTCAGTTAAGATAATTTTAACTTTTAAGCATATGCTATGCTGTAATTTAATGGAGATGATAGTTGTTTATCCTGCTTGGATCACATTCCATTTCATTGTATGGGCAGCCATCTGAATGTTTCACAAACAGCAGTTATGAGGGGTGTAATGTTGGTTGGCTTACACTTAGTTTAGAAATGCAAGGCTGCTCTGGCCAATGATCTAAACCAGCAGTACTGTTCCACTAAAAGATCTTGGGCAGGGCTTTAAAATGTCTTGGGAGGGCAGCCAGCCAAACACATGTGCCCTCCCGATTTCCAAGTCTGGGGGTGAGCAAGAAGGAAACCTGCCTGAGCACGTTTAGGGCTGACAGCATCCTTATGGCCACTTCTCGCAGCCTCCGGTGTTGTGCTCCTGCCTGGGCCCCTGGCGGCACTCCCACACTGACTGCTGCCACTCCAGGTCCTGTGGCACAGACATTTCCCCTGACGTTACGCCAGAATCAAGCTGCCTCTGCTTGTCACAAAAGCCAAAAGACAGCATTCCACTGCATTAGAAGCAAATGCTGTGGAGAGATGCCAGGAAAAATTCTGACCTGGGGCCATTTGGGAAGTAAACCACCTCACAGATTCTTTCTTACTCAATCTAGTAACAGAACTCTTAATCATTTGAAAGCATCAGTGCACACCTCTTTCATTCTGAAGACACCATAATCACTCTGCACCTTTATAGTCTATCCTGATACCTGCAAAGAGTTGTTATGCTTATTCATCAAATGCACAAAGTAAGTCTCTGCACACTCCACCCTATATTCCTTCCCAGGGGGTAGCCCTTAGAGTCATAAAGGGCAAAAACAGTGTATCATTCCCCATCTCATGAATCAGAAAACAGGCTAGCCAGGTTCTTTCCCACGTATTAGAAACATATGCCCTGATCCAAAAAATTTGGTAGGTATGAGTCTAAAAATCCAAATATAAATTCCAAATGCTAAATGATTAAGAAAATATGTGAAGAGCTATTCATCTTGATGAGGCAAATCAGGTAATGTTTCACAAAGGAAGTGGCACTCAAGCACCTTGAAACGTAAGTAGACCATGATTAAAAAGAGATGGAAGAATAGTTTACTCTCTGGAACATCATGACTTAAAAATATTAGGAGGATGCAAGACTAACAAATAGTGTAGAATGGCCCACGTATATGGAGGGTTGAAGGAGGAGGTGGGGCTTTAAAGGTAATTAGAGAACAATTTTCAGCATTTA
>JAQQAC010000477.1:29565017-29591164 GCA_029783875.1 Phataginus tricuspis | reverse complement strand
ATATATATTTGTGAAAATACAACAAATAAAACTATTCCTAAAAGAGAGACCAGAAGATACAACACAACAGCCAGGCTACAGCTACATCTGTGAGAACTCAACGCCTCACGAAGTGGGTAAGATACAAAGCCGCGACCCTGCAGGACCCGAGCACTCCCCCACCCCAGTGCACCAGCGGGAGGATAAGATTCAGAGCGGGGAGGGAGTGGAAGCACAGGCCGGCTAAATAACCAGCCCTGGTGATCTGCGAGGGGAGCACTGACACACATCGCGTGGTGTATCGGAGATTAGAAAAACAAAAGTGCAGGATCTGAGACAGAGACCACAAGCGGGTCCTCTCAGCCAGCTCCCCGGGACAAAATAAAAGTGCACACTTTTTTTTAAAGTCTTAAAGAGACAAGAGCCCAAAAGCGGAACAAAATCATCCCAGTGCACTCGGCCCAGCAGGTTGGGAGTCTTGGGGAATTTCAGACCCCCGACCCAGTGGCCAGGCAAAGCAGCCATGCCGAGGATTCCCACAGAGTTCAGTAGCCTCCCATTTGTTCCCAGCGCCCAGCTAGAGCCGCAAAGGGTCCAGCGGAGCCACCGCTGGTGTGGAACGGCAGGGGAGCGGCCCCACCCACAGCAACCTCACAGAATCACCTCCCGATTGGTGTGCAGCTAAGCGGGAAGACCCCCGGAACCGGGTTTGGAAGGCACCAAGGGGACCAGAATGCACCCAACAAGACTGCAAACCCCTGCAGTACTAAGACTAAGCTGAGGCAGCCCGCACACAGGCAGCTTAGGGGATTATCACAGAGATTGCCTCCCAGAGTGCTGAAAAATAGCTCAGGCCCCTGAGAATTGCGGGAGAACAACAAGCAGGAAGGGACTTTGTTCTCGCACCTGACACACGTGATGACTACAACCGACCACTTCTATCACCATGAAAAGACAGAGGAATATGGTACAGACAAAACTTGGCCAGAGAACCCCAGAGCAGGGGCCTGATGGGATAGACTTATACAATCTTCCTGAAAAAGAATTCGGAATGAAAGTCATAACCATACTGATGGATCTACAGAGAAATATGCAAGAGCTAAGGGAGAAAGTGAGGAAAGACAATGCAGAAATCAGACAAGCGATTGATGGGCATAGGAGCAGACTGTATGAGGTGCAAGAGACTGTTAATGGACTAGAAATCAGAGAACAGGAATACAGAGAAGCTGAGGCAGAGAGAGATAAAAGGATCTCTAGGAATGAAAGAATATTAAGAGAACTGTGTGACCAATCCAAACGGAACAATATTTGCATTATAGGAGTACCAGAAGAAGAAGAGAGAGAAAAAGGGATAGAAAGTGTCTTTGAAGAAATAATTGCTGAAAACTTTCTCATGCTGGGGAAGGAAATAGTCTCGCAGTCCACGGAAGCCCAGATCTCCCAACACAAGGGACCCAAGGAAGACAGCACCAAGACACATAATAATTAAAATGGCAAAGATCAAAGATAAGGACAGAGTATTAAAGGCAGCTAGAGAGAGAAAAAAGATCACCTATAAAGGAAAACCCATCAGACTATCATCAGACTTCTTAACAGAAACCTTAAAGGCCAGAACAGAATTTCATGACATATTTAACATAATGAAACAGAAGGGCCTTGAACCAAGAGTACTATATCCAGCACTATTATCATTTAAATTTGAGGGAGGGATATTAAACAATTCCCAGACAAGCAAAAGCTGAGGGATTTTGCCTCTCATAAACCACCTCTACAGGATATTTTAAGGGACTGCTCTAGATGGAAGCATGCCTAAGGCTAAAAACAGGTCACCAGAGAAAATAAAATCATAGCAACGAAAGCAGACCATACAAATACTAACTAAATGCAAAAAGTAAATTCAACTATCCACAAAAACAGTCAAAGGAAACGTAAAAGAGTACAGAATAAAACACCTAGTATATAAAGAATGGAGGAGGAAGAATAAGAAGGGAGAGAAATAAAGAATCATCAGACTGTGTTTATAATAACTTAACAAGAAAGTTAAGTTAGACTGTTAGATAGAAAATAAGCTACCCTTGAACCTTTGGTAACCACGAATCTAAAGCTAGCAATGGCAATAAATACATATCTATCGATAATCACCCTAAATGTAAATGGACTGAATGCACCAATCAAAAGACACAGAGTAATAGAATGGATAAAAAAAACAAGACCCATCTATATGCTGCTTACAAGAGACTCACCTCAAACCCAAAGATATACACAGACTTTAGGTGAAGGGATGGAAAAGATATTTCATGCAAACGACAAGGGGAAAAAAGCAGGTGTTGCAGTACTTGTATCAGACAACATAGACTTCAAAACGAAGAAAGTAGCAAGAGATAAAGAAGGACATTACATAATGATAAGGGGGTCAGTTCAACAAGAGGATATAACCATTTTAAATATATATGCACCCAACACAGGACACCGACATATGTGAAACGAATACTAACAGAATTAAAGGAGGAAATAGAAAGCAATGCATTCATTTTAGGAGACTTCAACACACCACTCACTCCAAAGGACAGATCAACCAGACAGAAAATAAGTAAAGACACAGAGGCACTGAACAACACACTAGAACAGATGGACCTAACAGACATCCAGAACTCTACACCCAAAAGGAGCAGGATACACATTCTTCTCAAGTGCACATGGAACATTTTCCAGAATAGACCACATACCAGGCCACAAAAAGAACCTCAGTAAATTCAA
The DNA here is from genome assembly GCA_029783875.1 of Phataginus tricuspis. Taxonomy (NCBI): domain Eukaryota; kingdom Metazoa; phylum Chordata; class Mammalia; order Pholidota; family Manidae; genus Phataginus; species Phataginus tricuspis. The sequence continues at coordinate 29,588,428 of JAQQAC010000477.1, read as the reverse complement.
ACATACTGAAATTCTACCAACCAACTTCTCAGATCACAAAGGTATAAAACTAGAAAAAAATTGTACAAAGAAAACAAAAAGGCTCGCAAATACATGGAGACTTAACAGCATGCTCCTAAATAATCAATGGATAAATGACCAAACTAAAACAGAGATCAAACAATATATGGAGACTAATGACAACAATACACAAAGCCACAAATTCTGTAGAACGCAGCAAAGGCAGTTCTAAGAGGAAAGTATATTGCAATCTAGGCCTATTTGAAGGAGGAAGAACAATCCCAAATGAATAGTCTAAAGTCACAATTACTGAAATTGGAAAAAGAACAAATGAAGCCCAAAGTCACCAGAAGGAGGGACATAATTAAGATCAGAGAAGAAATAAACAATTGAGAAGAATAAAACAGTAGAAAAAATCAATGAAACCAAGAGCTGGTTCTTTGAAAAAATAAACAAATTAGATAAACCCCTAGCCAGACTTATTAAGAGAAAAGAGAATCGACACACATAAACAGAATCAGAAATGAGAAGGGAAAATCATGACAGACCCCACAGAAATACAAAGAATTATAAGAGAACACTATGAAAATCTATATGATAACAAGCTGGAAAACCTAGAAGAAATGGACAACTTCTTAGAAAAATAAAACCTTCTACGACTGACCAAGCAAGAAACATAAAATCTAAACAGACCAATCACCAGCAACGAAACAGAATCGGTAATCAAAAAACTACCCAAGAACAAAACCCTCAGGCCAGATGGATTCACCTCTTAATTTTACCAGACATATAGAGAAGAAATAATACCCATTCTCCTTAAAGTTTTCCAAAAAATAGAAGAGGAGGGAATACTTCCAAACTCATTCTATGAAGCCAGCATCATTCTAATTCCAAAACCGGGCAAAGACCTCACCAAAAAAGAAAATTACAGACCAATATCCCTGATGAACGTAGATGCAAAAATACTCAACAAAATATTAGCAAACCGAATTCAAAAATACATCAAGAGGATCATACACCATGATCAAGTGGGATTCATCCCAGGGATGCAAGGATGGTACAACATTCGAAAATCCATCAACATCATCCACCACATCAACAAAAAGAAGAGCAAAAACCACATGATCATCTCCATAGATGCTGAAAAAGCATTTGACAAAATTCAACATCCATTCATGATAAAAACTCTCAACAAAATGGGTATAGATGGCAAGTACCTCAACATCATAAAGGCCATATATGACAAACCCACAGCTAACATCATACTTAACAGCGAGAAGCTGAAAGCTTTTCATCTAAGATCAGTAACAAGACAGGGATGCCCACTCTCTCCACTGTTATTCAACATAGTACTGGAGATCCTAGCCATAGCAGTCAGACAAAACAAAGAAATACAAGGCATCCAGATTGGTAAAAAAAGAAGTCAATTGTCACTATTTGCAGATGACATGTTACTGTACACAAAAAACCCTAAAGACTCCACTCCAAAACTACTAGAACTAATATCTGAATTCAGCAAAGTTGAAGGATACAAAATTAACACACAGAAATCTGTTGCTTTCCTATACACTAACGATGAGCTAACAGAGAAATCAGAGAAACAATTCCTTTCACAATTGCATCAAAAAGAATAAAATACCTAGGAATAAACCTAACAAAGGAAGCTAAAGACCTGTACTCTGAAAACTACAAGACACCCCTAAGGAAATTAAAGAGGACACTAACAAATTCCGTTCATCCCATGCTCTTGGCTAGGAAGAATATATATTGTCAAAATGGCTATACTACCTAAAGCCATATACAGATTCAACATATACCTATCAAAACACCAATAGCATTCTTCAATGAACTGGAACAAATAGTTCTAAAATTCATATGAAACCACAAAAGACCCCGAATAGCCAAACAATCCTGAGAAGGAGGAATAAAACAGGGAATTACGCTCCCTGACTTCAAACTGTACTACAAAGCCACAGTAATCAAGACAATTTGGTACTGGCACAAGAACAGACCCACAGACCAGTGGAACAGAATAGAAAATCCAAACATTAACCCAAGCATATATGGTCATTTAATATTTGATAAAGGAGCCTTGGATATACAATGGGGAGATGACAGCCTCTTCAGCAGCTGGTGTTGGAAAAACTGGACAACTACATGTAAGAGAATGAAAGTGGACTATTGTCTAACCCCATACATTAAAGTAAACTCAAAATGGATCAAAGACCTGAATGTAAGTCATGAAACCATAAAACTCTTAGAAAAAAACATAGGCAAAAATCTCTTGGACATAAATGTGAGTGACTTCTTCATGAACATATTCCCCCGGGCAAGGGAAACAAAAGCAAAAATGAACATGTGGGACTATATCAAGTTGAAAAGCTTTTGCACAGCAAAGCACATCCGTAGAACAAAAGACATCCTACAGTTTGGGAGAATATATTCAAAATTGACATGTCAGATAATGGTTGACATCCAAAACATATAAAGAACTCACGCACCTCAACAAACAAGAAGTAAACAATCTAATTAAGAAAGAGGACATGAATAGACACTTCTCTAAAGAAGAAATTCAGATGGCCAACAAGCACATGTAAAGATGCTCCACATCGCTAATCATCAGAGAAATGCAAATTAAAACCACAATGAGATATCACCTCACATCAGTAAGGATGGCCAACATCCAAAACACAAACAACAACAAATGTTGGCGAGGAGGTGGAGAAAGGGGAACCCTCCTACACTGCTGGTGGGACTGCAAATTAGTTCAACCATTGTGGAAAGCAGTATGGAGGTTCCTCAAAAAACTCAAAATAGAAATACCATTTGACCCAGGAATCCCATTCCTAGGAATTTACCCTAGGAATGCAGCAGCCCAGTTTCAAAAAGACAAATGGACCCCTATGTTTATCGCAGCACTATTTACAATAGCCAAGAAATGGAAGGAACCTAAGTGTCCATCAGTAGATGAATGGCTAAAGAAGATGTGGTACATATACACAATGGAATATTATTCAGCCATAAGAAGAAAACAAATCCTACCATTTGCAACAACATGGATGGAGCTAGAGGGTATTATGCTCAGTGAAATAAGCCAAGCCAAAAAAGACCAGTGTCAAATCATTTCACTCATATATGGAGCATAAGAGCAAAGAAAAAAAAAACTGAAAGAACAAAACAGCAGCAGACTCACAGAACCCAAGAACAGACTAATAGTTACCAAAGGAAAGGGACTGGGGAGGATGGGTGGGAAGGGAGGGAGAAGGGGGAAACAGGGGCAGTACGATTAGCAGACGTAATGTTGGGGGGGCGCAGGGAGGGCTGTACAACTCAGAGAAGACAAGTAGTGATTCTACAGCATCTCACTACGTTGATGGACAGTGACTGTAATGGGGTTGGTCGGGGGGACCTGATCAGGTGGGGAGTTTAATAACCAAAATGTTGCACATGCAATTGTAGACTAATGACTCCAAAATTGAAAAACAACAGTAGTAGACCCTCAGACAGTGAGCTGTGACTGGTGGTTACTATGAGGGAGGGATTGGATGGGTAGGTAGAGTAGGTGAGGGGGATGAAGGGCCACAAAAATCTCAATCATCATATAGTTAGTCATGGGGATGGAAGTACAGCATGGAGAATATAGTCAGTGGTTGTGTAACATCATTCTATGTTGACAGGTAGTAATGTAACTACACTAGCTGGGGTGAGGATTTAATAACGTGTGTAACTGCTGAAGCACTGTGGTGTATACTTGAAACCAGGATAATATTGTATTTCAACTGTGCTTCAATAAAAAAGATACACCCTTAAAAAAAGGTACACAGATGGCAAGCAAACATATAAAACAGATGCTTCACATTGTAAGTCATCAGGGAAATACAAGTTTAAACAATGAGATACCACTGTGCTCTTATTAGAAAGAACAAAATCTGGAATACTGATGGCACCACATCCTGAGGAGGATGCAGAACAAGGGGAACTCTCATCCATTGCTGGTGGGAATGCAAAAGATACAGTCACTCTGGAAGTCAGTTTAGTGGTTTCTTGTAAAAGAAAACATACTGTTACCATATGATCCAACTATTGCATATCTTGGTATTTTCAATTTCCAAAGAGTTGAAAACTTCTGCCCACCTTAAAACTTACACATAGATGTTTACGGAAGCTTTATTCATAACTGCCAAACCTGGAAGCAACCATGGTGTTTTCAGTAGGTGAATAAACTGTAGCACAGCAAGACAATGGCATATTTTTCAGTAATAAAATGAAATGAGCTATTAATTCCTGAAAAAGCATGGAGGAACCTTAAATGCATATTACCAAGTGATAAGACAATTAAAAAGGCTACTTACTGTGTGATTCCAACTCTGACATTCTGGCAAAGGTCAAACTATGGAGACAATAAAACAGCCAGTGGTTGCCAAGCACTGTGTGGTAGAGGTTGTGGGGACTGAATATTAAAAAAGTGATGTGATCTTAGGTCATCACATAATTAGCCCACTTGCTGCAGCCATTTCCCCCGATTCAACTTGTGCCGTATATCAACAAGGGGGCTTCAGTGCATTCTCATACAATTTCTTAAACTGGACTGGTTTCAGATTTTCTTTAACACCTTCATGTCCCGAGAAGTTGAATGAGAGCTCTCTTGGCTTGCAAAGCACTCGGGAGGTTTGAATCGTCAGTAAATACGCGACCCATTATGGTGTCTACCTCGCGCAAATGGTGAAGAAAATTGAAATAAACCAACCAGCACGGCAAATACACTTGCTCCTTTTGTTGCAAAACCAAGATGGAGACAAGCTGTGGGGCTGTGGCACTGTGGTTCCTGCGTGAAAACAGTAGCCAGCGGTGCCTGGCCCGACAACACCACTTCTTTGTTATGGTAAAGTCTGCGGTCAGAAGGCTGAAGGAACTGAAAAACCAGAAGCGCCACCATTTGAAGCATTGCTGCACAATAATAAATGGGCTAATTTATCTAATAACAACAAAAAGTTGGATGAGAGATGCAACTATTACAATAATTAACATATTAACATTAGTGAGTGCTTACATAGAATTACATAGAACTTCTGTGGAGAGGATATTCTGGTATTGTAATCAAAGATAGGAACTAGAATTTGAGTTCTATCATTTATTCATCATATAACTTTGAGCAAGTCACTTAACTTCTGGATTATACTAATCACTTCAGTATGTTACGGTTATGGAGATTAATGAGGTATTCTATTGAATACCTCTATATATCTATAGAATACCTCTATAATGAGGCATTCTCTGTACCACCACCAATAATAGTTCAGTTAAGGTCCATTACATCTGGTAAACTGCAGAGGGGTCTTGATAGATTAGTCTCTATTAATAGTACATGTCACCAAGGAAGTATAGCACAGAGAAGACAAGTAGTGACTCTATACCATCTTACTATGCTGATGGACAGTGACTGTAATGGGGTGTGTGGTGGGGACTTGATAATGGGGGGAATCTAGTAACTACAGTGTTGCTCATGTGATTGTATATCAATGATACCTTAGTAAAAAAAAAAAAAAGGACTGCTGTTTGCAGTGACAGTGAAGCAGCAATTTTTATGTGCTTGTTCTAAGGCCGGACACCTGGTTAGAATCTTCTCTTGCTGTTTAACGTGAAGCTTGCCTCAATGGGCCTACTCTGAAACAGTGTAAGCTGTAGTATTGGGTCCCACTGGTCTAGAGCCAACTGACCATATGCACTGTTGCAACCTACAAGACCCTGTCTTTTTACACTTCTACAACAAAGTGTAAACTCAAAAACTTGTTGAATAAAATTGGATATTTGGACACCAGAAATTTCCAGGCCCTCCTTGGTTTGATTAGGACATTATCTTTTCAAGGAAATAAATCTTCCCTGGATTCCTCTGGTAAAAAGTCCTAGCTTCCTGACATTCTTCATATACCATAAGAATTACATCTGTATCTACATGTCTGGTTAATAGATCTGATCTGATAATCAGATTTCTCTTGTATTTGAGAAAGCAAAATGGTTATGATAGCTTCAGTCCCTAGGTTAAGCCTCAGGGTGCTGGGTCAATCTACAGCAGTGCTATCTCCTTTGGTATGAAACCCAGACCTTGGGGACATTTCTAGGTCGTAAAAACTGTCCACGTGGGGCTTTTTGGCCCTTGGAGGTATTTTATTCACATAAAGAGCAAGAATTCAGACTCGTAATATTTTTAAGGAGACGATTTCAGGAGGGGAGCAGGACAGCGGCCTTCTTTCGCTTTAGAAACAGAGAAAAGTCACTTTTTGTCGTGACTCACCTGTGGAGTATCTGGCCACTTGGGCAAGACATTTGACCTGGCTTTCATTGTGATACCCTTGGGAGGCCAGCATACTTACTATTTACTATAAGGTAATTAACATGAAGTCCGTCTCTGATTCAGAATACCTTATGTGCATATTCAAGATAAAATTAGTAAAGACAAACATTAAAAACTCAAAGAATGGTCTTGACATAAAACTGTCTCCTCAGTTTCTAGCCAAGGGTATTGATGGTCAAGATGTGGCCTGAACACTGTAGATTCCTCCCTGATCCCCTCTTGTTTTTTGTTTTTGTCTTCAACCACATTTTGTTTAGGAAAAAAACCTTATAAGTATGGGGCAGGGCATAAGCAGAAGCATACAATGACTGAACTGACAAGTGAAAGGCTTGGGGAATACAACACAGCTGGGACTTGGGGGAGGGGCAGAAGTCCCCACTCCCCCAGGGCACATTGGTAACAGGTTAAAGGGGATACAGGAGCCACAGGTCAGAGGACTTGGAGGTGAGGGTTCTTTGGTAACTTATCTGCTGCTTTCCTAGGAGTTGCATCACTGGGTGGGGGTGGGAAGTTCCAGAGGCTTGAGGGGAAGGCAGGTAGTATCCCGTCTGGTTTTGGGAGGCTCCTCCTCCAGCTGCAGCAGGTCCTCTAGAGACAAACTGTCTTGTCAGGAGAGCCAGGACAGAAAGCAGCCTTTCATGCTACATCTACAGCTTCAGGTTTGCCACCGAAAGGACATGTCCAGAAGCTTGGATTTCCATGGCGTGGAGGAGGGTTGAAGTATGATCTAGAAGCTTCAAAGCATCATCTCTTTGGCTCCATCATCCAAAGGTGAGAATGTCAGCAGGAGAGCCCAGGGTGGGAGTCTGAGTAATTTTTTTGGCTCAGTCATTCAATGGATTAAAATAAAAAAGACAAAAACTGGAAAAAACTACAACAGCCAAAAAAGCAAAATAAAAAAATAAAACCAACTCCTCAAACCGACAAGCATCATTGTCTTTGATGATTCCAGTTCAAGAGGGGAGGTCTTAGTGGGAATTCAGAAGCTCCCAAAGAGGTACCAGGGAGGGCAGAGACAGAGTAAAAGGCCATGAAATGGCTGGAGCTCTGTCCCTCCAAGGGGCACTTACAGCATACCAGCCTCCAGACCCTTATCCAGCAAAGGGTGGGGACCTCCTGCCTCCAGCTCCTTGCCAGTCTTGGATGATGACTTGGCTGTCCAGCAGATGGGCATCAGGGACAGACCCAGGATGGTGAAGGAAATCCCAGAGGCGAGCACCAGGAGGACCCTGGGCACCTTGTCTTCTACACAGGTGTCATACCTGGCCCCAGCAGGGCAGACCAGCAGACCCAGCGGGGCTGTAAGAAAGACGGTGATGCAAAGGAATGTGAGCATCGTGCAGTGGAGGGAAGCTCCCCCAGTGGAAGTGTTCACCTTGCACTGCCCCTGACCCATGCTGTACACCACAAAGGACACCCTCAGCCCCTCTCATACTAGCTGGGATGGTAATAATTTGGCTGCTGCAGCAGGGGCCCACATTCCACAAGGGGCAGGGTCCTGGCATTCACCCAGTTGAGCGATGTCAGGACAAGGTCCAGGACTTGCAGACTAGCTAAGGCTATGGCAAGGTAGCAAAGAGGTATGAAAGAAATCGAATGGCCTCCAGAAGGTGGGGATTGGGGTAGAGGTGGTGATCACTTCATCCCCACACAGCAGGCAAGGAGAGGCAGAGACCTCAGCTCTGACCAAAGCTCATTGGAAGGAGTATGTTCAAGAGAGTGGATGTTGTGTTCACCAGAGGCCTTGGGGTGGTGGTGAGGAAACCTGCTGGCTGGCCTTGGGGAACCACAGTGGCTAAAGGATCTGGTCCTAGAGTCAATGGAGTTCAAATCTCCTCCCCACCACTGAATAGCACTGTGACCTTTGGCAATTCTAACTTTCCCAGCCCTCAGTATCCTATCCTGCAAAATAGAGACAACAAAACTGTATTTTAACATGTAACTGCATTCTGTGGTATGGATTTAATGGCACATGGTGAGCCCTAAATAAATGTTGGGTATTATTCTCCTTATGTTATTATACCTCTAGGACCCTTATTATACCTCTGGGACCCTTAAGAAAGTTGGGATTATCTCTGTGATGGGTTGTTTCATGTCTGATTCTCTCTCCACCCTCCCCACCCCCAAACACACACACACAGCATCTAAACTTGAGCCAGGAAGGCAGGACTGGGGTTGGCTTCACTGTGGTATGGGCAGAGGTTTTTGTTAAGTCATGCCTCCTGCTTTTAATTGCATAAAGAATTCTGCACACCATAGTAGGCTTCTTTAATCTATTATCTTGAATAAATGTCAAGTATATTCAATAATGAATTACTGCTATCAAAGCATCTGCTTTGTCTAAGTGGAAATTCAAGGCTTAAAGAGAGCACAAGATTGGCCCAGGGTCACCCAGTTAGTGGACTCCAGCCAAGCATGGCTATACAAATAGATTTAAGTAAAATTTTTCACGTGACTATAATTTAATTTGGAACAGATAAAATGCATCATGCATGAAACATAAATGGAGCTCTACTCTTAGCCAAAATTAATATCTCTGTATCATCATGAGTAAACAACTTTAAAATTATTCTTATTAACACTTGATTGCAAAAGATATGTTGTACTCTTCCAATCAAGGGCTGTCAGAGCTGGTGGCATCTCAGAGGTGACAGTCTCCTCCCACTTTACTGATGAGGAAATTGGTGGCCATGGAAGCTTACGTGATTTTCCAGTAATTCAATAAAGCTACTGTGACTAAGCTGGGGTTGAGCTACACTTTCTTGGCCCTCCAAGAGATGCCTGGAGGTAGATTTCATAACATTCTGAGTAGGAAATATGGGCCTATAGCAACTGGCATACAGATTGTTCCTGCTAGAGATCTTCCAAAAGATGCACAGAGATGCAGGGTGGCCTAATTTCCTATTAAATGAGAAAGTTGAAAATGTTAGGAGACAAAGATAAAATATGGAATAGCAATTTGTTCTTGGTTCAAGGTATTCCCAATTATTGGACACACCAATAAAGGTGTACTTTCTGGGGAGTTTGGTTTCAGTAGCCAGTCATCCATCTCCCTGCTCCTTTGTTTAAGGGATCTGGATATATTTGTATATTCTGTAGTATTCAATGTAGTGTTCGATGTTTCCTTTAGATTGTCTTATAGAGTCAATAGGGTATTTTCTACCATTGTTATGCATTGTGGGGATGGGAGTATTACACAGGCTGGATACACCAGAGGGATAGAGTGGAATGGATTTGGGCATATCAGTTAGTAGGAGTTCCAAGAATCTCCCAAATTTGGGAATGGAGATAGGGTAGAAATGCAGAGCAGATGATGTCATGTAATGAGAACTATTGGAGCGGTGCTTAGGGCCCCACATGCAGGAAACCTAGGAATGGTAAAGGTCTCAGAACTCAACTTGGATGACAACTGGTTTTAATGCAATACAATAGGGGAGCAAAGGGGACCGAAGTGGCAGGGAGTAAAGGGAATAAGCAAAGTGTGGTGTTACAAAAAACTAAGCCAGATAAAATTGCTTGTGAGGAAATGGTGTCTGGGAAAGCTGAGGCTCGTAAAACTCTAGGAGAAAACAATGTAGTCATTAGAATGCCCATCAGGTGGGGAACCTGAGCAGTTCTGGCCACAAGTTAAAGAAAGCTGGACAGGTTGCAAACTCATGGTCCTGCAACAATAGAGAAAGCAGAAGTAGAATTTTTAATATCATTTTTGAAACTTTTTACATTTTAATTTTGAAAATTTTCAACCTATAGAAAATTTGCAAGAAGAGTACACTGAATATCCATATGCCCTTTACCTAGATTTACCAATGGTTAAAATTTGCTAGATTTGCTTATTACACACACACCTTTTAAAAAGAGCCATTTCCATTTCCTGTTAATTTTAAATGGTTTATATCACACTTAATACCTAAATATTTCATTATGTATTTCTAAGAACAAGAGTATGCCTACATGATTACAATTCACTTATCACCTTTAGGTAATTTAACATTGATAATAATCCTATACCTAAAATTTGTACATATTCAAATTTCCCCAGGTATCCCCAAAATGTTCTTTATAGTTTTTTTCCCTCCCAATCAAGGATCACATATTGCAATTAGTTCCCTCTCTTTTTCTCTCCTTTAATCTGTTATAGTTCGCTAGCTTTATTCTCTTTTGAGACTGCCATTTTTGAGTCCAGATCGGTTGTTTTACAGAATGTCCCTCAAGTTGGATTTGGCTGTTTCCTCATGATTGGATTTAGGTTAAACGTTTTTTTACAGAAGTACCACCTAAGTGGTACTGCAGGCAATAAGCTTTACCAAAAGTCATAATGCACCAAAGTCCTGCAAGCCTGCTGTAATTCTTGAACATGTACTCTGTAACGAACCAGCAGGATGATTACTCAGTGAACTGGGGATATGCTAAAAGCTGATCTAGACCTCCTTGACATAAATGGGGCTCATCTTGAAATTCTACTTCACTCTGTGTTACCTGTATAGTTCAGAAATCAGGTGGCTGGTTTCTGTTACTGGTATTCAAATCTTTTCATTCTAGAGCTTTGCACTGTCTTTGGTCTTAAAGGAACTGATTCAAAAAACAGATACAATATGTTTGGCAATACAAATGTCAAGTATTAACCTCAAGACAGATTTCAGTTATCTCCCAAATGAAATCGAAATCCTTTTGCTCTTCAAGGGGATACATTTTAACTAGGGTGGCTAAATTTGCCAATTGGTTTGCTTAATATTTATATAAAAATTTATATTTTTCTGAAGGGCTTTGTCATACATGATTGCATTTAATGTTCATAATAACCCTGTGAGGTGGTGAGATGATTGAAGCCTCAGAGAAGAGATTGGGATGGTCCTAATTCCAAGTGAGACGCATAATTCTTTTCTTGTTAAGACTGGTTTGCAGCCACATATATACTACCTTCCCTTCTGCCTGAGAATAGTGGTGGTTTCAGAACTGGTTACTGAAACGATCAAGTTACTAGAGAGATCAGGTCAACAGAGATCTTTGAATCCACAACAGTTTTTTGTAGAAAGGGAGCCAGTCCTAAAACAAAAACCTCACTTTGACTTTTAATTGCATGTTACCTAGTAAATTAAGACATTCATATGCTCATTTAGTTCTCAAACTTTGGGTGTGGAGGGATGTGGGGAGTGGAGAGCAGCCTCAAATATCCAGGGCTGCACTATTAAGACTGGAAAAGCTATATTCAGTTCTTATGCTACCCCACTGCCTGCCTACAGTTCATGGGCTATGCTGCCCATGTTGCAAATATGTAACTCGGTGGTTAATGGGAGTACTTGGAGCCTGGGAAATAGATCTGATTTGACAGGGCAAGCTTTGGCCTTCGTTTTCATCTCGATTTTGAATATAAGTGAAAATTGTAAAGCTATCTTCTCTTTTTGTCTTTATGGTGTCCTTCATGCAACAAATAGGGAGCACCCCTTGTGTGTCATCCCGCCTGCTCCCTCATTCTATTTTTTTACTTTTTTGTTCAGATTTTCTGGTGAAGTTGCTGGCGAGGGGTTCTGATTCTGATTTGTTCTTTTGGGTCAAGCTGCAGAAATTCAGGCCACCGACATCTAGAGCCTGTGTAGGTGCAGGATCTTCTTATCCAGAAACGAAACTTTCTAAGTTGTTTGTTTCCTCTTCTCTCCAGCACCAAAGGACTATGATTAAGCAGCAGAGGCACACAGTTCTGAGTAGGGCCAATAGAATTCTGGGTACTTTGGAGAATCATAATTCCAGAGTCAAGGAAGGACCTCGACTATCTTATGAAACATAGTCCTCTTATTTCAGAGACAAAAAACGAAGGCCTAAAATAAACTTAATACAAGCACAAACCTAGTAAGAGGCAGAGCTGGAACTAGTGGACTTCTGACTCCTAGACCTGGTCTTCTGGCACGAGGCACTGCTCACCAAATAAAGCTGGGCTAGTGGACTCAAGTTTCAGAACTGCAGACAGGCATTTCTGAGGGAACAAGAAGTTTAAATTTACCTTCCTATGTGAGCTAGAATATAATGTCAATATTTGCACTTAAAGTGCTTGTTTTCAGTACGCTTTTATTTGTCCTTCCGTTAAAGTAGGCAACCACCGAGCAACAAGGATTATCAAAACTCAGCTCAACAATGGGAGGAACTGGTGCACTTTCATGTCTGATTATTTCATTTTCTGAGCTGAGTGCTCTGATCTCCCAAGGAATTTCCAAGCCAGAGGTATGTCATGCCTGAAGATGGGAAACTAAGATAGCTGTATCTCTACATATTTATAATACAGGCACCACAAATTTAGTACTTGCAGGACCAGACCTTGGTATTTTGGGGCATGGGGTGGGAGTGGGGGCTGTTTTATCATTCTGGCATCTTAGTTTTGTGGTCGCAAAATATCAGAGCTGGAAGAGATCATTTTGTCTAATTCTGCAATTTAGACAAAGGAACTGTGACATGATGAGTAAGTGGTTTGCTCCTGTATTAGGAAAACAAAAGCAGTGTGAGCTAAGCACTGATTTCAGCTCCCTTCCAGCCCCATGGTATACTCCTCTAGAACCCCAGTTACTTCTATTTCTATTTCTCTTTAATCTTAGTGATAAATTATCTACCTGGGATCCTAAGTCCTTCTGGGTCTCATCTTTTACTATTTAAGATTTCAGGGTTTACAGAATCTTGACTTTGGTGGTCTAAGATAATTTTGCCATTTTCATGGCTATGAAGAAGCACAGCTAACAGGAAAGCACAGATATCACAAGTAGTAGGTCAGATAAAGCAGCCTCACAGAAAAATCAGTGCCACTTGCAAGATTTAGTTAATTTTAACCATCTGGTTATGTTTAACTTAGTAGGTTTCTGTTAAAAGCTCCATTATAGTCATAGCACAAAGACTTGAAGTTACTTAAGATACATTATTGACAACACTACAAGATATTCTATAATTTCTATACTGGTGCTAGTTTATAAGGAGGAAAAAAACCAAGGGAACCTATTCTAATTAGTATTCAGTCATTCAGTTAGCCTAGACTTTTCATAAAAATTTTGCATATAGTCAGGTGCATAATCTTATACAATATCCAAATTTTATACACTTTTCCTGTATTTGAAATATAGTAGTAGTCTGATAACCAAAATCATTTGTATGGGGAGGGAGCACTTCATTTTACTTCCTTATTCTCTCTGGAGCCAGTTTCCTCCTTTGTCAAATTGGGGTAGATACCCAAGATATGGAATTGTAGAGTGTGATGTGTGTGAAATGCGTGGCCTGTAGCAGGTGGTTAACTCGTGGCCCATTTTCCACGGGGTTGAGATCTTATGCTTCAAGGCTGCACTAGTGAGAGCACCTGCTAATGGACACGCCCTGACAGGGGCATCAGGTGGATGAGAGCAGAGAGGTGAGTCATCTCTACGGGCTCACGGGCTATAAAGGGACTAGGTTTCTGTGGGCAAGAATCTGGACATCACTGCAGATCTGCTCAACACAAGTCTAGATTTTAAGGAATGGAGCAGCCATTTCCCTTTTATCTGTGTAGCTGTCTTTGGGAAAAATGAAAATATTTTAATATTGGTGTAGGAATTAGAATAAATTAGAATGAAACAAGGTTGTCATGTTTTAGTGTAATAGGAGTGATCAACTGTAGAAAAACTACTTAAATCCACACTTAGAAAGCAACTATCCAAATTATATAATAATCACCAGTCAGAAAAGACGTGTTCCAGATTTACTTTGATTTTGTTAAAAAACAAAATTCAGCCAAGCAAACTTAAGGTCTAATTGGCTTTATTAAGGGATCCATGAATTAAGCAGCACCATCTAGCAGAGATGCTCTGAGGAGTTGTACAAAATGTAAGGCTTTTATACGGAGGGTGGCCAGGAGCAGGGGTTCTTACTATGCATGTTCTGCCATCACTTGGGGGACGGAGGGCCCGTGTGACAATAAACTCATTGATGTGGACCAGAACACTCCTGTTAAGACTACATCTCTGGGGGAGCTTGAAACTCGTTAGGTATTAAGTCCCCATTTGGTGATTTGGCCTAGCATGAGTGACTATACTTTGGGCCTGTGGCCTTACTCTTAACAATTTGAAACCATGAAACCTTTCATATGTAATAAAAAAGTAGCTCTTAAACTTAGAGGTATCATGTGAATGTCTGATATGGCAAAATAATAATGAAATTTATTGGTAACTGTCAATGTGCCCCACTCCCTGGGCTAAGAATACTGGAATCTGGATCACAGACTTACTCGGCTTGCTTAGGGCAGAGGCTTCATGCCAGGAGAGACAAAACAAAGACCAGAGGTTATTTTCTCAGCCCAGTTGTTAAAGCAAGAGTATCACTCTGAGAGGAGGGGCCATTGAGTGTGCCCCCGGTTCTGGAGCAGTGGCTGAGAGATTTTGCCCAGGAGCAAGAGGCAGTCCATAAATAAAGCTTTGCTGTTACTCAGAGTGACGTTCAAGACTAAGTGAAATTCATTGCTCATGAAAGTGCTAGTTGGTAGCTCCACAAGAGCAACAAGTTAAAATCACAAACCAGCTAGTTTACTAGGAAAAAACAAGGAAAAGGACAGTTAAAAAAAATCCTCCAGGGATCAGGATAATCCTCAGATTGGCCTCAAAAACTAACCCTCCAAAGGGACCTTTTAAGTTTAATGGATGAGACTGTGGAATCACTTATGCCCCACATACTGTAAATAATGTAAAATGGTACAATATAAATATAAAAAAATAAAAATATAAGTTGATTATTTAAGTCTCATGGTTGTTGAGAGTTAGAGTTAGCAAGTGATTCAGTAATTCCAGTCCTAGGTATATACCCAGGAGAACTGAAAATAAAAAAGAAGTACTGAGAAACATGCCACAGCATGGATGCTAAGTGAAAAAAACCAGTCACATACAGCTCCATTTATATGCAATGTCCGGAGCAGACAAGTCTGTAGAGAAGTATTAGTGGTTGCCTAGGGTGAGGTTTGGGGTAGGTTGGGAGAAATGGGGAGTGACTGCTAATGGGCCAAGTTTTGGGGTGGTAAAAATGTTCTACAGTTGAATATGGTAATTAATGGTACACAAGCCTGAGTGTTCTAAAAACCTACTGAATGTACAGCTTGTGAGTTACATCTCAGTCTGGTTGTTCTTTAAAAAACTTGATCGGCCTTACTTGGACACTGACTCAAATACACTAAAAAGCCATTTATTGCAATTTTATAAATTCATTACCATTTGCTCTTATCATTTGTACACTGTACTGTTTCGTGTTAACTTAGAGAGGTCTATGGAATACCATATAATCAATCATTTTTCTATGAGAAATAAAATACACTAAGAAGAATGAATCAGAACTACAGAAAACCTCTTATCAGCTTTCAGGTCATAGCTGACCACCAAATTAACTTTGGTGTCAAACTTAATAACAACAATATCATCAACAAAATCTTTTGATTTTCAAAACTTTTTCTTCAAAGTGCAGATAAGGGGACATATGCTGTCTAATTTCTTTTCAATCGAAGTACCACTGAGAAGTGATCTTACATTGATTTAAAATATATAACACAGCAGTTTAACAGTTAGCCATATTATTACTCACCCCCACTAGTGTGGTTACTACCTGTCAACATAGGAAGATGTTTCAGAATCATTGACTTTATTCTCCATACCATACTACTACCTCCATAACCAACTTATGATTGAGAATTTTTGTGCCCCTTTACCCCTCTTTCCCCCAACCCCTCCCCCACTATAATCAATAGTCACTTCTCAGTGTCTGTAAGTCTACTGCTGTTTTGTTCATTCTGTTTGGCTTGTTTTTATATTCCACAAATAAAAGAAATCATCTTTTATTTGTCCTTCCCTGCCCGGCTTAGTTTACTGAATTATATAAAAGCCTCTAGATCCATCCATGTTGTTGCAAAGAATAGAATTGCTTTTCTTTTTATGGCTGCATAATATTCCACGGTATATA
This sequence comes from Phataginus tricuspis, assembly GCA_029783875.1. NCBI lineage: Eukaryota > Metazoa > Chordata > Mammalia > Pholidota > Manidae > Phataginus > Phataginus tricuspis. The sequence continues at coordinate 29,572,134 of JAQQAC010000477.1, read as the reverse complement.
TGTACCACCTCGTCTTTATCCATTCATCTGTTGATGGACACTTAGGTTGTTTCCATATCTTGGCTACTGTAAATAATGCAGCAATAAACATAGGGGTGCATCTATCTTTTCGAGTCAGGGGTTTTGTTGTCTTAGAAGTGGAATTACTGGGTAGAATGGTATTTCTGCTTTTAGTTTTTTGAGAAACCTCCATACTGCTTTCCACAGTGGCTGCACCAATATGCTGTGTAAGTTTAAGTTCAGGGTCTGCTGTATCATCACAGCTATTTTATAAGGCTGATGTGACTCAAAATAAAAAAGAGATGTCATCTATATGAATGTACCCATCAACTGTAAAGCACAATGCAAATATTACCAGCTGCTTAAAAACTGAAGCCTGCTAATATTTAATATTTTATTTTAAGAACAGAAGTAACATTAAAATAGATGTTTTGGGAATATAAACATAATAGACAAAGTACAAGAACTTTCCCCCACTGCTTAAAGAGCAGTTATCCAGCTGTAGTCTACCTTCCTGAATTTTCTCAGTTCTTTTTCTTCAGATTTTGACGACTGATGTATAATGTCTTCTTCCAAATCTGTGTTATTTGTATCCTGGACCTTTTCAGTAAAATCATTATCTTCATCTGTATCATCACTTTCTTTTGCTTCATCCATATCTGTATCATCAGGAATTTCTTCAGCACTTTAATAATAACAGAATAAAATACAAACAATATTAAAAACAAATTTCTAATTTAAGACACTTATATTGGAATATAATCATATGGACAAAGTAAATGAAAAATCCTTCTATTAAGTCCACTTGAAAAGTTACAGATACTTAATGAAAGAGTGGGTAAATTTATAAAAAGCATAATTTTGAATTATATACCAAATCCTTAAAACATACTCACAAAACATCTCTATTACCTGTTTTCAGTGTATTTTGTTTGGCTCAATATCCTGTATTACTTACTACATGTTAAAGCTTAAATAAAGAGAAATAGAGTAGAGTAATCCAACAAAGGATTACACAAACCATCCTGTTTCTCATAACAATATCTAGATGTATTTTAAAAACTGTTTTACCTCTTAGTCTCCTTAGACAGCAGCAATGAATTTACAAACATGGAGCACAGGAAAGATGCAGAAGGAAGCACATGGGCTGGAGTATGAAGAAGCTAGAGTAAAAAAGAGAAACATAGGGTTTCATTTAAAAAGGTTAAATGCCATGAGCTTTCTCCACAGAAAAACCAAACTAAAGAAAAACTCTGTTTCTACCTTCCTACATTTATACCAGCAACAGCCTTTCCCTTTGCCCCAGGTCAGGCCACAACAATCCCATATTTGAGTTTCTGCTATTTGGTTTATTATTCAAAAGCTTTATGTTATAGATTGACTGTATAAAAACTCTGACTTAAGGTGCTTTAGTGCATTAATCTGTTTCATATTGTTTGCATCAGTAATTACTTACCTCACTAATTGCAGGTATGTTTTCTGTTAAGGGTAGTTGTACCAGTTCATTTTCCAATGTCTCATCTAATTTTTCATCCTGCTGTTGTCTGTGCTTTCCCAATATGAAATAAAATGGGGTTGTTGGAAGACTTTCTTCTACTAGTAGCTATAAGGATTTAGGACAAAGGGGGAATTACTTCAATAAAAAGGAAGATTAGCTTAAGAGAAAAACATCTAAAAATAATGACATTGGAGACTTTCTCAAAATAACTCAGCGAGGAGTTCCGGGAAGATGGCGACATGAGCAGGGCGGCAGAAATCTCCTCCCAAAACCATATATATTTATGAAAATACAACAAATACAACTATTCCTAAAAGAGAGACCAGAAGATACAGGACAGCACCCAGCCTGCATCTACACCTGAGAGGACTCGGGACCCCGTGAGGCGGGTAAGATATGGAGCCGCGACCTGGTGAGACCCGAACACTCCCCCACCCCAGCGCACCGGCGGGAGGAGAGGATTCAGAGCCAGGAGTGAGTGGGAGTACAGGCCTGTGAAATAACCAGCCCTGGTGATCTGCGCCGGGAGCATTGACACACATCGCGCAGTGTATCAGAGATTGGAGAGACAGAGGGTGCAGGATCTGAGCCGGGGAACACACAGGGTCCTCGCAGCCAGCTCCCCGAACAAAAGAAAAGCGCGTGCTTTTTACTTAGAGGTCGTAAAGAGACAGGGGCCCAACGGAGGAGCAGGACAGTCCCAGGAACTCAGCCCAGCAGGCTGGGAGTCCTGGGGAATTTCGGACCCCTTGGCTGGTGACTGGGAAAAAGTAGCTGCACTGAGACTTCCCACAGAGATCAACAGCTTCCCATTCATTCCTGCCCCGGCCAAAGCTACAAAGGGCGCTGAGGAGCGGCGCGGCCACAACTGCAGAATAGTGGAGCAACAGCGCCACCTACAGCATCATCACAGAATCTACTCCTGACGGGCGTCTTTTTTTTTTCTCTTTTCTTTTCTTTCTTTTTCTTTTCTTTCTCTCTCTCTCTCTTTCTCTCTTTCTTTCTTTTTTTTAAGTCTTAAAGAGCCCAGACAAGCGAAAGCTGAGAGTGTTTGCCTCCCATAAACCACCTCTACAGGATATCTTAAATGGACTGCTCTAGAGGGAAGCACTCCTAAGGCTAAGAAGATGTCACCAGAGAAAATAAAATCATAGCAAAGAAAGCAGACCATCCAAATACTAACTAAAGGCAAAGAATAAAACACCTAGTATATAAGAATAGAGGAGAAAGAATAAGAAGGGAGAGAAATAAAGAAACATCAGACTGTGTTTACAATAACTTAACAAGAAAGTTAAGTTAGATTGTCAGATAGTAAAGAAGCAACCCTTGAACCTTTGGTAACCACGAATCTAAAGCCAGCAATGGCAATAAGTACGTATCTATCGATAATCACCCTAAATGTAAATGGACTGAATGCACCAATTAAAAGACACAGAGTAATAGAATGGATTAAAAAGCAAGACCCATCTATATGCTGCGTACAAGAGACTCACCTCAAACCCAAAGATATACACAGACTAAAAGTGAAGGGATGGAAAAAGATATTTCATGCAAACAAGGAGAAAAAAGCAGGTGTTGCTGTACTTGTATCAGACTAAATAGACTTCAAAACAAAGAAAATGGCAAGAGATAAAGAAGGACATGACATAGTGATAAACGGGGCAGTCCAACAGGAGGATATAACCATTATAAATATATATGCACCCAACACAGGAGCGCCGGCATATGTGAAACAAATAGTAACAGAATTAAAGGAGGAAATAGAAAGCAATGCATTCATTTTAGGAGACTTCAAAACACCACTCACTCCAAAGGACAGATCAACCAGACAGAAAATAAGTAAAGACACAAAGGCACTGAACAACATACTAGAACACATGGACCTAACAGACATCTACAGAACTCTACACCCAAAAGCAACAGGATACACATTCTTCTCAAGTACACATGGAACATTTTTCAGAACACACCACATACTAGGCCACAAAAAGAACCTCAGTGAATTAAAAAATACTGAAATTCTACCAACCAACTTCTAGGATCACAAAGGTATAAAACTAGAGATAAATTTTAGAAAGAAAACAAAAAGGCTCACAAATACATGGAGACTTAACAACATTCTCCTAATTAAACAATGGGTTAAAAACCAAATCAAAACAGAAATCAAAGACTATATGGAGACTAATGACAACAATAACACAAAGCCACAACTTCTGTGGGACGCAGCAAAGGCAGTTCTAAGAGGAAAGTATATTGCAATCCAGGCCTATTTAAAGAAGGAAGAACATTCCCAAATGAATACTCTGAATACACAATTACTGAAATTGGAAAAAGAAGAACAAATGAGGCCCAAAGTCACCAGAAGGAGATACATAATAAAGAAGAGAGAAGAAATAAATATAATTGAGAAGAATAAAACAATAGAAAAAAAATCAATGAAACCAAGAGCTGGTTCTTTGAAAAAATAAACAAAATAGATAAACCCCTAGCCAGACTCATTAAGAGAAAAAGAGAATCTACACACATAAACAGATTCAGAAATGAAAAAGGAAAAATAATGACAGACTGCAAAGAAATACAAAGAATTATAAGAGAATATTATGAGAATCTATATGCTAACAAGCTGGAAAACATAGAAGAAATGGACAACTTCTTAGAAAAATACAACCTTTCAAGACTGACCAAGCAAAAAACAGAAAAACTAAACAGACCAATCACCAGCAACGAAATTGAATCGGTAATCAAAAAACTACCCAAGAACAAAACACCCGGACCAGATGGATTCACCTCTGAATTCTACCAGACATATAGAGAAGAAATAACACCCATTCTCCTTAAAGTTCTCCAAAAAATAGAAGAGGACGGAATACTTCCAAACTCATTCTATGAGGCCAGCATCACTCTAATTTCAAAACTGGGAAAGACCTCACCAAAAAAGAAAATTACAGACCAATATCCCTGATGAACGTAGATGCAAAAATACTCAACAAAATATTAGCAAACCGAATTCAACAATACATCAAGAGGATCATACACCATGATCAAGTGGGATTCATCCCAGGGATGCAAGGATGGTACAACATTCGAAAATCCAACAACATCATCCACCACATCAACAAAAAGAAGAACAAAACCCACATGATCATCTCCATAGATGCTGAAAAACCATTTGACTAAATTCAGCACCCATTCATGATAAAAACTCTCAACAAAATGGGTATAGAGGGCAAGTACCTCAACATCATAAAGGCCATATATGACAAACCCACAGCTAACATCATACTTAACAGCGAGAAGCTGAAAGCTTTTCATCTAACATCAGGAACAAGACAGGGATGCCCAGTCTTTCCACTGTTATTCAGCATAGTACTGGAGGTCATAGCCATGGCAATCAGACAAAACAAAGAAATACAAGGCATCCAGATTGGTAAAGAAGGAGTCAAATTGTCACTATTTGTAGATGACATGATACTCTACATGAAAAACCCTAAAGACTCCACTCCAAAGTACTAGAATTAATATCTGAATTCAACAAATTTGCAGAATACAAAATTATCACACAGAAATCTGTTGCTTTCCTATACACTAACGATGAACTAACAGAAAGAGAAATCAGAAAAACAATTCCATTCACAATTGCATCAAAAAGAATAAAATACCTAGGAATAAACCTAATGAAGGAAGTGAAAGACCTGTACTCTGAAAACTACAAGACACTCCTAAGAGAAATTAAAGAGGACATTAACAAATGGAAATTCATCCCATGCTCTTGAGTAGGTAGAATAAATATTGTCAAAATGGTATACTACATAAAGCAATCTACAGATTCAATGCAATCCCTGTCATAATACCACCAGCTTTCTTCAATGAACTGGAACAAATAATTCTAAAATTCATATGGAACTACAAAAGACCCGAATAGCCATAGCAATCCTGAGGAGGAGGAATAAAACAGTGGGAATCACAATCCCTGACTTCAAGCTCTACTACAAAGTCACAGTAATCAAAACAATTTGGTATTGGCACAAAAATAGACCCACAGACCAGTGGAACAGAATAGAAAATCCAAACATTAACCCAAACATACACAATTAATATTTGATAAAGGAGCCTTGGATATACAATGGGGAGATGACAGCCTCTTCAGCAGCTGGTGTTGGCAAAACTGGACAGCTACATAAGAGAAAGAAACTGGACTACTGTCTAACCCATACACAAAAGTCAACTCAAAATGGATCAAAGAACTGAATGTAAGTCATGAAACCATAAAACTCTTAGAAAAAAACATAGGCAAAAATCTCTTGGACATAAACATGAGTGACTTCTTCATGAACATATCTCCCCTGGCAAGGGAAACAAAAGCAAAAATGAACAAGTGGGACTATATCAAGCTGAAAAGCTTCTGTACAGCAAAGGACACCATCAGTAGAACAAAAAGACATCCTACAGAATGGGAGAATATATCCATAAACGACATATCCGATAAGGGGTTGACATCCAAAATATATAAAGAACTCACGCACCTCAACAAACAAAAAGCAAATAATCCAAGTAAGAAATGGGCAGAGGACATGAATAGACACTTCTCCAAAGAAGAAATTCAGATGGCCAATAGGCACATGAAAAGATGCTCCACATCGCTAATCATCAGAGAAATGCAGATTAAAACCACAATGAGGTATCACCTCACACCAGTGAGGATGGCCAACATCCAAAACACAAACAACAACAAATGTTGGAGAGGATGTGGAGAAAAGGGAACCCTCCTACACTGCTGGTGGGAATGCAAATTAGTTCAACCATTGTGGAAAGCAGTATGGAGGTTCCTCAAAAAACTCAAAAGAAATACCATTTGACCCAGGAATCCCATTCCTAGGAATTTACCCTAAGAATACAGCAGCCCACTTTTGAAAAAGACAGATGCACCCCTATGTTTATCGCAGCACTATTTACAATAGCCAAGAAATGGAAGCAACCTAAGTGTCCATCAGTAGATAAATGGATAAAGAAGATCTGGTACATATACACAATGGAATATTATTCAGCCATAAGAAGAAAACAAATCCTACCATTTGCAACAACATGGATGGAGGTAGAGAGTTTTATGCTCAGTGAAATAAGCCAAGCCGAAAAAGACAAGTACCAAATGATTTCACTCATATGTGGAGTATAAGAACAAAGAAAAAAACTGAAGGAACAAAACAGCAGCAGACTCACAGAACCCAAGAACGGACTAATAGTTACCAGAGGAAAAGGGACTGGGGAAGATGGGTGGGAAGGGAGGGATAAGGGGGAGAAAGGGGCATTACTGTTAGCAGATGTAATTTTGAGGGGGTACAGGGAGGGCTGTACAACTCAGAGAAGACAAGTAGTGATTCTATAGCATCTCACTACGCTGATGGACAGTGACTGTAATGGGGTTAGTGGGGGCACCTGATGAAGGGGGTAGTTTAATAATCATACTATTGCACATGTAATTGTAGATTAATGATACAAAAATAAATTATATAAAAAAAAAACTCAGCTAGATAGTGGAGGCCAGTGGACAAGCTCCACCTAGGCAGAGACTTTATACATGTTTTTTTCCCTCAAAGCCTAAGAGCAGACAGCCAAGAATCA
>JAQQAC010000477.1:29481593-29563043 GCA_029783875.1 Phataginus tricuspis | reverse complement strand
TTATTGAAACAATACTTTTCTCTAAAATCACCCTCATTTTTATTAGAAGTAACTAGATTAAGAAAATAACACTTGGCTTGATTATTTGCATAAGTGCAGCAAGAAGAGCAAGTGATTACACAGGCTCTTTTAAATACGCTTTGCTGGAACTTTTATAAGGAACTTCAGATTGGACTTTTAAAGGCCTCTCAAGGCCAGAAAGCCAAGCCAGACTTGCCATCAGGTTTTGCCTGCAGTACCTGTAGATTTGGGTGAATTCCTCTCTTCTTGAGGTCCCCAAGACATTCTGAGGTTCCTGCACCTGCCAGGAAGTGACCTTCCTTACTCACCTGGTAAGGCTGCTGGGAACCCTGTAAGAAAGGTACCAGGCCAGTTCTTCCAAGAGGCTTTGTTGGCTTTATAAAGTCAACTTCAGTTCCTTAAAGCTCTCTGTTAATATGAGTTTACACATGTGTCTCTCAGGAATAATATTCCAGTCAAAGCCTTGGTAACATAACTAGAGTTTTTAATTGGTCCTCTTACAAGGAAAGCAGATTCTTATTGAACTTATGCAAATAAACATACTGCCATGCAATATAAAAGTCACTGAGAGTTTTTAAATTCTGGAGGGATCAGGTAGAGAGAAAGATAAATGTTTCAATTCTGCTTACAAAGGTATTGTCATTTACTAAACTGTTGTCAGCTTAAGAGAAAAAGCTTAAAACACTTTATCAGCAACATTTTAACTTCCTTAGTTTACTTAATCCTATGTAATACCTGTTCTGCTGAAATCTAGTTCTTTACTAGTTTAGGAGTAATAAAACAGTGACTATAAATGACAAAAGACTTACAAATGACAGTGGCTAAATATCTGATGAGAGCTTCCTATAAGACAGTTGACATAAGGAAAACTGGATATTTGTGCAACACAAAGCAACAAAGTTTAGCATCATTCCCTTTGACAGTGCTTTCCAGGTAGCTGGAAATGTAAGTACAATTCTAACACCAGTCATTTAAAGCCAGGCTGTATTGCAGAAGATAAATTTCTTCTATTTCAGGGAGTCTAGTTTAAAAACCTTCTCATTTTTTTAAGATAATGATGAACCAATAAGTAGAATAGATTTCTACCAAAACAATTTAGAAAACTAGTTCTATATTGTAGCAGTCTACAGGACTTTGGACTATTTTCCTTCCTTTAAATAAATAAATTTAGCTGACTTCTCTCAGGGACCAAGCCTCTCTCTACTCAGATTTTTTCTATTGAGGCCAGGCTTGTGTGCAGAAGATAAGGCACTTCTTCTTCAGGGTCTGGGGATCGAATTGCTCCTACATGCCAGAGGCGTGTCTGGCTTTAACCCTGAAGAGGCAGCTCCCTTCTGGAAGAGAGAGAGAGAAAGACTGGTGTCCGGCACCTGATCAGCCTCTCTCTCCATGAGGGCGTCCCCTCGCCTTGGAGCCTAGGTGACAGTGGTTAGTCACCCCCTCTGCCAGGCCTACTGGACTTAACCACTCTTTACCAGCGTGGCCTGCACCTTGCCTTGATTTCTCTCTTGCCTTCCCACTCAGCAAGAGTTGCTTCAGAGCCCTGGATCTAGTGGGAACCTCACCAGTATGCTCTTACTTTACGCCTTTTGGGAGTTTTAATCTGGATCCTAGTTTTCTCTGCACAAGCTTTAGGCATTCCCTGAGAGCCCCTGCCTGTCTGATAAGGGCAGGGACTGTGTGAGCTCTCACTGCCTGAGCCTTTGGTCAGAGTCACAAGCCTGTTTTGCTTCCCTGGGGCTGCAGAAAAGGAAATGCCAGCCCCAGATGACTGCCTCTAAGGAAGGGGGATCAATAGAATAGAGCCGTGGCTAGAATTTAAATGGGGCCATTTACATGTACAGTTATGGAGCAGAGTCTATATTCAAGCACTAGTTTCTGCCACTGCCTGGAAATCATTTAGCCAATAACCCACTATAACAAATCTGATCTGTGAGACAAGAGGTCGGGGGGGTGGGGGTCATCTGCGACTCTCGCATAGGCAGCAGCCTAGCCGGAGGTTCACTCAGCGCCGTCAGATCAATCGGCCAGAGCCGAGATCCAAGGACCACTGTCTCCTAGTCCGGTCTGCCCTTGGAGACCGCAGTTTAGGACAGGAAAGTAGGAAATCAGCTCAGCCACTCCCCGACATTCCCGTCCGTCCGGAGGCAGGGGATCAAGGAGCAGCAGACCCCGGGAAACCTTTCACCCGAGACTTGAAGGCTGGTAGCCGACATTAGTTGTCTTTTAAGTGGCTAACGGGTGCCCAGACACATTTTTCATGAGATAAAAAAGTGCAGTATTAAGTCAGGAATAAGAGCGAAGCGTGGATCTCCTACCTCGCGGTAGTGAGCATCGGGTTCCGTGACATTGATGAAGTTAGGAGAGAGTTAGGAACGCCCCCTGCCTCACTCAGAGGCCAGGGCGGCCTGGAGAAGCAGGCTGGAGGTCAGAGAGACAGAAAGAGAGACGCTCCTCACGGATACCCAGTTGGGCTGTCGGGGTCTGATTCCAGACACGCGGACCTTTGAGGAGCCGCTGAAGTGTAGCCTCAGCCTGGACCCTCGCAGTTGCCCACAGCTTTCCTCAGTCCCTCGCATCCAAGGGGGTGCCTTTAAAAGGGAATCCTGGCCTCCACTCAGGTGACATTCTCAGCTCCCAAGGGAGACGGGGGATCCACTGAGGGAGACGCAGAGGAACCTGTCGCTTGAGACCTGAGATCCGCAGCCAGGCTAGTCCCATTTAAGTGGCTGACAAGCGCCCGATTTGTGTGCCATAGACGGTTTCCTTCTATAAGGACAGCGAAAGAAAAGGCAGGCTTGGATGCCTGATACTCACCTCCGAAGCTATCCCGGACGAGCCCCCAAAGATGTTGCCGGGGTTCTTGTTCCCGGAGCCGAAGAATGAGCTTAGCAAACAGGCAAGGTAGGAGAGCAAGGTACAGGCTTTTATTTAGAAATAAAGTGATAGGACAGAGCTCCCGGCTCATGCCAGGAGGGGACAAGAGAGGCTGGTGTGCTGCGTTGTCTAGGGGTTTTATAGGCAGATTAGGATTTTTTGAGAACATGAAAAAAAGGTTTACGGGTGCAGACCTGCTAAGTGGTGTCTAAACACCCAGAATTAACTTAACACAAGGAATTTCTCACCCCATCTCTCTCTGGGATACTGGTGTCTTGGTCTAGGGGCATATCAAAAGGCGGCCTGCCCAGCCCCAAGGTGGGCTGAGGTATTGTCTGTTTGCTAAAGAGTAAGTTAAGAATCCTGCTTCCCAAACTTCCTGGGTGTTAAAATGCAATCTTATCTTTAAGGTGGAATCTTCCCTGCCTTTTACTATGTTGTTTACAGCTGGGTCTGCATGCTAAATTAGTTGCCTGGTTTACAAAACCACCCATCAGATCGGAAAGAGGAAAGACAGCACATAGGCCTGGGCCTTTTAGCATGCTAAAGTGAATCTTACAAGTGGTTAGCATAATAACAACAAGGGGTACTCTTCTTTATCTGGGAAACATCAACTGATCTTACTGAAGAATGACCCCAGAGCTCAATGTTTAACAGAGTTTTGGTAGGGAATTTCCCTGCATGTAGTTACATTGCTCTGACTGCAAATATTCTGCCTTGCTTTTTCCGGAGGCCCTCCCCCTACTCTGACTACACCTACGGTCCCTGTCTCACCTTGGAGACTGAGGTAGTGGAGCAAGTATTTAACTAGCAAGAACATCTACTTCAACTTGAGTTTGCTTTACTCACCTCTCTCTCCCATCTGTTGTAGCTCCCCTGAAGTGCTCCAGTGGTAGTCTTGCACTTAAGGATTGCGTGTCTCAAGATTGTATCTTGAGTATTTCAAGGGTCTGTTACAATCAGGCAAAACAAGGTTTACCTGGGAGAAAATGGCAAACGGGTACAAGATCATTTTTCTAGTCTCTAAAATTCATACTCTTCTTAGCTTACCCACTGAGCTTCCTCTAAAGCTGGGAACAGAACTTCAGCAACAACTTTTATCCCCACGAAATCTGAAGCCCCAGGAGGAAGGGTGCGCTGCTCCCAGTAGCAGACAGCTTCAGGCAGTTTAAGGTTCCCTTGAAGGCCAGGCAATCAACAAAGAGACATCTTTCCTTTGTTTGCAGGAGGATACAAAGCTAACTCCTTCCTGACAGCCAACAGAATAAGACGAGAAAACACCAGTCTTTCCATTAAATCAAGTGGCCAATTTAATAACAGGGAGAGATGTGTGACCTGAAGAGAGTATGAAATCGTTGTGAAAAATTGACAAAGAAACCAAAATTGAGTTAAGAAACAATGCTCTATGTGTTACCTAACTCAGAGAGACTCCATGACTCATGGAGGCCATGGTTCACCAGCCTCATAATCAGCTGGAGGAGTTTTAGACAACTCCATTGTTCTAGTTCATAAAAAGGTGAAACTTGGGTGTTCCAGTTGTTTCTAGCAACCAGTATATCAGTGTTTTTGTGCATGGGAAATATTTTGTCAGTGACCAAGCCTGCTTCTCCCTCCAATATATCATTTCCTTCAAACCAGTTAACTTTGTTTTAGTAAGGGAAGGTTTGTCCGAAATTTCTTTGATGCAATTAGTAAGACCTATCCTTCCATACAATCACCAGTGTACAAAGGGACCCCAAGGCCCCATCCTCTGACTGAGACTCCCCTGGATATTTACAAGCTTTTCCTACTATGTGTGGCATGTTTTATTTGATACAGATATTCTGGCTTAGTTCTGGCATTTTTTTCCAGGAAGAAAAGTTCAAAAACAATTTTTTTAAACTAGTAGCCTTGGGGCTACAGCCAGCTTAGTTAGCTGCAAGGCCCTTAGATAAATATTATAATCATTTAAAAGCTATGTAGCTGGATAATCAGTGAGATTATTGGTGTTTTCTCCTAAAGAACACAGTATACAGAAAAGGCAAAATCTACTTCAAATTGCACAAGTAATAACTCACTACATTTATGTGACGCTTCAGAATTACAGAGTACCTTCACATCCATTACTTCAGTTAGTCCTTGTAAGATTTTTGTGAAATAGACGGTACTCTCTTTTTTAACAAACTGAGTAACTTGCCTGAGGTGACCCAGATGCTATGTGATGGAATCCAGCTCTATAGATTGCTTCTTCGTTGAGGACAAACCCAGTACCCATACTAAGTGAGGGGCTGGGGTTACAACAATGAATGAGACAGGGTCTCCACGTTGTGTTTGCAGTGCGTGTACATGTGTTCTCAGTAAAATGGCTAATACTTGCTAGAACATCTATTGCCAGCGGACAAGAAGACTCCAGCCAGCCATGATTCCATTCCAGCCTACCGGCCCTGCTTCAGCTTTGACCTGGACACATTCATGAATCATGTGAAAAGGTTGCTCAATCATCATGCTGATTCTGTCTTTGCTCAAAGCCACACAAGTTGCCCACAAAGCTGAGAAGCAGCCTGATCGATCAGTGTTGTCATGACGCTGGTTCATGTCACACTCATCGTGTTGGGTTGCCTCTGTGGCCACACTCCTCCGCCCAGAAAGAGGGGCATCTCTTGAAGTTGCAGTGACAGAAGAAACCAGGACCTAACAGAGGTCACATATGACCACAGACGTGAGTGAAAAATTATTTTGCTTATATCTGAAGTGGAATATAGTGACATGAACTAGTATTCACTCTGACATCCCCAAAATTCCACTAAAATATTTCCAGAAAACCAACGTGTAAAACTTTCACTGTAAGGTCATAAATTCGTATTGTTTAAGCCACTAAGTTTGTGGTAATTTGTTACAGCAGCAAGACCAAGCTAGTTGCCCACATTAAAAAAATCTCTCTGGTCACTCTTAGAAAATCAGGAAATCTGTCCACACTTGGCTCCCTTTCCATGGCAGAGATGGGCTGAGGAAGAGCAGCCTCTTTTAGAAGGAGGAGGAAGCATGCAGTTCTCTACCATCCCTCCCCTCCCTGTCCCCAGGTGCTGAGGCCAAGAGCCAGCTGTCTTACCAGGTTGGCTGTGGCGGCTCAGGGCTGCCTGCTCCACCCAGTGCGCTGCCATCGCAGGTGGCCACCCCACTCTTCCCTTACCCTTTTACTGACTTGAACATTGTCTAATTGGACAGCCATTCAAAGTTTAAAAACCTGCTGATGGAAGGCTTCTGCTCTTTATCTCTGAAAAGCCCTGCATGGAGAAATGGAACAAACCAGAGAAAGGAAATAAACGGGTCCACAGGAAGTTGGAAGGAGAGACAGGATCATCACGGTGTCACCAGGGAGGCACCACACTCTCTTCGGTCCAGACAGGTTTATGTTAACAATATTATTTGGAGTAATCATATACACACATTAGGATTCTGCATATAAGGAAAAGCCCTGGCTTTTTTAGTTTGAAGAAAGAGGACCCTAAATTAGATTTTAGCAATATTTGGCCACTGATGGGTTTATATCATGTTTCATAAAATTATGTTTTAAGTCGAGGGGATGTTAGCTAGAATCTGTGTTGTTCTGCCTGGGAAAAAGGCTTTGGCCACAGAACAACTTCAAAGGTCTTGTAAACAGAAATGCATAATGTTGAATGTACCAAAGTAAAGTATTTTTGCCCTGGAAGCCACCCACTCAGCAACTTAACTACCAAAAAATGTTTCCACTGTATAGGAAGATCTTGTGCCAAGCCAGATGGAACCATGAAGGGCTGTAAATGTCTAAACTCATACAAAGGCTACTTTATAAAATGGCAGTTGGTATATTTTACCAGTAACACTGAATATCAAAAGGCTGCACCAATAGTACATTTCCAGAAATCATAATCACTTCCTCCATTAAAAATACCTATTCAGAGCCTTCACTTGTTAACAGGCAACTTCATTAGCTTTATTTTTATAACACTTCCAATGGGTCAACTGTGCAATGGCCAATCATTGAGAAGGGGCCAGTTCTATGTTTAGATTGGTTTAGAAGAGTCTGTGGTCCCAGAAGTGGAAGAGATTTATTCTCCAAAACTGGCTGGTCCCTCTCACTGTAAACTCTGGTCAAAGAACTACTATCTTTGGGAAATGAAATGGATTTGGGAAATGAAGCAGTTTTAAACTGCTTATGTGAATACATTTTTTTCAGAGTTGAACTAAGTGTGGGACTCTCTTCTCTCTGTGGGACATGAGATTTCAGTGTGCACCACTTGGGGAAATAAATCATTGACTTACTTGTTTATGGACCTCTATTGGTTTACCAGTGCTGCCATAATGAAGTACCACAAACCGGGTGGCTTAAGCAACAGAGATGTAGCATCCCACAGTTCTAGAAGCTCAAAGTCCAAGATCAAGTTGTCAGCAGGGCTGGTGCCTTCTGAGAGTGGGGAGAGAATCCTTGCCATATCTTCCTCCTCGCTTCTGGTCTGCTGGTGATTGCTGTCATTGCTAGGGTTTGGCTGCATCCCCTCAATCTCTGTCGCCTTCTTCCTCTTGTGTGTGTCTGTCTAAAGTTCCATTTTTATAGAGACTCCAGTCGTTTGGGATTAAGAGTCCGCCCTACTCCAGTGTGACCTCATCTTAGCTGATTACATCTGCAATGGCCCTATTTCCAAACAAAGGTCACATTTTGAGCTATTGGGGTTTAGGACTTCAACATATGATTTTGAAGGGACACATGACAGGACCAAATCCATGTTTTGTATCAAGTGGACCAATCTTGTAGGAAATTATACTAAAAGAAAGAGAATTTGTAAACTAATGGTTTTCTCTTAGTATGCCATCCTCTCTGTTGTTGGCATTTGGAGGAAGAATTCATATTAATGAATGATAGGTCATTATGACAATAAAAATGATGGAAAATTTTGTTCAACGTTTTGACATTGTAATTAGATTTATTAGATTAATTTCCCCAAACTGGATATGGGTAAAGTGCTATCGTTAGGTTTTAAGACCTGAAAATAAAAGAATGAGAGTGTTTCAGGTAAGATACTTAATGTTATTTCTTAAAATGGAGAAAACTTGGCTCAGGGGTAAGTTTTTTACTATAAAAACCCAAGAGACCTTTCCCCATCACTGTGTGTCCTTTGCCACTGTTGACCTTTCTCCCTTTCTCCGTAAAAATCCTTGGCCACTATGACTCACTTGCCATTTGGGTTATTCTCCTGCTTCGTGCTCTCTATTTACCATCGTAGGTGTACCACACGTCTCTTGCCAGCCGCTTGATGTAGAATTGCCTCCAAATTATAATCCAATCCTGTCCTCTTTCCTTGCTCTATCCCTGTGACTGCATTTACTCCTTGCATCTAATGATCATGTTTAAGCATCTGATTCCTAAATGGTCATTTCTAACCTTGACTTCTTTAGCTGCAGACTGATGCTTCCTGCTGTTTCTACCTGAAACTCAATAAAATTAAAACTGAAAACATCATATCCTTCTTCTCTCTGAGCCATTTTCTCCTCTATATCACACTGTTCCTGTTCATTCATGATTCTTGTACTCAACCAAGCTCAGCACCCGCCATCATCACACGTCTTTCCTCTTATTCTCATGTATCCAGTCTTCCTAGACATTCTGTTGTCTCTACCTCTGATATGTACAGGGTCTTTCTCTGATTTGTCCTAGTCCAAGGTCATCATTATTTTTCACCTGAGTGGTTTAAGTTGCTTCCTGTTTTCTCAGCCTCCATCTGCTCCATTCTAAACTATACCTTGCTTCTTCAACTTCCAAAAGTTCACCTAGAAAACATGATTCCCTCATTCTCCATAAATTTTAAACTGAGACGTAAGTTTTAAGCTGGCATTTGTGACTACTATACTGTGGATATACCCTTCTGGTTGTTCTTCTCTCCTGCCAGTGCTGCACAGGTACCCCCTCCTTTGGTCAAACCAGAGTACTCTCCTTTTTTTTGTTTGTTTTTAATGGGTTTGACAGAAATGGATTCTTCCAAAGAGTGTATTCTTTAGGCCAAAGACCTCTTTATTCCATATTCTTCACAAGGTCATTTTCTGATAACCCAACGGTCTCTGATGCTTAACATTTTATTTGCACATCATTCCACTTAACACAAGCCCCAACAGAATGATGGGATCATGTATATGCTTAACAAATGTTATAACTGACTGCCTTTCCGGTATGCCCTGCTTTAGACTTATTGGCATTACCCAGTTTACTGGAGTGCAAGGTCCTAAATAGTGAGGATTCTATTTTATTATCTCTCTGAGCCCTTATATGTCCTTCCACTGGTTTGTTCTGGGCCTTCAAAGGATTGTTCATCTAAGCTAAAACTGATACTGGAAAATCAACTTGACACAAAAAGAAACTGTGTTATAAATTTGCCAGCCAATAGATGAGCAGAGCTTGAAATTATTATTTGATCTAAATACCTGTTTTGTTAAATTTACATTAATCACTAGATTATGTAACCTTATCTTTGAAAGATCATTACAACCCTCTTATGAATTTTTCATGGGCTGCTGATGGCCACCTCCACAATCTAATTTTAGGACATTTTGATCAATTTTTTTGCATAATAAATTAGCAGGTCTTTTTTGCAATTATTGCACTCTACTTGCCTTTTTAAGAATTCTTCCTACAGTCCCTGTAAGGCTATACTGAATAATAAAATAAACTACTTTATCTAAGGAACTGCCAGTACTTTGAAGTTGGAGAGATACATAAATTTTGATTAACATCAGGACATTACTGGATGAACTCCAGCTTCCTGGCTGTCTCAAAAGATGTCTAAGATCAGTTAGGCTGATAGGACAGAAAAGAGCAATGGCCCAATTATTATTTTTTAACAGTTGGGTTGTAAGTTGGCATTAGGTTGGACTCATGCCCTGAGAATGAAATGAGTTCCTTTTCTCACATACACATCATATTTTTAAAAGGCTTGGCAAAGGGGGAGTTAAAACCCTATATCCTAGGTGGTATAGAGAGTACTAAAAAATGTCACAGGATGGAGGATCATAAAAGGCTTTAAAATTCTGAGAGCTGAAGGATAAGTCTGGATAAAAAGTGCTCTGAGGTGCATTCTGTAGGAGCAGAGTGTGTTGTTCTTTATTTCATCACTTAGCTAAGCACAGATGCACTAAGACCAGCTATTCATGACTACACGTTGAGGGAGAGGGCTGTTTAGTGTTAGCTTGAGCAAGGCACAGAAAGTGAGCCCCTGGGCAGGCCCTAGTGATGGTATTCCAAGACCATGGTTCTGAAGTTGAGTTGGGATGGCCTGAAAATGAAGTCAAATGGCAAATGAAGGAAAGTTGGAATCACTTCATAAATTTGCCTGGATCCAGCTCTGTTCAAAACACCCACAAACACACATCAATCCATTTTCAGACTCCTTGGTTCATATACACAGATTGAAAACATACTGGATTTTGGGTCTTTTAAACAAGTCAATAGTTTCAAAAGAAGCTGAGCATGTATATTGTTGCCAATCTCCAGAAGTTTCTTGGACTGGGTCAAGCAACAGCTGCACAAATATTTCTTACACTGGCTGCCTGCCACACTCCACTTCTTTGGAGGCCAGAACTCGGCAGGCAGAAATTCTTTTTTCCAGTTCAGTTTACTACTTGTATCTTATGTGGACTGACTGAAGAACATTGTTTCTAGAACTACAAGTATCCCAAGCATAACTGTGACTTCTGGCAGCTAAAGAGACACTACTAAACAATTTTTCTCCTTGTCTCTCTGGCTTACTCCTGTTTATCCTTCAAGACTTAGGATATTCAGTATCAAGAAATAGAAGAGTCCACATGAATACAATTACAAACCTTCACTAAATGTCACAAAGAAACACTCAAAAAGATAGAAAGACATACCTATTTCATGGAAAGGAGAATTCAAAATTATGAAAAAGTCAATTTTTTTCCCAACAGGATTTATTCTCTATAATGGCAATCAAAATCTCAATGAGCTTGTTAGGATTTGACAAAATGACGCTGATGCTCATCTAGAAAAATAAAAATGCTAGAAGCATTAGGAAAATTGTGAAAAAGAATAAGAGAACTTGTCCACACATATGTTATAAAGTGAGAATAGATATTGACCCATGAATTTCTAGACTCCAGTAAGTGTAGAGTCCAGAAATAATCTGCCATAACATGTGAATTTGGTATCCAGTAATAGCTACTATTTAAGCTCTTTATATATACTAACATATACAGTCCTGACAACTACAAGAGATGTACTTATCCCCATTTTATGCAGAGAAATCAGGCTCACACAGTTAGTAAGCAATGGACAGTATTTGGGCCCAGGCAATCTAACTTCAAGACCTGTTCTCCTAGTCACTATTCTATACAGTATTTAAATAAACAAGGGAAAAAGATAATTCAACACAGGCAACTAACAGAAATCCTAACTCAATTTTTTTTATACCACAGCCAGTTAGATGGCTTAAATATTTAAGTATAAAAATAAAAATATAAAAGTAACTGAAGAAAATATGGGCTTTTATAAATCTTGATGTGGAGAGCCTTTTTACAGCCCACACAAAAGTCAGAATAAAAATAGAAAAGACTGATAAACTTGACTCAAATGTCTTAAAACCATAATTAAAGTCGAAGATGTAAAATAAAAATCATAGTACATTTGACAGGTGAACATTAACATCACTAGCATCCAAAGATCTCTTACAAAACGAGATAGTGATAGACATGTCAATGAAAAACATATGTAATTCATATAAATCAGAAAAATAGGCAGAAAACATGTGAAAAGATGTTTAAACTTACTAATGATTAAGGAAATGCACATTAGGTTAAAAAGACAATTTTCATTTATTAGATTGGCAAAGATGTAATAGGTAAAATTCAGTGTTTACAAAGGCATAAGAATATATGGGAATTTGTTTTAGTACAACCTCTCTGGAGAGCATTTTGGCATTTGTGGATCAAAATTTCAAATGTGTATAACTTATGATCTAGTGATTCTTCCAGAGACATACCTGTGACTATCACTGCCCAAGTTTTCAAAGACATATATATATATATATACACATATATGTACACACACAAATGATATTAAGTACAGCATTATTTAAAATAGCAAAAAACTGGAAACAGCTAAACTATATGTTGATAAGGGACTACCTAAAAAAAGCCATAAAATATAATGGAATACTACATAGCCACGAAAAAGTATACTATAATTTTACATTCATTGATATGGAATGATGTCCAGGATACATCATTGAATGAAAAAAAGAATTAAGATACTGAAAAATATGTGGAATATGGCCACATTTATGTAAAATTGTATCTGTACACACAAACACACACACATGCCTTGAAGGCTATTCACCAAAATGTCAACTGTGATCATCTCTGGATAAAGAGATTTATGGTGAGTTTTACTCTCTTGTTTAGTTTCATATATTTGGAAGTTTTTAATGAGCACATAGATACCACTAACCAAACAGAAGAGACACAGTTCAAGCATTGCTTTTTCCAGGAAGATTTCCCCAATTCCAGGTTGGTTTAAGTGTTGTGCTCTGACCTCCCGGTGCACCCTATGTACATCTCAACTGCAGCACATCCACATTACAATGCAAGGATATTTATGAGCATGGGAATCCCTTCCCCCATTAAATCATCCACTCTTGAACATCCCTGATATCTTTTTTATTTTGTTTTTCCTGTGCCAAGCTGAAAGAATGGCACATAGCAGGCACTTAGTGACTCAAACTATTTCAAAAACATCCTAAAAAATGACATCTTGTAGGAGACAGTTAAGCGTGAGTTTTATGAAATTAAGACACGGGTTTTTTCCCTAACAGTTTTAATGAGATAAACTGTGGAAAATGTAAAATAATGATCTCTTTTTTTTTTTATGGATCTGCCTACCTTCAAGCAAGATACAGGGGTCTCAATAAATTAACTAACATACTTCAGAATCTTTCTTATGAGCACTGCTGTTTAAGTCTTGACAATGACTGACAGTGATCTGCTACTGGGAACATGCCTACTTTTCTGGAACTAACTTCTGGCTTGTGCAAACTGGAAATGAGAATAATTCATCAAGAAACAGGCACCTACTTCCAATGACTGTGGTGATGAGATATAGCAAAGAGTATAGGGCTCAGCTTTGGGCATGCTTTATTTCAGCTTCAAATTTTCCAGTGAACTCTGTCTCTATTTTGACATTGAAAAACAATGTTTTGGCACTGAGGGACACTAAAAAATGTTTCACAATAAACTCCTCTTATCAGTTTGTTGACTTCATCATGTAAGGTTTTCCATTAGCCAGATTACAAATTACATCCTCTGGTTAGTACTTTTGAACTATAGTAATATACATGATTTGCAGGCAGAAATGGTCTCTAATTAGTAACTATTATTAGGTATTAACATGAAATATAAAATTTCTGTAAAGGGGAGTAGATAATAATATCAGGTACCCCAAGAGTAAAAAGGAGCCCTCTAAGTGAAACGAGTTAAAAACCGAAAGACTTATACTCCACATCCAAACGGTAATGGAGTCATTATATTCACTGTATTCAAACGGTCTAGAGGATAGGGGTGGTTTTGCGTTGTTGATAGTGCTATTGACGCTTTAAAAAATTCAAATGGATGTAATGGTAGTAACAGAAAAGTTAACAGCTTTACCCCTCTTTACACCAACTAGAGACAATCAGGTCACATTATTCTTAGGGCCCAAGGTAGTTACCTCAACAGGAGGCTTGTTTCCTGGTGTTTAGGCAGGTGTGATTTTCACATGCTCCTCCAGCCAATGAAAGAACCAGCTTTTAATGATCACATGAAAGCTGTGGCTCTTTTTATAAATATTGACATTGACAGGTCAGTCAGTGTCTTTCTGTGTGTTCATTTACTTAGTCTTTTGTCAATTAAGCTTAGAATTTCTACAACGTGTTATATTAAGCATGTGTCAGCATTTTGAACATAAAACTGCTTGTAAGACCTGTAGGCATTGCTAAGCATTTGTTTACTTAAAAATCAATGGTCCAAAGTTTAAGAAATCTAAAATTGTAGAATATAAATGAAATACTTCTAGGAAAGAGAAAAAGACAGAGGGAAAGTTAAAGAAATGATGATTAGAAATAAGATGAAAAAAGAAGTACCAGATGCAAGTAACCTACAAACAATAGTCAAAACAGCTGCACAATATAAAAATAGTATAAAATACATTATAACACATTGACATATATTTATATTATAAATACTATAATTAACAAAGATGTAGTTCTAAGACCAAATAATCTTTCCCTTCCACTTTACACAAACATACTTCTCACTTTCAAAATAAGGCAATTTGCTACATATTTAGTCAAGTCAACACATTGCAATAATATTTTTAAAAGTATGCTAGTGCCTTCCTAAACTTGTATTTCCAAATGAACAAAGTTGTTTCCTCAATAATTCTATCATTGGGCTCATTAGGAATTATATTTGGGGGGAATGAGCTTATTAATAAATATATAGATACAAGATTTATTAGGATTTGCTACAGTGGCTGATGTTAAGCCAGTGACATCTAATTCTCAATACTTCTGATACCTCTTTATTTCTTGGCTTGGACAATATAAGACAATATCTCCCAATGATTCATTGTGACAGATAAATAATTCGTCTCACATTACTTCCTGCTTTCCTGCTTTCAAAAAGTATAATTCATATAATGTCATATAATATCCTTAAATTCCCTTTATTGCTTCATCATTTTTAAACAGTATCTTAATTCTATCTAAAATGAAGAAGTGAGAATCCTATACTATCCTTCACCTCTTCCCTACTCCCAGCTTCCAGCTTTTGTCAACTATACCAAGACATAAATTATCAGTATTTATTTACTGATACTATGTCAGTATAGCTACCTGTCCTTGTCTTACAGCTTTATTAAAAAGCTTCTGAGCTTTCTTAATGGTTAGTTCTAAAAATTAAAAGGAAACAGCATATTAGTATGTCACCAAAGAAAATCATTTAAGAACCAAAGTAAAATTAATTGTCTGTGTTGTTCTCCAATAATTCCTCAGTATCATGCCAGTTTGTTTTGTTTCTTATATGGAAATTACTTTCTTGAACATGTTTTTTGTTTTTTTTCCCCTGAAGTTTCTAGTTGCCTTTTTTTTCCTATTAGATAACAAACATGTGGACCCTTCATTATATCATTTAAGTAATCCAATTCCTCCTTATCGCCCCACCTCCCTCCATTATCTCCTCCATTTTTCTGTTTCCTCTTACTTGTTTTCTCTATAGAAAGATTTTGACATCCTTGATTAATCTTTAAGGTCACTTATTTTTCTCTCATACTTCACTTTTGTTTCTTTGCTCTACTTTTAAATCCATATTTTCATTGAATTTTGAAAGGCAGTCATATTTCTAATTTCTAGTAATGTCCTCCTGTTCTTTTTTATAAAACCTTTACTTTATAAATGTCATTACTTTTTAAATATCCCTGAGGACATTAACTAGAATTTTTAAAAAATTGTTTTCTTCTCTGAATTATCTCTTGGTGTTTTTTGGCCCAGCACCATCTTTACTCTTCTTAGTCCTATTATTTGGTGCTGTTTGTGTTCACCAGACATCTAGTCATCACTGGTAAAAGAAACACAAGATTGATGAGTTCATGTAGCTTATGTGGATTTTCTCTAGTGTTCAGTGGATTATTTGTTTCTCAACAGATATCACTGTGACTGGGAAGAGTTTTGGATAAATGATCAAGTCACGTCAATGGGTGGGCTTCTTTAAGATACCCGGGCAGAGAGCACAAAGGCAATCAGGGTTTCACTCCCGGTACCAGAGCATGAGGACTTTTCTCTGGGACCCACATCCTCACTGGAAGAATTAGCCCTCTCCAGGCGAATTGTTCACTGTGCAAGTGTCGCCGTGTCGAGAACACCGCACACATGCTCTCTCTGGGCCGGAAGCAGCAGCTGTTTTGTTATGCAGGCCTCCTGCCCACTTCCCTCACTGGTTCTCTATCCCTGTCAACCCGAGCTACTCCAGGAAAGGTGACTCACACCTGTGCTACAGCTTTTTGTGCTAGGGCTTATCTCACTATATTCTCCTCTGCTTTCTTTATGCCAGAAATTTATCTTTGATGATTTTACCTTAGCCTGTTCTCAAAAGAACAAGCTGAAGTTTTTTGGTACTCTTTTCCTGTCATTTGAGTGGCATCTGAAGAGAAAGAGTAGACAAACATATGTATTCCATTGACTCTCCTTGTCTAAAAACTGTTGTGAATTCCCTCCCCACTTTTTAAAAATTCCCACAATAGAAATCTCAACTATTCTTTTTAAAATCTAAATGTAAGTTCAATATACTATTCTTCTAGAGAGATATGTTTGTAGACTTCTGTTGTCAAAGTGAATATGTCACATTAAAAGAAAAAAAATGAACAGGTAAAATTAATTGGTATATTTAACTGAATAGTTCATCCATGACACATCTGCATAAGGATAATTCAGGTAACAATAAAGTATGTTGAAACAAAAAACATCTTCAATTCTTCTTCATATGAATTTAAGAAACACTTTATTGGGTGCTATTTATCAGTTACTGAGCTAAGAGTGCTAATCCCCTATGAGACAGGTATAAATATTCTCATTGTACAAATGAACAGAAGTTCAGGGAAGTTAAACTATTTGTCTAAGAGCACAGAAGCTAGTAATTGGCAAGGCCAAACTTTGAACCCAGATCTCTCTGCCACTCCTAACTTTATATTTCTTATTCTGCTTCATACAGGTATTAGGAAAGCCCCAAGTATTGTTAAGTGCTACACAAAGACCAACCAAAACATTTAAAATTGGTGTAGCAGCTATGAATATTGGAAAAACTTTAGCTCCTTGGAAACACAATTACAAAGCCTAATGTTCTATGAGTCAGTTAGTAGAGTTATACCCATTTCACTGTGTAAGTTAAAATATGTTGGCATAAACAAATAGACCCCTTAAAGGATATTAAGGATTTTCTGACACTTCCCATTAGAAAAAGCTCATGCTAGGGTTGTGTGGTATAGTGAAAAGAAGACAACCTTTGTAGATAGAAAGAAATTATTTTATATTCTTCTGCCATTTCCTAGCTGTGTAAGTGCATGACACTCATTCTAAGTCTCAGTTTCCTCATCAATAAAACACAGATAAGAATATCTTCTTCAAATTCAGATGGCCAACAGGCACATGAAAAAATGCTCCACATCGCTAATCATCAGAGAAATGCAGATTAAAACCACAATAAGATATCACCTCATACCAGTGAGGATGGCCAACATCCAAAACACAAACAACACCAAATGTTGGTGAGGATGTGGAGAGAGGGGAACCCTCCTACATTGCTGGTGGGAATGCAAATTAGTTCAACCATTGTGGAAAGCAGTATGGAGGTTCCTCAAAAAACTCAAAATAGAAATACCATTTGACCCAGGAATCCCACTCCTAGGAATTTACCCCAAGAATGCAGCAGCCCAGTTTGAGAAAGACACATGCACCCCTATGTTTATTGCAGCACTATTTACAATAGCCAAGAAATGGAAGCAACCTAAGTGCCCATCAGTAGATGAATGGATTAAGAAGATGTGGTACATATACACAATGGAATATTACGCAGCAATAAGAAAGAAACAAATCCTACCATTTGCAACAACATGGATGGAGCTAGAGGGTATTATGCTCAGTGAAATAAGCCAGGCCGAAAAAGACAAGTACCAAATGATCTCACTCATATGTGGAGTATAAGAACAAAGAAAATAAATAAATAAATAAATAAATAAATAAATGAAGGAACAAAACAGCAGCAGACTCACAGAACCCACGAATGGACTAACAGTTACCAAAGGGAAAGGGACTGGGGAGATGGGTGGGAAGGGAGGGATAAGAGGGTAAAAGGGGCATTACGATTGGCAGACATAGGGTGGGGGGGCACGGGGAGGTACTGTACAGCTCAGAGAAGACAAGTAGCGATTCTCATCTCACTACGCTGATGGACAGTGACTGTGGTGGGGTTGGTTGGGGGGACCTGGTGATGGGGGGAGTTCAATCATCACGGTATTGCTTATGTAATTGTAGGTTAATGATACTAAAATAAAACAAATTATTAAAAAAAAAAAAAAAAAGAATATCTTCTTCACTGAGTTATGGTAAAGATTATGAATAAACTGATGACAAATAATGGATGTTTAAATGTTAGTTCTTTTACACTGTCTATTACTTAAATACCTTAGAATTAATAGATAAGATATGTATCTTTGGTCAATTCATAGTGCTAAATAAAAAGTAAATCTATCATTGGACATTCATTCTTTCTAGAGTATGTATATGTTAAGCTCAAATATTACCAAGGTATGACTTACTATAAGACTGTTTTGCCATATGTACCCCAATGTTTATCACAGCACTATCTACAATAGCCAAGATATGGAAGCAACCTAAGTGTCCATCAGTAGATGAATGGATAAAGAAGATGTGGTACATATATGCAATGGAATATTATTCGCCATAAAAAGAAAACAAATCCTACCATTTGCAACAGCATGGATGGAGCTAGAGGGTATTATGCTCAGAGAAATAAGCCATGCAGAGAAGACAAATAGCAAATGATTTCCCTCATTCGTGGAGTATTAACAACAAAGCAAAACTGATGGAACAAAATAGCAGCAGACTCACAGACTTGAAGAAAGGACTAGGAGTTACCAAAGGGAAGGGGGGGGGGGGGGGGGGGGGCCAGGAAGGGAGGGAGAAGGGGATTAAGGGACACTATAATTAGCAATCACAATACAGGTAGGTCGTGGGGAAGGCAGTACAGCACTAAGAAGGTAAGTACTGACTCTAACATCTTACTATGCTGATAGACAGTGACTACAGTTGGTGGGGTGGACTTGATAATATGGGTGAATGTTGAAACCACAATGTTGTTCATGTGGAACTTTCATAAGATTGTATATCAATGATACTTCAATATTAAAAAAAGACTATGTCTTGCTTATTAGGGATCATTTATTCTAAGTAAAGTCTTTGAAAATTAGTTCTTCAAAACACATTTTTCCTGGAGTGTTTCAATCACCATAAAACATAATTATCTTCTTACATCTTCAATCAATTTAATTAGACTAACTTTTATGTTATCATTGCTACAACCACATACATGAATTAAGGATAACAACTCTGTAAGATAATTTTGAACGTAACTACTTAAGGAACTTTGCAGTTCACTTTTCTCCCAATGAAAGACAATAAGGAAAATGTTTAAATAGAAAAATATATTCTAACTCACCTAAAGGCCAGGGTAAAGAACATGGAAAAAAGCACTTGTACTTTGATCTCTCATTTGTCCATTCCTCAGATAAAATACTTGCTCCCTTTTGGACTTGGAAAATGTAAACAAGTATCCATATAAGGAAAAAAGTCATTAAACTTCTAAAGTGTGACTAAATGTAGCCAGTTCAGACTTGTTTGTGATACCTGCTTGTGTGTCAGCACAAGGTTCTTTTACCATTTCACCTCTATTCTTGAATTGCTGCCTCGTAAAGCAAAAATGTTCTGGTAGTAAAGGTTATTCTGAAACATAGTTCAAGAGAAAAAAGGAGACTTTATAAAAGAAGAAGCAAGGTTTAACTGAAGTAATAAAGAGACTCAAGTAACTGTCAATTGTGGGGGAAAGGTAAAGGTGGTCTTTTGGCTGAAAGGACTCTCAGACTAAATTTATTTCTCAGTCATAGTAAATACACTAGACTAGGTAGTTTGTATACCTACTTCTATGTTTTTAAAGTTTTTATGTACCCTGTTTTATGTTTAAAAATTTTGTAACTATTGTATCAACAGGTTTAATGCAAACATGACCTTAACCTTCAGAATATTAGGGAGAAGGTAAACTTGATCAATTAACAGATACAGACAGGTAGTGATATAATCTTGGTGAACAAACAGAATGATGATATAAAAAGCTGTAATATTAAAAAGAAGTTACTTCATTAAAAAGAATTTATCTATAAGGAGACATCCTAAAATGTTCACAATGAGTACTTCTTAGGATTGCGGGAGTAAGGTGAGGAGAGGAGACATAAAATTAAAAATTCTCTGTCTGCTTTTTCTTTTTCAAACCACAAGCACACTACTTTTATAATTCAGACAAACTTAAGTTTTTGTTTTTTAAAAAATCGTCATTATCCTTTAACCCAAAAGTGCAAGCAACACATGAAATAAGGAACAATAGGGCAGAATTCTCAGATTTCGAGATGGCAGGTAACAAATGCATAAGGTGATTTGACCTTAAATGATATACGATAAGACACCTAAAAGCTTAATATTTTTCACCACACGATTTGTGTATATAGGCAATTTTTGTATATATGCCTCCTCTCTTCCTATACTTTACTCAAATGCCATTTTCTTACTTGCAAACCATCCTCTTAGAGAAAAGTTTAAAAAATGGCAGCCCATGGTGGCTCATAAGTAGCCAACAAGTACATTTTGTTTGGCTAGAAAAACGATCACTTTCACAGTAGTTACCAGTATTTAAGAATTTGGAGATTCTTTGCAGAACTCCAGATTCCCAGCTTCTCTTGCAAGATCAAAAGACGTGACAACACAGGGCCCACATTCCTGAGTGGCAGCTAGGAGTGCTTCCAGCTGCCCCATCAGCCCGAGTGCTCTCCAGCTCTCTCTCCATAGCCCGACCACACCCTGTCACCTCCCACCAGCACTTGCAGGGCAATGCTTTGCTTTGCACTCCTCTTGCATTGCTTTTTGTCTGATGGTACACAGGGAAGAATTTCTTATACCCACTCCTTTCCTTCTTTTGCGGGGGTGGGAGAGAGTGGTGGCAATGAAAGGTGTATTGAGCAAACCATATGTTTCAAGAAAAAAAAATGGGCATAGGCATATTTCTTTATGGAAATGAAAATGGCTTCCCTCTGTTAAATACGCAAAGGATGTCTGTGTTGAGCCAACTTACTAACCACAATAAGAAGCCTGCATGGAATAGAGTAAAGCATGAAAAAAAAGTAATAATTTGTTTTTAAGTGGAAACAGATACTTTCATGAAATACCATTACAAGTTAAATGAAAGACTATTTTTCTATATCTACTACACTTCATTCATTTGTATTGCCTAAATGACCCTGTAAGTATTGAAGTTTGTCCCCCTGTTTAGAAACACACCCACAGACCCACATCACCTACCCCTCCCCTACTTCTATGCCCTGGGCAGTAAACAGCAAAGGCTGCCAGCCCAGCAGGGATTCTTCACTTCCCTTCTCTTAAGGGCTCTGAATGGCACTCTGCAAAGATAAGGGAGGCAGCTGTAAAAATTCCTGTTAGCCCTCTCTCTCTCTCTCTCAGCTACAAACACTCAGAGCAAAACTCCAACCCCAGTCCACCCTTGTGGGAGGGAGCCAATGACCTGGTCAAGACAGCAGCAGAACTGAGCAGAGGCATCTACTGTCTGTTCAAACATCATGAGCAAATCAGTAGCTAGGGGGATGATGCCAAAAGTTCTTAAGCTCCCACTTTTAGGGGAAAGAAAAATAACCATGTCTTAGTTAAATCCGCATCCAAGGGCCCATCAGTTAGGGTACAGATCAAGCCTTCATTAAATGTTTGCCATATATAGAATGTGGCTCCATTCTCTCTGGAAAGAAAAATAACCATGTCTTAGTTAAATCCGCATCCAAGGGCCCATCAGTTAGGGTACAGATCAAGCCTTCAGTAAATGTTTGCCATATATATAGAATGTGGCTCCATTCTCTCTGGACTATTAGCAGAATCTATCTTTAACTCTCTATCATTAATTAGGTACAGTTTCCAGTAATAATACCACCTCATCTAATAGTCCACAAAGTGCCTCCACAAGAGTTAACTAATTTGACTTGATCAAGAAAGTTGTGAGGTAGGTAGGGTTTTATAGTATCATCTCCAATTTTTTCAGAGAGAAACCTAAACTCAGTTTGATGTGACTTCTTCAAGGTCAAAGGATGAGTAATGGGCCTCATGTTTACCACACATTTATCCAAGGCACCATAAACTATACATACATATGCAGAGAGATAACACTAAAAATTACTATTATGAGTTTATAGTCCTTTAAAGAGAAAAAAATACATTATCAAAAAACAGATGTTCTGTAACAAAAGCAATTATTAAATAAATGGGGAACACAATTCAGCAAAAAGAAATCAAGATTTTAAAAATGTTTTTATATAGAAATGTTTACAAAGATTTTTACAACATAGCAAATCATTCTGTCATACTACAGAAAGAAGAAAAAGATTAAACCTCAAGAATAAAGAAAGTGCTCATAGCGACGTATTGCAGTCTCCATAAAAGTGCATAAACAGTTAAGGCAAAGTACCATGTTGGTACTGGCATGTGGCAAAATGACTCGTAAAACAGTTTTTAAAAATATATACAAAAGTGTTTTTTTCCCTCTCCATTCTTCTCAGAGACATTTGAAAGGGATACATTTATGAATGAACAGTCTTGCTCTATAATTATGTAAAAATAACTCCTGGGTACAAAACAGTAGAAGTAAAAATGCTCTACCAGAGCGTGTTTAAAGTAAATCAAATGATTTATAAAATAAAACCTTTCCAAATAGGTGCTTGCTTTCTATGTTTAACCTACCAGGCTGAAAGATGACTCCCTCATATTCCAAGACAGAGATCGTTAATGACAGTGACAGGAGTTAAGGTCAGATCTTGCCCTTGTGTGTGATTTTTAGCTTCTAGTTTCTATGGCCAAACTAATGGCATATTTGAAGTCCTTATGCATTCACTGTCCTACAAATCTACAGCTTTGCTTCTACCTGCAGCTTACATGATAGCTATTTTATGAAGTGCTACATAGGCTTAATACGTGATTTTGTGCCATCTAACAATAAAAATAGAAAGGTGCTCTCTAAAGTTAAACCATAAGCCCTATATTAGAGAATTCCAGTTAAGTATTTCATTTTTGTACATACATGTAAATCCCTTAAGATGAATAGGATCAGTAAGGATAATACTGGTTATCAAACTTTAATCTTCATCCTTGGAGCAGAATTTATTTGTTTTTATAATATAACTGAGAATAAGATACCAAAAAAAAGAAGTAAATAAGCTGGTCTTGAACAAGAATAAGTTTTAGGGAAAAGTGCCCTACTTGAATTTGCATATGGATAATAAATATCTGCCAAATAACAACTTAATTCACATGATTAACCATTTTTCCATGTAAAATTTTATCTACTCATGAGAAAATAGGGAAAATTAGAATTACCATTTTAGTCTCCATATTTAAAGTGAGTTTTTCTATCCTTCCATGTAAGGGAAATTACTTCTGCTGACTTAGGTTTCCTAAACAGCTTTTAGCCCTCAAGGTATAGCTGTGGTAAAACCAGAGAGAAACACCCAGCCGTTTATTGGAATTCTGAAGTACAGAATAAGCACGTGCACTCTGTATAATCTAGTAACAGGGATAGCAACAGTTAAACTGTCTTACACAACAGATGTATTAGTCTGATTTTCATTAGTAACTTCTTTTTCATTACCACCACAGACAAAAAGCTGGCTGCCCAAAGTTTTCTGGGCATATCGGAAATACATGATATGACCCATTGCCACAAAGGAGACTGAAATCAATACGAGTAGGCCAAAAGCTTCAGGATTCGGAGCCAGGATGACCATGATAAAATGCAGAAGGTCAAGAAGGTAGTTCATGGAGTTCTGTACACCATTTATAATGCCTCTTTCAGATTCAATGACATTCTCTTGCAGCAATTGTGTCACACTTAAATCAAAAGACCAAAGACCTATAACAAAAAAAATTTAAGATTGAATTTTAATTTACAGTTTTACATTTTAGATTTACAGTTAAAAAATCTGTTGACCTGTGCAAGACATACAATTTCATGCTATTACTTTAAAGTCACTATATATATATATATATATACATACATACATACATACATATATACATATATACATACATACACTATATATACACACACCATAGCCTTACCTTAGATAATTATTTTTCATTAATAAACACTGGGTTATTAGTGGTTCCAAGAAATGGTTTTACAGACAAAACTAAATCTAATCTACAAACTTCTTAATTCTGTTTTTCTATGATTATTCATATTATAAAAGCAGGACAGAAATCAGACACACTAAATCCTATTATAAGTACTAATATTTTTAAAGCTTAATATGAGTGGACCCAATATATCGTTATGGTTGGAGTGTAAGGAAACTTTAAAACATTATTACATTTACTGCTTGGGTTCTAAAGCCCCTACAATAAAACTGTCTTGCTTGAATATTAATGTCTTTGACCAATTAAATGAACTGCTTTGTATCACAAGATAAATATGGTTTCATTTCAAGAACGAATTCAGGCAGAGATAATTCATCAGTACTCTATTAATGATTACTTAAAGTTTGCTTCATAAGAAGTTCTTACACAGTGCTTCCTTGAAGAGCTATAATATCCATTTGTTTGGCAAAGTGGACAAAATATACACATTAGCTAAAGAGAAACTCTGAAGGATGTTTTTCTTCTAACTACCATGTCTTTCATTTTTTTAACCAAAAACATTTTGTTACCTTGTCCTAGAGAAATAGCCTCTAAATTATAGTCCTTTCTGTAGAGCTATAAAGACTCTATAAATTACTAAAGAACATTATAATCATTATAGCTTTTTAAAAACCTAAATTACATAAAAGAGTAACACTTAAGATACTTAGAAAAAAATTTCAAGCCCTAACCATGTTTTAAGAAAGTATATGTACATACATACACACATATATAAATGCAATTTTTTAAGCTATAAAATAAAAATTCCATTATCAAAGACTGGATTATACATAAGGATAGATAGTGGATTTTGCTTAAATCAACATTCAAGGACACTTTAGTTCATCAATACATGGAGAGATGCCTTACCGATTCTAGCAGCAATGACGCCTGCGAACAGCAGACTGACAGAGATTATGGGTACAGATTTGGGGCTCATCTCTGGGACAATATTAGCAGAAGTGGATGCATTTGACCTGTGCATTTCAGTTGTAGAGACGATGTCAGGGACGTTTGTAGGTGTAATTGTGGACAATGGCTCTGCTTGAATGAACCTAGAATAGATATCTTCAAAAGGAGAAATGGACAAGTCCAAAGGGCTTCCAGGCATGAACACGGAGATCACACACAGGATCAAACAGGAAAGCTGGGCAAATCCTGAGATCACACCAGTGCGAACCAGGCCACATTTTTTACGCAGCCAAGTAAAAGCCACAGTTCCCATTATTCCAGTTATGGCTGATGCTCCCATCAAAATACTGAGGACAGACCCGCTCAGCCCCTGAGTGTAGGCATACCCAGTGGTGATGCAGTCAAAGCCCAGGACCGTCATATAGAGGAAAGCAAGACCCATGCCTGCCAGAAACACCGACTGGTTGTAATAGGAGACCCATCCATCTCGGAAGGTGCGGAAGGGCTCAGCCATCTGGGAGGCACAGCTTGGCTCCAGCTCAGGTTCAAGCTCACGGATGTTAGTGTCTTTCTCACCCATTAAATGAGTTCCCTCCAGGGGTTTTGGCTCAGTTTCTGTAAACAAAAGACATCATTATTTGGGGGAAAGGGCACTGGGAAAAAAGCCAATTATCTTACTCAGTATTTTTTTTCTCCTCCTTCCCTCCCCCATGGGTATCAATAGCATTATTGTTAAATAAACAAAATATTATTGATTACCACCCACCTTAGAAGTTATCCTCCCACCAAAGTAAATAGCAGGTAAACCCATGAGATAAAAATATAACAATTGTCAGGGTAAACATGGCATCTTATTCTTTGGAGTCCTGTTAAGATTCCAGTTGCCTGGAAGCCCAACTTATTCTTCTCTTCTTGAGAAATGCCCACCTTCACATCTTCACTCCCTTCCACTGTCCTATAAATGGCCATGTAACTCCCCTCTTTATAGAATCCTAGGAATTCTTTTTCCCTACTGTTCTTCCCATTCCTATGGCTCAACTCATTTGGCCATCCTTAAGCAACTGCCCCTGTGTGTCTACTGCTCACATTAAGAAAAACAGCCAGGGGTCCCATTCCTTTCCCTTGAGGTTAAATCTGGAGTTGTTCCTCAGACCATCAAAAGCCTGGGTTTTGACTTATCCACCAAAGTGATACATGTAATCTCATGCAGGCCTTCCGTGTTAATAAACCTGATATAAATTCTGAACAGTTTTGGTCTTCACCAACATATAAGGTCTGAATATCAGAATAAAAGGATTGATCATTGTGTTGACTTTACCTTTGTGTAAATTCAGCTGTTTCAATTCAGCTTCCTCTACTTTAAGAGCAGCTTTCACAGCCAGAGCAGGTGTTTTCTGATAGACCTTCCAGAGAAGAAAGTACTCCACACACATGGACACCAAATTCCATCCCGAAATGAAACCACAGCCAATGACAGCAGAGCCAAATGTCATGATCTGGCCGACAGCCATGGGGGCTAAGATGTTGGTTAACTGGTCGATCCTTCGTATTGTAGCATTCATATCTATAGAGGTAGGTGAAAGGGGTAGATAAGTGTGCAGAGAGACTGTCCACTTACATAATACAAACTCATAAACAAAGAGTGTAGATTCCTAAAATATAAAGTTCTAAAAGCACTCTCAGAACAAACCATTTTGTTTGTTGTTTGGACCAAGTCACATTAACTTTGCCACAAATATTGTGATTCCCTTGAGATTACATAATTTAGTTTAACATCAGCTTTTAAAATGAAAACAATAGTGCCTCTACATTCATTCTTTTCTCAACAGGACATTAAATGTCTATTATGAGCTACACACCATTCTGATACTAAAAAGAAAATGAAAAGTATCTTTTTCTGTCTACATGGAGTTTACAATTCCATGAGAAAAGATGATAAATCAACAAGAGCGCTGTGATGGTGAGAGCAAATGGAAGTTCTCATTTCTTCCATGTTCTTGGTAACATAACAAAGTAAAGTGTCGTCACTGAAAGTGAGGAAGGGAGAGAAGGTAATTAATGTCCGAGGAGAAAAGAGCAAGTGAGAAATAGTCCTTTAGGAAAGTGGGAGAAGGAAGGGATCAGAGCAAACAGTATGGACCATCTGGCAGCATCACCGGGCCCAGGGCATGGGGACAGCGAGCAAGGCCGCGTGTTCTCCTCCAGCATGTTCTACTGTGGAGAGTTGTATTTGACCAAGGTCTTATCAAAGGAGAGTGACAAAAGAAGAGGCCAAGTGAGCTGAGAGTATATGCTAAGCAATCCTGTGCTCGGAATGACTGACCTTGGAACTTAAATTGGGTAAGAAAGGGAGACAAGAGACAAAGAAAAGGAAGTGGAACGACGTGTGGGTGCCAACCAGCTGGAGGATTATTGCAGACGGAGTCCCAGAGGAGCGACCTGGAAGGTGGCATCTATTCACCTGGCAGGTGGTCGTTCAAGACCTGATGCCTAAGAATGAGATTCTCGAAAGGGAGGCTTTAGTGGTGGTGACATGGTCTAGGGTACAACCATGGGAACATATAGCTGAGTCAGAGTAGAGAACAAGATGAATAAAGGCGAGGAAGTCAAGAAAATGACCTACAGGGTGCAAATTAATGAGACAAGTTCTTATCAATCACGTGGACCACCTTAAAGGAAAAGCAGCATGTGACTAATAAGTACATTAACAGAAAATTGTCTTTATTCCTTCTCTAGTTTTTTCTGTTCCTCAATTACCTTCCAGCTAGTCCTATGAGTGTATAATGGTTATATGATAACAGGAGAACTTTGACACATTTCACCTTTCACTTGAGAGGCAAAGGCAGTTTTCATTGATCTTACACGTGACTATTTTTACAGAGGCTTCACTGGCTTCTACCTGCCCCCCACTAATACCTGGCAGGGGAGATACCATCATCATGAAGTTTCCAATTCATATGCTAACATATACGAATAACTCAGTATGTTTATTCTAAAAATCAAGTATTACTGAAAATATACACTTGGATCTGAAAGCCCCAGAACATTAATTTAGTTAAAATGATTTGTTATGTTTTCACTATCTGTGTTTAGATATGCTCATGAAGCTTCCTAAAGCCACCAATTTTTATGTTTTATATCAAACTTAGGAAGTTAATAATGTTTATATATAATGTATCAAAAACAGCTTTTATTTTTCTGAAGAAGAACAAATTAAATAATAATCTTTAAAAAGGCCTAATCATTTTACTAGTAACAGGCTAGAGGAGAATCAGTCTTCTGAGTATGCAAACATATCCTTTTCAAAAATTTGTATTTATTCTTTGCAAACACATAAATGTGTGCCCATTTAATTCCAATTCAACTATTTTCAGCCACAGCTGTGACACAGAATATGACATTAAATAATTACTTGCTATTCTAAAGGGTATATTATATCTCATAGAATAATAATAAAAAACAGATTTGCTGAGCAAATAGCAGCCAGCAGGTTTGTCTACCTGAAATATGAAATCAATTTTTAGTCAATAGAGTTCAAACAAGAAATTCATCTGCCATACCTGATCAAACTGACCAACAGATATTTCTTTGGAATGGACAAAAAAAACCTCAGAAGTTATAAATAATGCATAATTAACAAAGGAAATGCAAAAGGAAATAAAACAACAGATGGAATAAAAAGTCTGGGAAAAGGAAGTGAGTTTCAAACAGACTTGACAAGCTTAGGGTCATGGCTCAAGGGAAAGCTTTAATAAAACACTAAATTAAGTATCCAGACAAATTAATTAACAGATTAACAGTATTTATGTGGAAAAACAGTAAAGATACTGTTTTTTAGTCTAAGCTGTCTAAAGTACATGGTAATAGCTATTTATATTTTGGCCTGACACCACTGAAATTCTAAAACTTTTTAACCTTACAGAGAAAATTTCTCCTGTGATACAATTGCCAGGTTTAAAATCTACTCAGAAATCAAGAAATACTGAGACAAAAGAATGGGAACAATTAGCATCCAGCTTACAACCTTTACTCCTTATGCACACACACATGCACGCACACACACACACACACACACACACACACACACACAGAGGCAGCCATCCCTGTCTAGGGTTTCTAACAATTTTTGCCAACAACCTCAAAAATCAGCTTACATAAACAAAAACCACTCCTGACTGTAGTAGGTACGTCAGTGTATAGAGACCCAGCCTTTGAGGTGCCCAAGGCAGCAGCCAGAGTCCCCTCAATGTGTACTTTTTCACTTGTTTCTTCTATTTTTCCTTTAGCCACCTCCTTTTCATCTGTTCAGTAAGTCTGCCTTATTGCAAAAATGGAACCAAACATCCATGGTAGCCCTTTATTGACCCTCAGAACTAAAGAATTTTCTATATCCTGTTTTGAAGCACGGTTTTTAATTTTTTAACAAATGCTGAGGTCAAAACTTGAGGAGAGACAGCATGAATGTTTTCCTTCACGAAGCTGCCAGCTGATGTGAAAGAGCACCATGTATTAAAAGCTAACTCACAGAGGACAAGAGTTCAGCAGGCAGCTTACTTCCTTTCTTAAACTTGAGAAACTTCAGGAAGTTAGTAAATAGACTGGTTGGCCTAGATTCTTCTGCTTTGCAATAATTCCCAATATAAGAAGAGACAGAGAGAAATGGCCAGTCACATTTTTGTTGTTCTGGGACATCACTTTATAGTCAGAAAGATCCCACAAAGTTATATGACATCTTTGTTTTATTATTTATTTATGTATGTATTTAGAGCAAATTAAAAGATTTTTTTTTTACAGATTGTGCAGACTTCAAAGTGAGTTAAGAAATTCAGATACAAAAAAATAATTTTAAAATCCAACTTTCCCCCCAAATATATTCCAACAGATATATATGTAATCTATTTTCAAAACATATTCTTTTGTACCTTTGAATTTTAAACATGGACACATACTACCTACTTAAAATGGTACCTTTAGAAAAGAAAGGAAATAAACACAAAAAAAGGACAAAGCCTTATCTTATAGTTCAATGTGACAGAAAAGAGATCGGGAATTATTTCCTATTAGTAAATGATCCAGGAAGAAAAATCAGTAAGAATCACTACTGAGCTCCAGAGAGAATTTCCTGCAGTAGATTCCTAAGTGCTAAATTCACCATGTGCATATACCATCCTCTAAAATCCCTGTGGTATTTCTGTCTCAATTATAATACTGATACCACAAAGTGATGACTTAAGCAAATTCTTTTCTTTTAGACCTTCCACAGATTTTGTTCCCTTTCTCTAACCACCTCCTTTCTGTCTTTTTTTTTCAACCACACGGTCCAAAGTTGCTTGCTGACCCTAGCACCTAATCTTGCTTCCTGTGTCATGGGATAAGCCATTTAAGTCATCAAGAATGGTTTTCTTGTCTGTCAGGATGGTTGGGCAATGTGTTTGTGATACCATTATCTCAATGACCAGCAGAGCTGATTCAGCTTCTCTGATGTGTAGATAGGGGTGCCATTTCTCTTTTAGCCTGTGTAATTATCAATGCAGTTTGTGTCTGTGTAGGGGAGGGCAGGGAATATTGAATGAGTAGGTTTTTCTGAGCCTAAGTATCATTGATGTAATAGAACATGCTGCCTTACAAGCATTCTTCAGTCTTTTGGGGGCCTCTTGTATGTATAAGAGCAATTATATTACATCATATGTGATGTAGTAAAAACAGATTATAACTTCAAAGTTTAAGTAATTAACTTCTAGAGTCTCTCCTAGAATTAAGTTGTTTCTATTTGGTTTGGAGAAGAATTATATCTATAGCATGACCACTAAGTATTGGTAATAATATCCATAGCATGACTGATAAAATCTGTGTCAGACACTCACTGTCCTAAGTATTAAGTAAATATTTAGAAAGCATGAACAGAATTTAACAGAAAGAGCTCAAAAGAAATGTTCTTCCATTTGCCAGGTTTCCATAATAAAAAAGAAGTACATTATCCTATGAATTCACTCCCTAACAGTGAGATAACTCTGCACTGAGACTGATAATGTGGTAAGAAAAAGACTATGCAATACCCAGAAAAAAAAGGCTTGAGCCTCATTTATTAGCACTGATTTGAAGTGAATCCTAATATATAAGATGAAAGAAGAAAAACAGATCACCTGCTAATTTGCTTCTGTCTTCTCCTGCAACGACAACAATCCAGTCCCTTTGGATGGTGATTGTAGTGGCAGTACTGGCCAAATTTGCAATATTTGCAATAGTGATGATCAAGATATAGCAGGAAGTCTAAGGAATTACAGGGGACAATTGAGTTAAAATTTCAGTTTACCACACTTCACCTACCTCACTGTACAATGTAGTTTAAAATGGTCTTTTCTGGCACAATAATAAAATTTTGATTCTGATTTCATTTCATAAAACATAAGAAATCATTTTACTCTGTAGACATGAAACAATGCCAGTAGTCAGGTCAAAGAGCATAATACCTTCCTAATCTGCATCATCTGTAGTACACATAATACAAAAATTATAATAGTTACATGCACATTCATGTGGCAGAACTCATAAAGTGTTAACACAGGGGTAGTTTTTACTTTCCTCTACAAGTATCTCCTTCGGGAAAAAAATTACAGTAGGACCAAGAAGACCAGCATTTAAGTCAGAGTTCTGACACTTTCTAGTTGCAGGACAATGGACAATCAACTAACATTACTGTGTCTTAGGTTTTTTCATCAACAAAATGAAGGGAATAGACTAGAAGATTGCTAATGTCCTACCTGGCTTGAAACTCTACAATATCAATCCAAAAATATAAAAGAAGATTCAATAGTGACATCAAATCCACTGTGTTCTACCACACCCCATCTCTCTCCTCTTTTCCATCAAGCTATCATAAAATCATAGTGTGACAAGTTATCTAGTCCATGTTCCCAAACAAAAATACCAATTGTTATTGGAGGAACACAATCATGACTAATTTACATATATACAGATAACATTTCTTATATGGTGTGAACAAATTACAGGTTAATTCTAACAAGCTGAAACTAACAAACAACAGGACTATATAATAAACTCTTAGAAATGCCATAAAAAAGTAGGAAATAAACCAATAGGATGGAACTTAAATCCTAACAAAAGTTAATGAGAGCCTGTTATGGGGAAAAAAACAAGAACAAAACAGAACAAAAATTGTAGGGGATATTACAGTAGACACAGAGATCAATATTAAGAGGTCCCATTTGCAAAAAGACACTCTCTAGCCTCAAAAGGTTATCATCTCTTCTACTCAAATTTCTGCCATCAAGAATGTCACTGAGAACTTACAAGAACCCATCCATGGTAAAGGGTCAGAAGCTCATTTTTATGCAAGAAAACCATCATCAAGATGATGCCACACAGGATGACAGAAACATTCTGTATCACCAGTGAAGTCCGGGCCACTGTTAGAGGGAGGAACAAAGTGTTCACTATACAAAACATCTCAGTGGAACTGCTTTTAACCACACATCCTTGTTCTACTATACCAGTGCATCTGCAAATTACTATAAGAAAAAACACTCCTGAAGTAAATCCTGAATCAACTATTTCCAGTAGGATCCAGCAGGTCACACAAGACCAGTAAAACTTGCAGATAGAATGGTGAAATACTCACCACTTTTTCTCTGTTAGTTGAAGCCTTTCATAATGGCCATATTTTCATTTAGTTTATTCTCTTGAAAGTTTACCATCATAAACAGAACTATATTATACAGACTAGATTCATCTCTCAGCTCTTTTGTTACTTAAGCTAAAATAAGAACATGTAGTAGGCTATGGAGGAGGTTAAGGAAGAGGTCATGGGATCCACAAGCCTCTTACATAGAAGGCTGCATCTGATAACATGCTGTGGACAAATAGGAAAGACATGTAAATATTGTCAGGAATAAAGCAGCAGTGTGTTCCTTTGGCATAATAATGCTATTTGCCATCGTGATGAAATTCTAAGCTACGCCTTCCCTCCCAGAAAATGACAACTTTCTTAGCATGAGATATGCATGTAGATGAAGTCCTGGAGTTAGAATGGGCAAGTAGGTCAGGTTAGCACACTTTGTAGTCTTTTCTCTGCCACTCACTAGGGTAAATGATCTAGAACAGGATACCTAATGTCTCTTTTGTCTGTGTCTATAAGGTGAGGATGATAAAACATATCTGCCTTCCTTACTTTAGGAGGCCATTATGAAGGCCAAAAAAATACTAATGAAAGCACTCTGAAAAACGAGAGTTTTACATGAAAGGTATAATTAAAACTCTTCTATTCAAGGACAGTAAAGCTCATTCTGGCTTAATAAGGTCATATCAAAGCCTCAAGACAAAATAAACTGCTTTCTGAAATTAGTTTGAAATAAAATCCCAACATATCACTCATTAATTCACTGTACTATGATTAAATATCCACTGACTGAGGTTCTTAGCTTTCAGAACCCCACAGACCAGAGGAAGGATAGACATGTGAAGAGATAATTATGCAATAACAGAGGAATTAACAAAGGATTATGGGGCAGAGGGAGAAATGGTCAACTCAGCCTAGAGGCATCAGAGACAATTTTCCTGGAAGATGACATATGAGTTGATGACAAGGGCTAAGTAGGAGATTGCTATCCCACCACACTCTTCTTTATTCGACTCTACATTACTTTCCTAACCTGTGATTTCAATAGTCAACAACCATAAGGTTAAAGGTCTCTGTGTATAATATTCCTATGTTCCTATATATAGTGATGTAAATAACCAGCAATTTTTTCTAGGATACAAAACTTTCTCTATATGTGTTTGGTTCTCATTTGGTTCTCAAAACAGGCAAATGTCTATTTCAATCACTTTATTAATAGCATGAATCCTAGAATTTGATAACCAGTTGCTCTCTATCCAGAGGCGATCATCCTACACTGAGAAAAACTGCTAGTTCAGTCTTTCCCCAATGTTTAAGAGAGACACGGCCTGGTCTGGGCATTATCAACTGAGCAATTCAGGAAAATTTTGCCCTGAATTATTATTCACATTGTCCTTATATTCTGAATAACTGAATTGCTCAATTGCTTTCTCCCTTTCGTATATAAAACTGAATGATTTCAGTATTAATGCACTAGATGTCAATATGCTATCACTTCTTTTTCCCTCAAAAACATAATTCAGTTCCCTGTGATCCAGACTCAGCTATTCTCCCTAAATCTATAGTTTTCAAGTCCCCTACGTATACTTCTATATGAAGCACAGTAACCCAAAGGACTGACGTTAAAGCTGTTCCAGAACCATCACACTAAGTGGACTCTGGTGCAAGTCACAGAGGAGAGCCAGAGTTAAGTAAACTTCTAATGTTTAACATGGTTCCCAGGATAGTGCTATGGTATTAATCATTAACATCTGGAATTAAATCTATAAACTCCATATCTTGGCATCCCAACTCTGTGCAGGAGCCCTAGGACCTCCCCTCACTCGGGTGTGGAGCATAGACACACAGTGGGTCTTCTCATGAGCTCAGGCACTCGTTGCATGAATAACTAAGTCATCAGCTTTAACACCACTTACCTTTAAGTCTGGCATTCTTATCCACCCAGTCGCCAATGATGGCTCCTAGGAGCAAAACAGACCCTGCCACGACCAGCCCATAGACTGCAGTCAAGAGGAGGCTGTTTCCATAGAGCTCTACGAGGAACACAGACACTGCAAAGTGCCACATCCGATCACCCTTGAATAAGAAGAAAAGAGAAAATGTTTTAATGAAATATTTTTAGTTTCTAGTCAGTTATACTCAGGAAGCTGCTTCCTTATCAAAAGATTCCAGCTACATCATGAAATTTTCAAAGTCAACAATTCCTCTATGGAATGAATACTGATCAGGTGTTAAAACTGTTCATCCTGGCACAATGATATTAATGAAAAGCACATATGCCTTACCATTCTAGAAAACAAAATACAGTTTCCAGCCCCAACAGGGTTTTTTGAGACAAAACCTCTTCTCTTTTGTGTCAGGTTTCTACCTGGGCCTGGAACTGAACTATTCTGATTTGAGAAGCATTAAGTAGTTTGCTACCGAACAGGAATGAAACTACAGTATAGTTCATAAACATTAGTATGCCTTGAATGTCAAGAAAAAGCCAGTTTCCTAATTTGTAAAATGATAAAACTGGATGATCTGATCTCTAACGTTTCTTTTACCCCTAATATTCTAAAAAGCTATACTATATTTCACAAATAAATTTCAACATCATAAAATAACAGGGCAATCAGATGGAATTAAAATGGGAAAAATCTGGCACTGCAAGAATGAAGATGTCAAAAATAAATGCATATGCATTTAGTTATTTTAACATTTTAATACTGATGGGTTTGGAAAGTGGACAAAACTACTTATTTATTCACTTCAGAGTACATAAGGAATTTGGAATTCATTACTGCAAAATGTGGGATAACAGATTTTAAAATAAGTTGGGTAAATTAATGTGTAATAAATTTATAATGGCCCATATTATAAGATTTTAGGCTCCATCTCTGAATTCTGTGGTTAACATGATATAGGACAACAATATTTTATCATAACTCATCCCTGGAAATCACTGTAGGAAGCTAAATTCCCACACAAGATAGGCTCTCTGGATTTGACCCTATGTGGAAGTACTACACTCCTAGTTCTTTCTAAAGTCCCTTAACTTTATCAGATAATCTTCCTGATAAATTTAACGTATCAGGAACAAAGTATTACCCTGCTTTGTGAAAGGACTTTTAAAAAAATTTATTAAAGCCAAGGCAACAATCTTCTACATTCAAAACTTATACTGATGCATGTATACAATAGCCATAATTTACAGTAAAATTCATTTAGACCAGTATTTCTCAAGTGAGTGTGATTTTACTTTCCAGGGATCATTTGACAATGTCTGGTGCTGTTTTGGGTTGTAACAACTGTGGGGCACTGGGGGTACTACTGGCATCTACGCAACATAGGACAGCCCCCAACAACAAAGAATTATTCAGCCCAAGATGTCAATGCACCAAGAACCCTGGTATAGAAGATTATGAACATAATTTAAAACCACTATTCAAAATTAATATACGAAAAGGGCCTTGGTGAATGAAATGGATGTGGTCAAGTTAACGTTAAAACAAACATTGGAAGCCACTGATTCTCACTTGATGGTCTGG
The DNA here is from genome assembly GCA_029783875.1 of Phataginus tricuspis. Classification (NCBI taxonomy): domain Eukaryota; kingdom Metazoa; phylum Chordata; class Mammalia; order Pholidota; family Manidae; genus Phataginus; species Phataginus tricuspis. The sequence goes on along the minus strand of JAQQAC010000477.1, from coordinate 29,527,008 downwards.
AATATGAACTCTAGAACCTTCTGCACACAACCCTCAGTACAGTGCTTGGCCTAGAGTAGATACACAATAAATGACTGGAATCAACAAAGGAGTGGACATGCAATGGGTCCCAGTCGTGAATGAATAAATACAGAATAAGTAGCAAAATCCTATACTGATTTATCAAGTATATTGTTCTGGTACATCACATTTGCTCCATGAATGTTCAAAAATTTTGAGGATTAATCAATAACATAATTAGTATTTCTGAGACAGCTTTTTTTTTAAGTTTACTTTGATAACAGTTTTCTTGCTTACATTAAGTAGGAATTGTTTAAGTTTTAAATGCCATTGTACTAAATAATTAAAAATGTATGATACCCTGAATAGCCAAAGCAATCCTGAGAAGGAAGAATAAAGCAGGGGGATTACGCTCCCGACTTCAAGCTCTTCTACAAAGCCACAGTAATCAAGACAATTTGGTATTGGCACAAGAACAGACCCATAGACCAATGGAACAGACTAGAGAGCCAAGATATAAACCCAACCATATGTGGTCAATTAATATACAATAAAGGAACCATGGATATACAATGGGGAAATGACAGCCTCTTCAACAAGAAGCCTCTTGTCCAGTGTTGGCAAAACTGGACAGCTATATGTAAGAGGATGAAACTGGATTATTGTCTAACCCCATACACAAAAATAAACTCAAAATGGATCAAAGACCTGAATGTAAGTCATGAAACCATAAAACTCTTAGAAGAAAACATAGGCAAAAATCTCTTAAATACAAACATGAGCAAATTTTTCCTGAATGCATTTCCTCGGGCAAGGGAAACAAAATAAAAAAAGAACAAATGGGACTACATCACGCTAAAAAGCTTCTGTACAGCAAAGGACATCAGCAGCAGAACAAAAAGGCATCCTACAGTATGGGAGGATATATTTGTAAATGACACATCCAACAAGGAGTTTACATCCAAAATATATAAAGAACTCACATACCTCAACATCCAAAAAGCAAATAACCCTATTAAAACATAGCTGGAGGATATGAACAGACACTTCTCCAAAGAAGAAATTCAGATGGCCAACAGGCAGATGAAAAGATGCTCCACACTGCTAATTATCAGAGAAATGCAAATTAAAACCACAATGAGATATCACCTCATACCAGTTAGGATGGCCAACATAGAAAAGACTAGGGACAACAAATGCTGGTGAGGATGTGGAGAAAGGTGAACCCTCCTACACTGCTGGTGGAAATGTAAATTAGTTCAACCATTGTAGAAAGCAGTATGGAGGTTCCTCAAAAAACTAAAAATAGATACCATTTGACCCAGGAATTCCTGTCATAGGAATTTACCCTAAGAATGCAGTATCCCAGTTTCAAAAAGACATATGCACCCCTATGTTTATCGCAGCACTTTTTATAATAGCCAAGAAATGGAAGCAACCTAAGTGTCCATCAATAGATGAATAGATAAAGAGGATGTGGTACATATACACAATGGAATATTATTCAGCCATAAGAAGAAAACAAATCCTACCATTTGCAACAACATGGATGGAGCTAGAGGGTATTATGCTGAGTGAAATAAAGCCAAGTGGAGAAAGACAAATATCAAATGATTTCACTCATCTGTGGAACATAAGAACAAAGCAAAAACTGAAGGAACAAAACAGCAGCAGACTCACAGAACCCAAGAATGGACTAACAGTTGCCAAAGGGAAAGGGACTGGGGAGGGTGGGTGGGAAGGGAGGGAGAAGGGGAATAAGGGGCATTACAATTAGCACACATAATGTAGTGGGGGGGCACGGGGAAGGCAGTATAACAGAGATGACAAGTAGTGACTCTATAGCATCTTACTATGCTGATGGACAGTGACTGTAATGGGGTATGTGGTGGGGACTTGATAATGGGGGGAATCTAGTAACCACAATGTTGCTCATGTAATTGTATATTAATGATAACAAAATTTTTAAAAGTGTATGATACACAATTTGTTTGAAACCTGTAAAAAGACAAGTCTATATATTAAGATAAAGATGCCAATAAGAATAACAAAATAAGCTGTTTTCTTAATCTTTAACATGAGAAACAAATTTAGATTTGATTACAATAAAATGAAATGAAGAGAGGGGAGGTACTTGATCCTAATCTCCATTTCTCTGAATCGCTCCCAAGGTAAAAATAAAAACACATAAATGCCCCAAATGATAGGTTGCCTCCATGAATGAATCTCTTCTTTCTTAACATAAAGAATAAGGGCTACTATTCTACTACTACTGCTTCTTTGTTTTTCCACTGCCATCTCTTTTCCAAAAGAGTATGTTTAAGATTCCTCTAGAGCAGGCCATGAAAACAAGTGCTACTCAATGGAAGTTTTCTCTTTTCCTTATCCCTGGATGGCACCCACCTCCTTGATGGAGAGAAATAAAATTGCTATAGTTACCCCAATTTCCAAAGGGTTTAGGCTTTAAGAAGCCATGGATTCTATTCTACCCTCACAAAGCCCTAGAATCAGGTAAAGTTTCAGTACATGCTGAGTGTAATCTCAAGCCCACCCCTTCCTTCCTTATGCCCATTTCCTGCATTCCCTCATGCTCCCACCACACTATGATGATTTGTTTACATGTCCATCTGCCCCAGTAGACTGAGAGCCTAAGGCCAACTGAATTAACTCACTTAATACTTATTGAGAGGCTCCTATGTACCCACTGCTATTGTAGGCACTAGAAATTCAGCAGTGCACAAAAATCAGGGTGCATATTTTCATTCAGCTTGCATCCCAGTGAGCAGAAACCAAAAACAAATCCAGAATAGGTCAGGTGGTATAAATTCTATGAGGAAAAATAAAGTAGGGTAGAGCAGGAGGAAGCAGTCAGACTTCTAGGAGGAGAGAAATGAAGGAAATAAGGGCTGGAGCCATGCAGACATCTGGAGTATACATGAAGAAGGTCCACAGATAATGACATAAGAAAAACTGGCCACCCTTTTCCACTACCTTACACTGTTAGTCATCTTTTTGTGATTAGATGTATTTTTTAAAAGCTGATACTAAATTATACTATAAGTGACTTGATAATAGGATCCATTTTTAATAATATATTGTATTCTGATAGTATGGAGTAAAATGTATGGATCCCTGGCAGATAGAAATGAAGTCAGAAATAAAAAGCATTCAACCCCACACAGATGTAAACATCTCTATATTCAGTGTCCAGGAAACCATGCGTTGGCAGAGTTGGCAAGGGAATGGGTAGATAGATATGTGCACAAAGATATATATGTATATAAACACATATTTTGTTGTAATAAAATCAGGCAGGGTGTCAAATGGGAGGCAAAATTCAAAAGGTAGAATTATCTAGAGTCAGAGCATTCCTCTTTTGCAGTCCTTTGCAGTAAGAAGAAAAATATACTAAACCTTATATGGTTGTAGTTGCTGGAGTTTTTTAAAATCCAGCTTTCCCCCAAGAACTTTTTTTGCTCAGCTTACTGTAAGACTGGGGTAAGCACCTGTCATTTTTCTTGTGGGACTTTTCATAAACATGACAAAAAATCCTCCTGAAGCAACCACAGTTCTACTCTTGGCAAATGTGACCTCCCAACCTAATAACAAAAGGTCACATAAACTTTAAACTTAATCAGTATTGGAAGAGAGGCACCTTCTTCCCTTAAGAGACAGATCCAGACCTCAAGATGACAATTTCAAATACTATCTCCATCGTCTATTAGTGGGTTTTTTACACATTTACTGGATTAAATTGGAAGAACAAACTATTGGTTTAGGTTAAGGGTAGTTTTATGAGATTTCCACTTCGAATCATCAGCTGTTGGAAATGAAACAAACTCAAACCAGTTCAACTTTGTTTACATGTTTTTGCAGAGTCATCTCTGTCTAAGCTGTGGGGAGACAGGAGCTGTCCTTTCTAAAAAATCATCTTTGAACTGTTATTTCTTAAAGAGCTGACAAACTAGCTTAATAATTTCCCAAGGCCATGGGTACAGATTTCCTCATACAGTAGTTTACATTCATGTCTTAAGGAAGATCCAATAGAAGTTTCCAGTTAAAAAAGAAAACAACCTTCACAAAATATAGCCTCAAAATTCTTTCTCCTTACTCATGGTTCTTTTTAATCAAGTATCACATATGAGGCATGAATAGAATACACTCAAATTTATTGCTTTTAAACAATAAGAATTGCTAATTTTAAAGATTCTAATCATAATTAATTAAACATACATCCCAACATGCTTTGGGGCTATTCTTTTTGGGTGGTGGTGGTGGGGGGGGTGCAGGTTGATGAAAAAACCCGGGCCCACAGAAACACTGGGATGCTTCCAAAATCACATAAGTAGTCAGGAGAATTATGCGTGAGTTGCTGACTTTCATCGGATGATGATGGTTTTTAAGATAGTCTGAAATCACATAGATCTATGTGATCACACAGATCACACAGATCAACCTACAGATAACATCTTTAAAGACTAGAATTTTTATCACACAGCTATTTGTTCTTGGGGTCAACTATATTTAAATTAATCGTAGAACGCAATTTTTAGCCTAAATCAGTCACTGAACAGCACTCCACTATTCTACAGTATTTTCACAATGCAAGACGGTGGAACTTAAAATTTTAACATAAGAAAAAAGAAATATCTTACAATGTGAAATAATAGAAAGTATATGAGACATTCATCCATTATTAGTTGCAGATATTACCATTTACTTAGCCTATTAGTGCAAATTACAATTCCCAAACAATGCAAATATTCCTGTCCTTGTTAATCCTGTGTTTGGATAGTTGTCGTTCTACACAAAGTATGATAACCTGATAATTAAATAGCATTTACTAACATCTCTGGGAAAATAACGTTGGTGAAAATAACTTTTTCATTAAAGCATGTATATTTGAACGGTTGATTTCTGTAGCTGCATGACAAAACTGGAAGACGGCTTACTACAACCGGCCCGAATGAAAGGAAACAAGAAATTGTGCAAGCATGTTGTAAGAATTACTGTATATTCTTACTTACCCAAGTCGATAGAGAATGACCAAGGTAAAGAAGGAATTTTGCAGAGGTCAGGTAGCTGGTTAAGGATTCTGCAAAGACACATGGGAGCAAGATAAAAAGCATTATTTCCTCACTTGAGTGAGCTGAGCTTGGATTGCTTACTCATTCGCTCTTATTAAACATGATTATTAAAAACTACTTTGTGAGAAATACCATGCACAATTTATTGAATTACCTAGGAATCGATGTTTACTTAATCAGACACATTTAAACACAGCATGACCTGTTGGTCTATAACCGCATAACTTCGCATACAGTGAAGAAAGCTCTTGTTTCAACATTCTTGAACTCCATTTTTTTCTTCTAACAAGGCAATCCAAACTGCCCAGTCTACTCCATCCTTGCCTGCGTGCAAGCCCCTTTTCCCACACCTTCAAATTCCTCTCTCCCTCAGCCCTTATTGAAACACGAGTCAAACGAGCTACAAAGCATTCTGAGCTGCGTTCCTCCCGAACCTGCGTGGAGCTGCTGGCGTCCACCGCCCACCGCCCACCGCACGCGTTCGGTCAACTCACCCCAACATCCTCCCTGGCCGTTTTGCTTTCTTGCCCTGGTCATGACACCAGGCGCCCCGGCTTGCTCTTCTGCCGCTGCTTCTGCTGAGGTACGTGTTAACAGGAGTGCGAGGTACTGGGGAGAGCACCGAGGAAAACCCAGGAACCTTGTGCCCAAAGACCCCAACGACTACTACGGCGAAGAACAAAAGAGAAAGGGCCCGGGGGTCTTCTTTTGGTCTTCTTTCCAAACTTAGCTAACACTGTAGCTGAAGTTGGAAAGGCAAAGCCTTATGGAAGCGGGTGGGGGGGGGGGGGGCGCAACAGGCCTTCCGAGCCGCGTCGGGGACCCAGTGCCGCCGCACACGCCGCCGGGGCGCTGCCGGACTCGGCTCTTATACCGGCCGGAGGCGGAGCTCGCTCCCGCCGCCGGCTCGGGGCCGCCCCCTCCCTGGCCGGGCCCCCCGGGCGTCCCAGCCCCGCCGCGGGGCCAGGCGCCCGCCGGCCCTGCGCGGTGCCGCCCCCCACGCCCTTCCCGGGAGGAGTCACCGCCCGGGGCGCGAGCGGCCCACAAACAAGCGGAGCGCCCTGCGCCTAGCGAGCTCCCCTCGCCGGCTTTTCCACCCGCCGTGAAGCCGGCAGGGAGCTCGGGACGGCCGCGGGGCGGCGGGGCGCGTCTCTGCGGGGCCTGCAGGGAGAGGCTGTGCGCAAAGCAGCGGGGAAGGGAAGCGCCTCGCACAGGCCACCTGGCCGTTCCGGATAGAGGGCAGCCCCCGGACGGGCGCGGTGCAAACTTCCAACCCGGACTCGGGGTGGAGGGTCTTTTTTTTTTAACGAAAATAATTTTTAATATAGGTGTCTAAATAAATACAATCCGTGGCACAGAGGCTGCTTTCCTGGCCTTCCTATTCCGGCCTGGCTGCAGCAGAGAATATCTTTTCTTCCCAGGACTGCATAGCGGAGCTTCCCTCAAAAGAACCAGAATCAAAGGGCAGGAAGGGGCACAGAGATCAGAGTAGAGGCCTCTTGAGGGAGTAAATGGAGGCTCGGAAGGGTCAAGACCCGCGGCCAGTGAGGGACCCACTCCCAGCCCAGAACTCCGGTCTCCAAATGCCTCCTGGAGCTGCAGCCAGGAGGAAGCCGCCCTAGCATTTCCCTTCACCATCCTTCCTCCTCCCTCAACACCCCCTCTCGCCCTCACCCCACCCGTGCGTCCCTTCCCCACCTCTCCAAATGCCCAAGTACCTGACTGGCAGTTTACCAGGAATACCGGTTATCCCAGTTGTGTCCCTGGGTTTGACCTTGTCCAGATACAGCCATTCGGTGGCCTCCTGAAGCAGCAGGTGAATGACTCTTAACAACACCAGACTAAAGCCTTCCATGAGTTTTCTACTCTTCCCCACCCCTCCGCAGTGTCTGAACCCCTTGGCCTATCAGTCCCTCTTGCCTGCAAGTTACCTTACCCTTCTCAGTCTTGCCAAAACCCCAGGAGTAGATCCTACATATTGAAACTCCAACCAGATTCCACACCCTGAGCACAAGCTGGACTGACACCCAGTAGAGAAGGGAGAATTGGATGAATATATGCTCTGTATCTGGACTCTCAATCAGGAGCCCCACAGTCTGCTGGGTGGTGTGCAGCTGGATTCGTTGGGATGTGGTCTGGAGGACAGAGATAGGAGATTTACAGTTTGGCTATACTGTTTTTAATGCTTCTTTCCTTTTCAAGCCCTTTTATTCCACAACACGTTCAAGTCCTTTCTCTTTACTCCTTGAGAGGTTTTGGCTTTTCTTCTGAAGTTGGAGAATAAAGTCATGTATCCATATGATATGGGGGGCCTGAAGAGGGTGGTAGCTGGTGAATTAAACCTCTCCACATTATGGCAATCTCTTACTGGAGATGGATTTTGTTGATAGGTCCACAAGCAAAGCACAAAAGATAGATACTCTGGACATTTGCCGGAGTATCTCTCAGCAACAAGGATCTCTAAGTGCTTTCACATTGATTATTCATGTCGTTAGAAGTGTTTTATTGTCCCTGACTTCCAGGTGGCCTAAACGAAGTTCAGTTAATTAAGAAAAAATTCACTTCTGGTCAACTGCCTAAGTGTTTGTGGGAACAGTAGTTAAGTAAGTCAACATATACCTCAATGTGATAAGAAGACTGTTTTCCATTGTTACCAAGGTGTCCTCAAAAGCCAAAGCTAAGAGAACTTCAAAAAGAATAGATGAGAGACTACAGTGAGGCATACAGGAAAGATACTTTGGAAAGAAAACAAACAAGATCCATGACATCAAAACCAGTGAGGTGTTTGAGCTTGGCAGGGGGACCTATCTTTAATCTGTGTTAATGGGTATTGTCAAGGTATATTAGTTGGGGCTCATGAAATGGAAAGAAATTAAAAATGAAAATGAATAAAATCTTCAAAATACATTCAAAATGCAAAATGACAGTAATCTCCTGGCTTTGACATTTGAGATTACAAAGCACCACACTGGCTGTTTCTCCTTCTGAGAAATTGGTTGACATGTGCATTTTTCCCAGAACTCAGAAAACATAACTTTCCTGTCAATGTAATCATAACTGAGAAAGCCATGCAACTTTTAAATCAGTTCACACATACAAAAAAAAAAAGATGCTCTACAAACCATTTCCCAATTCATTTTCAAAGATTTTAAGTTTATGAATAGGTTAACTAACTTTTTAAAAAATTCCAGCCAGGATAAAATGTATATTCTAATTTAGAATTGTTAAGTATTTATGGTTGGGAAATAAAATGGGTTTTTGTTTTTAAGCTGCTTTTTCACTTATGCATCAGAATCCTAAATTTCCTCTGCTGTGTCTGAGATGCTCACAAGGACAAATGCAGAATAAAGAATTTCACCACTACACTGCTCTAAAGAAAAGTAATAGGGTTATCATCAACTGTTACAGGAAGAGCTTAGATGCAGGACAGACTTCCTGGATGGGTGGGAAACTCTTTAGCCTAACTGAGGAGCAATAAAGCTACACTGCCATTGAAAAGCCTTTCTCTATGTTGTAGACGTGTTTCAAGAACTGCTTGACATTTCTATAACCTATAACTGACTGGCCCTTGAGAAATTTAAGTTCAGACACTTCAGTTATGGACTTCTAACCAAAAAATAGGTATCTGCCCAGGTTTTCATTTTGTTTGAATATTTCAAAGAAATTTGACTTTGCAAAGTTTCTCATGAATGTTGATTCTCATTTCTCTCTCTCTCTGGTATACCCAGTAGTCTACAGTTTCTAGTTGAGAAATTAAATGTAGAATTCTGAAGGTTCCAAAAGAAATATATTTCTATGGCAAATCCATACACAGAAAGCATATGAGTAGTTGTCAAGGGCTAGGGCTCGGGGAGGGAGAAGGAGTAGTGGCTGTTTAATGGGTGTGTGGTTTCCTTTTCAGGTCATAAAATTATTTTGGGACCAGATAGTGGTGATAGTTGCACAACATTGTGAATGTACTGAAAGTCACTGAAAAGTACACTTCAAAATGGTTAAAATAGTGAGTGTTATGTGAAGTGTATTTCAGTTAATGAAATAAACTCCTATATGGGTATGGAAAGTTGGACATTTTCCAGTAATAGTGTTCATTGAGGTACATGTGGTATGAGGAGATCTCAAAAAGGAGAATTTGAAAAGAGGAAGAGACATCTTGCCCATAATACTGTAAACTAATAAATGTTTCAGTCTCAACTTTTGCCATAGGTAGTTTCTTTTGCTATCTAACCTAACTCCCATGTTACAGCATAATGTCCATTCTCTTATATCCTGTTTTTAGGAACACAGAAGACAGACATTTAGTATCACCACAGTATTCCCTTCACATTCTCAAGACTGTGCTTGGCCTTGCCCAGCCTTGCCTTCCTCAAGCTACAGCAGCAGAGATGAGTTTTCCAGTCATTTCGTCATTTTAATTGGTCTTCTTGGCACTCTTTTCAATTGCACCATTTGTTTGCAAGCCCGTCACGGGAAGACAGCACAGAAGGGCTCCCCCATCTAAGCAAAGGGCTCATATCCTCAATCTTCTGTCTCAGACACTCCACACTGCATGTCTCTTTCTAAGAGCACTTTGAAGCTGAGTTCCACTAACCTGGCCATATGCTTATGCATGAAGTTGGCATTCTGAATTCTATGCAAAAATTTCAGAGTTCCTTCATTTTCCTTTTGGGACATAGCCCATTTGTCCAGTGCAAGAGTCCCTATTTTCCAGCTCCTTTCCAACTCCAACCTCTTAGTGATGTGATTGATCATTGTGTCTGCTCTTCTGTTTTGTTTTATTGCTTTTTATTTCAGTTTTATTGTTACTTCCCTACTGATTTGTTCTTCCTGTCTCATAAAACTGCCAATTAAATTGACACGTAGCAACATGTCAATCTGAGCGCAGCATAGTGAAAGATATTGGTGTCTCACAGCCGTAAATCCTGATTAGACTATATGCTTATTCTTGGGTCCTTGAATTTGTGCTCACACAGACCAACAGTATTAAGAAGGAAGACCCTGATACAATAAAGAAGGCCCTTAGCGTGTGTCCTGGACAAAGCTCTCCTGATGTCATTAGGAAATATTGACTAGAGCAATTATTTGAACACTAAAGGAGAGTTAAAAATACAATAAGAAGGCCCCTCCAAGGATGTCTGTCAGAAATGTTTCACTGCATTGTTATCTCACTGAGCCACGTATATAAAAAAGGCCCATATATTTGGAGCACTATACAAGTGCAGATATAAAACAAGGTGCTTATCCGATATTACCTCATTTCATCTTCAACACCCCTGTGAAATAATACTATTATCCCCATTGTACACATGAAGAGACTGAGACTCAAAGAAGTTAAATAACTCATCCAAAGTCACTCAGTTAGAGAAGGGTAGAGCTGGGATTCAAGCCTAGACTTGTCTGCCTGCAAAGCCCTTGTTCTCTCTGCTTTGTTATTCTGTCACCACCTAATAAGCGTGGGACAACACAGGTGATGCCAATAAGCATCAATAGGGCTTTTCCTCCCTGATGGCTCCGGTAAAGATGATGGGGACTTGGGCACCAGTAGGGTCTTGGAACTAAGTGTCAGTGGTGGAGGCCAATGTAAAAATAAAACTGGGGGAGGGGTGCAGTGGGAGTACTACCATCCCTTAAGTGGGGTGGGAACCACTTAATCCCAGGAGCTGCTGAAGAACTTCCCTTGTGGTACCAGCTACCCAAGTCTAGCTGAAAATCCAGTCCTCCTTTCAGAGCACTGTACAGCTCTAAGATGGATAAAATAACATGAAATAGGTTGGTGACAAGCTCAATTTTATATTTTTAGGTATGAAAAGGGGCAAATAGGTCAAAATAAAACATTTGGGGGATTTTCTGTTTTTAATTTTAGGCTAATTACTGCTGAATTTTGTAATCAGCATCAAAAGTTAGGGCTTTATAAAAATGTTTTCTCAAGAATAGTCTAAAGGAATTTCTTGGCACTGTGAAGGGAAATAAGAGCATTTTAAAAGGGGGCATAATCAGTGTAGATTGTATATGATTCAGGAGGCTGTTTTTAAGCTATTTATAAATCAACATTAGATACATATTTATTACTAGGTATAGAAGATGGCAATTCTTCTATGGTGCAAGAAGAAATGTATTTTTGAGAATAATTTTTCATATTTAGAAAATGTTCTACCTAAAAGTGTAGTAATATTTGCATAGTTATTTTGGTCTACGATGTGCTTTGATGGTCTCTTTCTTTGTCCTCTAATAACTGTACAAGGTCTTTGGTCATGGTCTTCTTACATCAAATCAATCCCACAGGTCCACTGCCTATGTGCTTATTCTCCCTCACACACATGAACACATGTGTGCGCACACACACACACACTCACACACACAAGCCTACATTTCCTTTGGAAGTAGGAAAGGTTTTGAATGATAGGGGTTGTTGATGAAGGATATTATGGGTTTGGCAAGGGGACTGGGTTAAGGAGAATTTAAGGAATTGAAGGTGAAAGTGAATGAAAGAGCAAAGAGAGGGGGCAACATGGTACATCAGAAATAAGCTTCTGATTAGAAATCAGGAGACAGAGTTCTATATTTACTAATAAGCACCTTTGTGCCCTTGGATAACTTACTTTACCTCTGAGCTCTGTTTCCTCAGTTGTAAATGAAAGCTTTATTTGATCTTGAGTTCAGATCCATCAAAATGGTCTGTGATTCAGTAATAGTAGGTAGCTTTAGTGGTTTTTATTTGCTTCTCAATAATTTTCTATATAATGAGCATGTATTATTTACATACTTTTATAATGAGCATATATTACTTATAGTAGCCAAAAGTAACAAAAACAAAGTATAGTACCAGAAACAAAAGGATTAATTCAAATTTTCTGTAGTTTTAATTCCTCCATCCACCAGAAGATTTTAAGTTAATTTATGCCACCTCAGCCTTTGAACAGAGCCAACTTTAAAATTATCTTCAAGGCAACAGTAAAATAATTGTACTAAGTAAACTAAACTTTTAAAAATATAACTTACAATAATAGTTTTCAAGAAATCTCAGTAAGTCTACCATATATGTGGGTATTACTTCATTTAAGAAGAAATTGAGTGTTTGTGTTCTATACTTAGTTTCAGACCTAAATTGATTACATTATTATACCTCTGGGGAATTTTGAGGTATTCATTAAGAACCTATGATCTTTGTTTATTTCTAGACAACTTTATTTATCTATTGGATCCATAGATAAATATTCATAACCTGGAAAATAATATCACCAAGTAAGGGACCTTGGTTTGGTACTTTTATTAATTCATTGCTTTTTGAAGTGTGTAATCCATCTGTTATCTGAAATGTAACAATGGGTATTTGAAGTTTTGCTTCCTGAAGAACATTACATCTCCACGTGAAGACTGGTTTTCAATGTACACCTAGGGGGTTGCCAAAAATATATAAAACATGCTGCTGGAACTTAATGGCAAAAATATTTTCAAGGTTATCAATCTCAAAGAAAATGTCCTTGATCTTTCAGGTTTCACCTGATTTTGGAACTGGCGTTAGCTTCTTCAAGAACTGTTTTCTTAGGTTTACCTCCCTCTCCATCAACATGGTGAGTCTCCCTTATTCCATCCCCACCTTTTCCCTCTGATAGACAGTAACGGCCAATTACTGTGCTGTGGCAAGCCAGCAGCCTATTTCTTGTGGTCATGAGGTGTGTGCTTTTGTATTCTCCTGAGCATTAAGATGGTTCCATCCTTTGAAAAAAACAATAACGCATCCCTAGGAAGTCACATTAGAAAACATTAATGTTTTGACTAATTTAAAACTGCAAATGAAAAGCACCTAGACTACAATTATCAGTTCATGAGCATATAGGGTATCATTAAATGAGTTTAGTGTTCTTCTTAGTAGCAATTACTTTAGACATGCATAATTTGTTTTCCTTTGTATGTGCAACTTATTGTCCTTTAAGGTCAAGTTCACTGATGTAAAATGATGATTGAGTGTCAGCTCTTCATACAGTGGACCATCTGAGCTAAAGCTGAACACTAAGGTAAAATGGTTTAGGAAAGGTTCACATTTTTGTCACAGGATTCTCTTCTGTCCACTAAAAAAAAAAAGTCCCATTTTCTAAGCAGTTGACCAGCTCAAGTAAGACTGCAATCAAAGCAAATTAAGTGTATTCATCTACCTATTGTGCGCTTATACTGAGCTGGCAATTAGATATTCAAGAAATAACTCCTCACTAAAATCTCATAAATAACATTAAATTGGTATTCATCTTTATTTCATTGTGCTATCTGGCCCCAGGGAAATCTGGCACATTTTCTCTTTCAAATTGTTGACATTTTTTAAAACGTAAAAGTATATGACACCTCTACTGATTTCTCCTGTTCACACGTTTCAGAGACTGCTTGGCTTATCGATGCCATTTATTCTAAACTGCTCTGCAAATCATAGCAGTATATAAAGGCCCCATGGTACTAATGCTCATGAAGTGCCCTAACTGCCTTTTGGTCAAATTAACTAGCTATGGTCTTCATAGAGAAAAAGATTTAAAAAAACTCACAATTGTTTTGATACCTGCAATTCAAAATACTTTCAGTTCTCTGCCAAACATGTCTGTAGAAAGACAGTTAACCTTATACAAATAAACCAGAAGTCCAGCCATATATGTAAACTGTTGGCTCAACCAAAAGAGGAGTGGGTGACCATTTCTAAGGTGTTTATAAGGATTACTGGTCAAAATATCTCTCCAATAAATTTCCCTTCATATGTAAATAAATAAATAAATAAACAAACATATATATATATACATATATATATAGTTTTATATACATATGTATATGGTTTATATATACATCCAGATTAACTCTGGTTGTAAATATTGTATAAATGTTCAAATTATACTTATATAACTACCACCCCTTCAAGAGAGAGAAAGGAAACTTCTCTATTGGAATCTGTTTGTTTTCAAATTAAAAGGGGGAAGAAGATCCTTCTGATATTTAGTCTAGATTCTTTAGACTTAAAATTTATTTGCTGGCTATGCTGTTAAGAAATTAGCCTTTTGGACTTTTCTGGGTTGCAAGATGGTTACAGGAGTCCCAAGCACCACATCCTTCTATAACCATGTTCAAAGACAGAAGTAGCTAGTGGTACAGGGCAGACGGCTTCTCTCAGTACCTTGACTTGTATCAGAAAGGAAAATATTCCCCAGGAGACCCATAGGGGATTTCCCCTTACACTTCATTGGTCAGAACTGAGTCACATGCTTGCTCTTAGGCCAGAAACTGGAACCACTTTTCCTGAGATCATAGGATCTCCACCTAATATCTCACTAGAGATTCTGTTAGCAAGTAAGAAGGAATAGAACAAGAATGGATTTTGCCAACCTCAAACTTATTGTGGTATCAGAGTCACCTGGAGGGCTTGATTGAAGAACTGAAGAACTCAGTGTTCTGTTGATATTCCTTGGCTATAACTAGACACAGTATTGGTACTTTTAATTACCATAACTAGAGCTGAATGCAGAACTAGAGAAATGTTGTTTAATTAAAATGCCATGTATATTTCAAGAAAAAAGACTAATAAACTTTCTGAATTTTCATCAATACCTGTGATTTTGCCAACATTTCTGAAGATATGTATTTGAATGACTTTTTACATTCATAAAGGGAATAAAATCTATTCTGACAAATAGGAATAAATTAAGATCTAGACTGATTTTGAAAAGTTGTCTTTTATTGTGAGCGTAAGGATATCTTGAGTTTGTGTTTGCCCTACCAATCAATGTCCACATGAACAAAATCAGGAATAAAAAAGTGAAAAATTCAAACAGCTTTCTATTATCATAGAAGCTGCAGATTCTATATCTCAGATATATAGAATGCTTCAAAAAATACAATCCAACTTTCTGAAATTTAATTTAAATTACTTATTTGTGAAAACACAAGCTTGGTCTCAAAATGCTATTTTCAGTTTAAATAAAAAAGCACAGAGTTTTAGGTAGTATTCCTTGTGGTAGCTATGACTTAATAGGGTTTTATTGCTTTGTAAGATTCTCCAGACTATTATTAGTAAGAAAAATGTTGCAGTTTTGGATATACTGTTTTGTTAGTGATAGTGATCAAACATCAAAAAAACTAAAAGTTGCTTTTGTCATAATAAGATGTCTCAGAATAAGATGTCTCATCCAAAAAAAGCACCTGTTTCCAGTAATTTTTAAATGAGCATTAGAGGTTATAATTTGTTTAAAAGGATAAAAAACATTGTCCATTCCCCACTATAACTGAGCCTCTAAATGTATCTGCATTTACATTAAAGACAGAAATACATTAGAGTACATCTGGCTATCAAACCAAAATGCTCATCTCATCTCTATCTTTAAAAAAAAATAGTCAATACATTAAAATTAAAGGTCATTTACTTTTAAATGTTATATGCTATAAAAGGCAACCTTAAAAATGTCTTCAGTTTTTCATGCACAAGTTTTCTACACCTATTATAGTATGTGCCAGGCAAAAGTGAGGTGGTAATGTAACAAATCATCATTAACCAGTAACTTATTTTGCCATTTAGTAAATATTAAGCATTTATTCGGATGTGAAAGTGATGTTTAGAGGGTGTAAGATTTTCCTGGTAAGACTGGAGCAATTCCACAGAATGTAGGATGGGTGGTACCCATACAGTTTCCTAGTAAATTTATTATTATAAAATCTGAAGATTTCCAAATTTGATTTTTTTCTCTTTTATCTGTTACTCTTTTTTTAGAACTTACTTCCTATATGATAATTTATTGGGTGCTAAATCCTTGTAAGGATGTAAGAGAATATAATTTCTGAATCTGTGCTTGTGAAATGAAGCTTATCTCAATTAACTTGTTAACTGAGCACAAAAATCCCTGGCTGTCAGGGGGTTGCTTAGTTGGCCAGTGGGCTTGTTTGTTTATTTTTGATTGGTGGGTTTTTTTCTTCATATTTTCAAGTATGACACAAACCCAAGGGACAGGCACCACTGCTCATGAATGTTTAAAAATGGGATCTGAGGATTGTTATGGGTTGAATTGTGCCCCCCACAAACACTCTTGTTGAAGTCCTAATCCCTAGTAATCTCAGAATATTACCTTACTTGGAATAGGGTCACTGCACGCATAATTAGTTAAGATGAAGTCCTACTGGATTAGAGCAGGCCCTTAATCCAGTATGACTGGTATCATTTTAAAAAGGGAAAATTTGGACACACACACATATACACACATGAAGAATGCCATGTGAAGATGAAGGCAGAGATATACAAGGCAAAAACACCAAAGATTGCTAACAAACCACCAGAAGTTAGGAGAGAGTCCTGGACAGATTCTCCCTTGTAGCCTTCAGAAAGAACTAACCCTGCTGACACTTTGATTTTGACTTCCAGCTTCTGGAACGGTGAGATAATAAACTTCTGTTATTCTAAGTCACCCAGTTTGTTGTACTTTTTTACAGCTGCCCTAGCAAACTAATCCAACAATTAATAGTAATTAACTTTGTTTCATCAGAAAGAAATAGCATTTGACTTCTCCTAAGCATTGATATTTTTCAGTATCAGACACATTCAAAGTGATTGTGATGACTGGAGCAAGCCACTCATCTCCTTACTGGAAATACTGTATAATGAAAATTCTTTAGAAACTGACTAAATTTTTATTATCATCATGCATGCCTAATATTAATGTCACATACAGCAGAAACAACAATATGTAACATTGATACAGAGTATACATAAGCAATTAAAGAAAAGATTATTACCTCCAATAATCAAAATAAATTTCACCATTAAAACTGGATAGCTAAACCTTTTCATATGCAAAAAACATGAGAGCCCCTATATCTAAGATGAACAAGGCATGATTTTATTAATGATCCATAATTTAAAAAGTAGAAGTGGTTGAATTATTTTAAGGGTTTTTCTTTCCTTCTTCATAAAATCAACAAGGACAAATTTCAGTTCTCTTTCCCCTCTCTGGGTTAGAGATTTAGATATAACGTAGAACAATGTGTGGTCATTTGGCGGGTGATTTGGAGGCTCCAAAGTGTTAATGATATTCTAAAATCTAGAACTAAAGCCAAGAAATATCTGAAGTAATCTTAGGGCATGGGAAGCCTCTCTAGGGAGATTAAACCCTACTTGGAAAGGGATGGTCTCTACTGAAAAGAGACAGAGAGGTTGTCATCACCACACCACCCACGGGAAAGAACAGAACTACCTGATAGGTGGCTCTAGAAGGATCACAACAGCTGATAATAAGAAGCATTGATTTTGCCATACTTACTTGAAAAATCTTGTAGAGCCATCCAATTCACTTTCCTTTCATTTAATTCTCACCAAATAATATGGTATTTATTAATTTAATATAGTAGATTGCATGGTGCTGGATAGAGGAAGTATAAGGAGTATTCTTTTCCCTGGAAAGGAATATGCCTTTCTGTAAATTAAAACAACAATATAAACCAGTATCCCTTGAGTTTAGCAACTCTGATCTGGTTATAATAATAATAACAATAAATAATAGCTGACACAGTGCATGTGCTATGTGCTGACACTACTCCATACACTGTACATATACTAATTAATTTAATTTTCACAGTAAACCACATGAAGTAAACATGATCATTATACCCACTTTATAGACATGGAAATTAAGGTTTAGACTTTTAGGGAAGCATTTTGCTGAGTTACTATGCCCAGATGATAAGAAACTAAAACCTTGACCAGTAATGATTCCCTAATGTACTCTTCCATTTTATACCTGGCTTGAAATAGCCTCACCAGTCACATTACCATAAAGGTGGTGCCTGCACTCTCTCAGCAACTCTGTACCCAGCTCAGTTCTCTCTTGAGAATTAAGATAGCAGCAGTAAACATTTGCAAACAAAATCTATTATATCTTCTCAGATCAACTATGAGTAAGTGATTCTCTAAGTTGTCATCTACCTAGCATCCACAGAATATAGGTAGTATGAAATAGCATGAATATTTAGCATGTAGAGATTAGGTACAGTTTTGCGCTCACACCATTACATTACTGGTTTAGAAGTAGTATTGTATGCATAAGATGTCAGTTTTGTGTAAGGGTGAATTTCTTTTGCAAGTAGTAGAGAATTCGATTGCAAGTAATTAAACCTTGCTCCACAGTATAGTAAGAGCCTTCATGCATTCCATGGAATCACCATAATTCTTCAAGATGTATGACTAAAAGTTAAATTTGAGGTACCTGCTTTTCTTTCATAATTTTCCAGATCTTTACTAGATGAACTGAAAATAAACACTAACAAAGTATAGGTACAAAACAATTCCCTACAGTTAACTTGTATCTTTGACCAACAAGACTTATTTAAGTTTTATTAGTTCCATCAGAATAAGATTTTTTAGGAGCTAAGACTATGGAAGTGGGCCTCAAGTATTCAGTTATATAATTAATGTTAAAGAAATAAACACAAATTAATCAAAGTAGATAGCAATGAAACAAGAGGTAAACTGAGGAAAAATGTGAGGCATGGCTTAATTGTCTCTGTACAAAGATGTTTTTTACCCCGTAAACCTTGAGGCAACCGAAGATGTGGGAGAAGAGAGAGGAGGAACCAGTGCGTCACTGGGCTTGGGTGGAGTAGACAGCTGCCTTCCACAGGTTCTGAGCGGAGCTGGGTGAAGGCACATCTTTCTTGCCAGTCAGCACTCATTTATGCAGCTGGTACCAGGTCAGGCACTCTCCAAGATGTGGAAATATGGAAGTAAGCAGAAAAGACAAGATGACAACCCTGGTGAGGCTTACATCCACTATGACAAAGTCACGGTTTGGGATATTAATCCCTTCCACTATTGGAGAAGAAAAGTTGTGGATGGGTGTATAGAGAATTGACATCTACTAAGCACACACCATGTGTGATGCCCTGGACCTTCTCTCAGACCTTCTTGCAGGCAACTGACTTGTGCATCCAACAGACAAGACTTTGAAAGCTACTAAAAATCCTGATCTCCCCCTGCTTTGGATCCTAAAAAGGCAAGATTACAGTATGGACTATAATCAGTAGTCTATTAAAATAACAATCATAGAAATACTTAGAATCATCAAACTGGGACAGCATGGAAGACATTCAAGAAATATTATTAGAATGAATGCATTATTCATAACTTTTTTAAACTGTCAAAAATCATCTTCATTACTTAATATTTACTGCATGATGTGAAGTTATTTGACACTGCATAAGTGTTTGTGTTTCCCTCTTAAAGGGAACAATACCTGGATATTGCCTAAAGAAAGAAAATACTTGGAGAATTAAGGTAGGATGATGGGCTATTTTAAGCAAGCACTCAAATTTCTTACATCCATGAGAATTCTTTATACAAACAAAAAATATGAAGTCACAAGAGGTCCTTTACTTGAACAACACCATATTATCATAGAATCCACTGGTGGCTGGCTGGCTCTTATCTGCAAAATGAATGATACTGAGAACCCAAGAAATAAACAATGGAAATGGTTCTCTTTCTGAACTCAAAGAGTACAACTTTGGCAGCAGAAGTAAAGAGGAAGAATTTAGTTTGCTTGGTGAAAATGCCTGAAATTGGCCAGTGGATTTGTCTTCTAACTGGAATAAGTGAGCCATTTCTAGACAGGCACAGTATCAAGAAACATTTTTGACTGGCTAGATAATTACATTGGAAGAAATTCAATGTTGAGGCAAAAAAATGTAGTTGCATAGTCTTTGTCAAACATGAAGAATACTCAAATATAGTGTAAGTTTTTGGCTAAAGAATGTGAATAAATGTTAATTGTTCCCATTATTGGTAGCAGTACAAATTGCTTCTTTCCACATCCTCATGGTATTATTTTCATGTTTAACCACTTCCTTATGGCCTAGGGGAAAAGATTTTAATTATCTTTATTTAGAATAAAAATTTTAATTAACTTCCCTAACAAATATGGGATGGGGGAAACCAATAGCAAGTCATCTGATGGGAATGAAGGGAATAATCTCTGTTTAGCTGGTGTTTCTTTAGACCAAAGATGCTGGTTATCCCCAACATTAGGTAGAGAGAAAGGAGGGGATAAGCAAAAGCCCAGGACATGGAAAATGGGCAGCTTCTGTATTTTAGATTCTGAGCTTCACTGGAAAGCTTCATTATTTTATCTGAATTATTGAAAATTTCTGCACCAACATTAAAATATAAGTCCAAACACATTTGAGGCAGGTAACCATATAATCATCTCTTAGTTATCCCTTCCAATAGGAAGCAGTGATAAAGATAACCCCAAATACCATTTGGACAATGTTTTGCTCTGAATTTAATGTTTTTTTTTTAACTGAGGTATAACTGACATACAATATTATATTAGTTTCAGCTGTACAACATCATGATTTGATATTTATATATTTTGTGAAATGATCACCACAATAAGTCTAATTAACATTCATCACCATACATAGTTACAGAATTGTTTCTTGTAATGAGAACTTTTAAGGTCTAATCTCTTAGCAACTTTCAAATATACAATATTCTTAACTATAGTCTCCGTACTGTACATTATGTCCCTATGACTTATTTTACAAATGTAAGTTTGAGCCTTTTGACTTCCTTCACCCATTTTGCTCCACCCTCACCCCTGCCTCTGTCAACCACCAATCTGTTCCAAAAATCTTTTTATAAACCGTTTTAATTGGGCTATGGATATAGTATAATATTAACATATAATATGAAAAGTTGATGAGCAGTAAGAATTACTACCTTGGAATTATTGTTAGTAGCTGTTTCTCTCATTCTTTTGAGAAATTTATGCCCAGTGTTGATGAAACTAAGAAGACATAACACATCCCTAGGAATAAATCAAGGCCTGAGTAATTATCTATGCAAGTTGGGAAGTGTCCATTTCTAAGGTCTTTTCCAGTCTAAATTTAGGAATCTGTGTCTAGAAGACAAAGAACTTAACAGGCGATCCCTGGATTACCTATCACACAAAAAGGGAAAAGTAGTTTTCTCAGAATCTTTGATCTTCAAAGTCAGGAATAAACATAAAATAGATTTATAAGAGGAAGCCAACTTGGGGAGCATACCAGGTGGCATGAACCAACTGGCCTAAGACCAACTGTCTCAAGAGAAGAGGAACATTTATTATTTCAGTGAAAAGAAGAAAAGAAATTTTAAAAGAATGGTATAGTGTATTTGATTTGCTAATAACTTAATGTTTGAAAACTTCTGAAAGGAAATTTCTGTACATTCACATCAAAAAAGTCATAGTCCCACCCAGATATCCACGCACAATTGTGTATTTAGTATATGATACGCAAACAGCCTAAGCAAGTCTAGTTCTGAAACATATTTCTCAGTTTGAAAACAGAATTCTCATGAAACATATATTTCATAACAAATTCCCAGGCTGGAGCCAGCATAAAACCCAACAGGCTATTGCCTCTTCCAGAATAACATGTGTGCAGCTACAGAACAACCAGGTGAACACAAGCAGAACTAGGTACTATTCATCTTGGGAAACCTGACACCTATTACAGTTCTCAGTACATAGCCACTACACATTTAATTAATAAATGTGGACCTTATGGGTGTCTAACCATAGGGAACTATCTGGAATGAGAATACATCACAGATTGAAATTCAGATTATGTGGGTAACTTGTTCCCTGAACTTTTATGAGTCAGTTCCTGCTATTTGGTCATCTAGGAAAGAGGATGCCTGTTGGGATGTTTAATGGATCTAATGTATATTGAAGTGCTCATATAAAGTGCCAAATTACTGTTATTATTAACTAAAGAACTCATTCTTATATTTATCAAAGCACCTTTCATCCAAATACTTGATGATGTATTTGGCAAATATGGCAATTATTCCTAATACTTTTCTAAAACCTTGACACATTTTAAGGACTAAAAAACATATCTATAGCTCTTATTTGTTATTATTACTTTTACATAGTCCCAGATGCCTTCACTTTAATAACTATTTTTAAAACCTTCCTCTGGTCTCTTACCTTTTTCAGGATTAATGAAATATTTACTTGCAAAGGCTGCTAAGTAAAAAGGAATAATGTAGTAGGCCTGTTTTCTCACTATTAAGTTCAAGGGCAATATGACTGCAGCTCTGTTCATTGTAGCCCGACTAAGATAAATGTGAAGAAATCTTTTGCCATTATCCAAAGACTCGCAAACTTTGGACCATCACTAGTCCTGGGGA
The DNA here is from genome assembly GCA_029783875.1 of Phataginus tricuspis. Lineage (NCBI taxonomy): Eukaryota > Metazoa > Chordata > Mammalia > Pholidota > Manidae > Phataginus > Phataginus tricuspis. The sequence continues at coordinate 29,504,736 of JAQQAC010000477.1, read as the reverse complement.
TATAGGTTAATTCTAAGATTTATTTAGCTCACAGTCACCAAGAAATATCCACACTAAATGAAAGAAACCTGAGTCCTCAGGAATCACTGAAACCCATTCAGTTCTTCTAGCACCTGAGAACCCAGGGATGCCACCAACAGGGCACACTCAAGGGCCTCTCCCACCTCTGCTGCTTAAATCCAGGCCAGTCTTGGATACTGTACTCTGGCCATTTTCAGGCTTCACTCTGAGGGCCATTAGTTACTACAGCACCCTGAGGTACAGTTTCACAACTGGTACAAACCTATCTTTATTACTAAAAGGAGGAAAATGCTAAGAGACAAGAAGGCAGGAGCCAATAATAGATTAAAGAAATGGTTATATCTAACAAGGCTCTTTACATAGAAGTGTATTGGTATTGTTTTCCCAGGGTTGTATTTAATGTAAAACAAAGATCATTTTGAAACCGAAACACTTATATCTAAAGCATATGACATGAGGACCTTGGTTGTAAAAGGAAAACTTGGAAGGAACTGTTGCTGGAATTTACAAAGGACTAAATAAGGTCTCCATTTCATAACAATTGTAAAAAAAAAAAGTAGGAAATTATATGATTGACCAAAAATAAGAATGAATCTCTCTCTCTAGAAACAAAAATGAACCTCTCTCCAGGTGTCACTTCAGCATTTGGTATAGATCCCAAGACACTAATGTGTTTTAGCCATGAATATATCAGCTTCCTAAAGCTATGAAGGGACAATAGAACCAATACATGCATACATATATATGTACAAACATACATATCCATATACTTTCTATGATTTCTATATCTCATCCATCTTATATATCTAAATTTATAAATCACCCCATTGTACAAATTATTCCAAAATAGAAACCATTTGTAAATTTTTATTTACAAAAAATACAAGTTTTGTTATGTTGTTTATTATTCATTGATTAAAGTGCACTTTGCTGAATTAAAATATTTTTATTTTATTACATATGCATTTATTCAGGAAGAAAAAGATGGATGCTTCATTCCCTCTAATGATTGCTTCTTTTTTCCTAGCTTTCCAAAGGGAGAGAAACATAAAGGATGAAGATTTGCAAGATCAAATACAAAAATATGCTGTAGTTTATCAAAATCCCCTGTGGATACCACACTTAGTAGTGTGTCTGTCCATGTGAATGTTCAAGGAAACTGTGTGTTCCTTGTGATTCCTTAAAACATTGCCAGAACTATTTTTTGTTTCATATTTAATGAATAGTGATTAAACACATTTAGTCAACATAATGTGAATTTTTCCTAAATTTTGATGAACTGATTCCAAATTAATAACTTGAAAATACTTTTGAGGGATTCTGGGGAGATGGTGGGTGAGAGAGAGCCTGAACCCAACTCTCCCAACTACACACCAACTCTACATTACACACAGAGCATTTCACCCTGAAGAAGAACTAAGACTGAAGTGAACACCTTCTATACAACAAGGGACAGAGAAATCACATTAAAAAAAAAAACTGTAGGAGAGACAGAGACAAGGTAACTGCAAGAACCCCACCCTCAGCACAGAGAACAGCAGAGGGGAGAGGGAGAGAGAGCCAGTCATGGACTCCCTGCCCTGAGGCACAGGGAAAAAGCCTTTTAGTTTAAAGTTCAACTAGACCATAAAGGAAAGAACACAAGTTTCAGAACTAAACATCCATTGCTTGGCAAGGACACTATGGGAGGCAATTTATATCAGAGGAGCTGGCCAGTGCCATTGTTTTGTGCTCCTTCTGCACATCTTAGTGTGACCAAGAGCAGGATCTGGGCACACACACTAATTCGGACTTGGTCTAGGTAGCCCCTGACCCCATCCATACCCAGGTGCTTCTGCAGGAGATCCAGCAGTCCCCCCTGGCTGCCCGCTATTATCCCCTGACCCAGCCCCTATCAACAGGACCTGAAAGTTTCCAGTTCACAGGGAGGGTGCACAAATCTGCTGGCTGGTGCCACTGAGGCAACTCCCCAGAGCACCATCAGGAAACATGCATTGGGGCCTGATACCTGACCACCAGCGTGCCCCAGTGGGTGCTGATGCAGGGATTCTCTGGAACGTCCCAAGGTGTACAGGGGCTACAGGGGAGCACACGTGCACATGGTGTTTGATCCCAGCCCCCAGTGGACACTGATTCCCTGGAGCAGCCCAAACTGTACAGGGGCTTAGGGAGAATGTGCACAGACCCTGACTCCATATTGCCAGAAGGCCCCTATGGGCATGGGAAATCCCTAGGGTGGTCTCAAGAAGCCCTGGAGTGTGCACAGGCATATGGGTGAGAAAGCAGAGGGGAATCAGTTGGAGCCAATCCAGGAGTTACCTGGAGTGTGCCTCCCACCTGCTACTGGCCCACCACCCTTCCCCATGCCAGTACAGAATCCACAGGTGTCCACCCCAATGTACTCCCAAGGCTGGGCAAGAAGGACCATTCCCTGGGAGCCCATCTCATACTTACTCAGCCTCCAGCTTGCCAAAATCACAAGGCACATGAATTCTACACAGGGGACTCTCCTACACAAGACCAATCCTTCAAAACAAAGAGAGTGAGCCCTTCCAACATTCATAGCACCAAGCACAAAAAGTCACACAAAATGAGGAGGCAGGGGAATATGCTCCAAATGACAGAATAATAATAATAATAAAAAAACAGAAAAAAAAGCCTAAATGAAACAGAGAAAAGCAATCTACCTGATAAAGAGTTTAAGGCAATGGTTATAAAGATACTCATTGTACTTGAGAAAACAATAGAGGAACCTAAGGTGGACCCCAACAAAGACAAAATCTAAAGAATAATCATAGATGAAGAATTCAGTAGACAAAATAAAAAATACACTAGAGGGAATGAACAGCAGACTAGAGGATACAGAAGAACAGGTCAGTGACTTCAAAGATGGAGTAATGGAAAACCCTCAAGTTGAACAGCAGAAGGAAGAGAGAATTAAAAAAGTGAGTATAGGGTAAGAAACTTCTTGGACAACATCAAACATCTTAACATCCATATTATAGGAGTCCCAGAAGGAGGAGAGAGAGAAAGGAGTAGAAAACTTATTTGACAAGATAATAGCTGAAAAATTCCCTAACATGGGGAAGGAAACAGTCTACCAGGTCCAGGAAACAGAGAGAGATCCAAACAAGATGAACCCAAGGAGTTCCACACCAAGACACATTGTAATCAAAATATCAAAGATCAAAAACAAAGAGACTCTTAAAAGCTGCAAGAGAAAAGCAACAGATTATGTATAAGGCAAACCCCTTAAGATTACAGCTGATTTTTCTGCAGAAACTCTACCTACCAGAAAGGAATGGCATGATATATTCAAAGTGCTGAATGGAATAAACCTCCAACCAAGAATGCTGTACCCAGCAAGATTATCATTCCAGCTGAAAGAGAGATAAAGAGCTTCACAGATAAACATAAGTTAAAAAGAGTTTACAACTAATAAGCCAGCCTTACAAGATATATTAAAAGAACTTCTTTAAGAAGAAAAGAAAAGACCCTAAACAGAAGCAAGATATTTAAGAAGTGGAAAATTTTCCACTGGTAAAGCAAACATACAGCAGAGGTAGTAGATCAATTTGTTAAAAACTATTATGAAGGTCAAAAAGACAAAAGTACCAAAAGAAATTATATCTAAAAATTAGTTAATGGAATCAATTAAAAGATGTAAAAGAAGATATTATATACATAAAACATGGAGGAAGAAGAGTAAGAAATGTAGTGCCATTAGAAGGTCAAACTTAAGTGACCATTAGCTTATTATAGATTGTTATATTCATAGGATGTCATATAAGAACCCCATGGTAATCACAAACCAAAAAATTATAACAGATATACAAAAAGGAAAGAGAAGAGAACCCAACCATAACACTAAAGAAAGCACATAGGGATTTAACACCATAAAACACAAGAGAAGAGGGCAAGAAAGGAAGAAAGGATCAAAGAACAACAAAACAACCAGGAAACACTTAACAAAATGGTGATAAGTACATATATATCAATAATTACTTTAAGTGTAAATGATATAAATGCTCCAATCAAAAGACATGGGGTAACTGAATGAATAAAAATAAAAGACCTATCTATTTGTTGCCTATCAAAGACTCACTTCAGACCTAAGACACACACAGACTGAAATTGAAGGTACAGAAAAAGATATACCATGTAAATTGGACAAAAAAAGCTGGAGTTGCAATACTTATATCAGACAGACTTCAAAACAAAGAAAGTAACAAGAAAATGAAGGACATTACATAATGAAAAAGGAATCAGTCCAACAAAATGATATAACAATAGTAAACATTTATGTACCCAACATAGGAACACCAAAATATATAAATCAATACTAACAGACCTAAAAGGAGAAATTGACAACAACATAATAACACCCTGCTTACATCAATGGACAGATCAGACATAAAATAAAAAATAAAAAAGGAAACAAAGGCATTGAATGACACATTTGACCATATGGACTTAACAGATAAAAACAGAACATTCTACACAAAAGCCACAGAATACATATTTTTCTCAAATGCACATGGAATATTCTCCCAAATAGATGACATATTAGGATACAAAACAAGTCTCCACAAATTTAAGAAAGTTGAAATTGTATCAAACATCTTCTTAGACCACAGTGATATGAAACTAGAAATCAATTACAAGGAAAAAAACTCGAAAATGAAACACAAACATGTGGAGAATAAACAACATAGTTCTAAATAATCAATGGACCAAGGAACAGATCAAAGAGGAAATCAAACAATACCTGGAGACAAATGAAAACAGAAATACAATGGTTCAAAATATGAGGGATGCAGTAAAAACAGTTCTAAGAGGGAAGTTCCCCTTTCTCCGCATCCTTGCCAACATTTGTTGTTTGTGTTTTGGATGTTGGCCATCCTTACTGGTGTGAGGTGATATCTCATTCGGGTTTTAATTTGTATTTCTCTAATGAATAGTGATGTGGAGCATCTTTTCATATGCCTGTTGGCCATCTGAATTTCTTCTTTGGAGGAGTGTCTATTCATGTCCTCTGCCCATTTCTTAATTGTATTATTTACTTTTGGTTTTTTGAGGTGCATGAGTTCTTTATATATTTTGGATGTCAACCCCTTATCTGACATGTCATTTATGAATATATTCTCCCAAACTGTAGATGTCTTTTTGTTCTACTGGTGGTGTCCTTTGCTGTGCAGAAGGTTTTCAGCTTGATATAGTCCCACTTGTTCATTTTTGCTTTTGTTTCCCTTGCCAGGGGAGATATGTTCATGAAGAACTCACTCATGTTTATGTCCAAGAGATTTTTGCCTATGTTCTTTTCTAAGAGTTTTACAGTTTCATGACTTACATTCAGGTCTTAGATCCATTTTGAGTTTACTTTTGTGTATGGGGTTAGACAGTAGTCCAGTTTCATTCTCTTACATGGAGCTGTCCAGATTTTCCAACACCAGCTGCTGAAGAGACTGTCATCTCCCCATTGTATACCCAAGGCTACTTTATCAAATATTAATTGACTGTATATGTTTGGGTTAATGTTTGGATTTTCTATTCTGTTCCACTGGTCTGTGGGTCTGTTCTTTTGACAATACCAAATTGTCTTAATTACTGTGGCTTTGTAGTAGACGTTGAAGTCAGGGAGCGTAATTCCCCCTGTTTTATTCTTCCTTCTCAGGATTGTTTTGGCTATTCGGGGTCTTTTGTGGTTCCATATGAATTTTAGAATTATTTGTTCCAGTTCATTGAAGAATGCTATTGGTATTTTGATAGGGATTGCATTGAATTTGTAGATTGCTTTAGGTAGTATAGCCATTTTGACAATATTTATTCTTCCTAGCCAAGAGCATGGGATGAATCTCCATTTGTTAGTGTCCTCTTTAATTTCTCTTAGGAGTATCTTGTAGTTTTCAGAGTACAGGTCTTTCACTTCCTTTGTTAGGTTTGTTCCTAGGTATTTTAGTCTTTTTGATGCAGTTGTGAATGGAATTGTTTTTCTGATTTCTCTTTCTGTTAGCTCATCATTATTGTATAGGAAAACAACAAATTTCTGTGTGTTAATTTTGTATCCTGCAACTTTGCTGAATTCAGATATTAGATCTAATGGTTTTGGAGTAGAGTCTTTAAGGTTTTTTATGCACAATATCATGCATCTGCAAATAGTGACAATTTGACTTCTTCTTTACCAATCTGGATACCTTGTATGTCTTTGTTTTGTCTGATTGCTGTGGCTGGGACCTCCAGTACTATGTTGAATAACAGTGGAGAGAGTGGGCATCCCTGTCTTGTTCCTGATCTTAGATGAAAAGGTTTCAGCTTCTCACTGTTAAGTATGATGTTAGCTGTGGGTTTGTCATATATGGCCTTTACGATGTTGAGGTACTTGTCCTCTATATCCATTTTGTTGAGAGTTTTTATCATGAATGGATGTTGAATTTTGTCCAATGTTTTTTCAGCATCTATGGAGATGATCATGTGGTTTTTGTTCTTCTTTTTGTTTATGTGGTGGATGATGTTGATGGACTTTCGAATGTTGTTCCATCCTTGCATCCCTGAGATGAATCCCACTTGATCATGGTGTATGATCCTCTTGATGTATTTTTGAATTCGGTTTGCTAATACTTTGTTGAGTATTTTTGCATCTACATTCATCAGGGATATTGGTCTGTACTTTCCTTTTTTCGTGAGGTCTTTACCCGGTTTGGTATTAGAGTGATGCTGGCTTCATAGAATGAGTTTGGAAGTATTCCCTCCTCTTCTATTTTTTGGAAAACTTTAAGAAGAATGGGTATTATTTCTTCTCTATATGTCTGGTAAAATTCAGTGGTGAATCCATCTGGCTCGGGGGTTTTGTTCTTGGGTAGTTTTTTGATTACCGATTCAATTTCGTTGCTGGTGATTTGTCTGTTTGGATTTTATGTTTCTTGCTTGGTCAGTCTTGGAAGGTTGTATTTTTCTAAGAAGTCCATTTCTTCTAGGTTTTCCAGCTTGTTAGCATATGGATTTTCATAGTATTCTCTTATAATTCTTGTATTTCTGTGGGGTCCATCGTGATTTTTCCCTTCTCATGTCTGATTCTGTTTATATGTGTAGATTCTCTTTTTCTCTTAATAAGTCTGGCTAGGGGTTTATCTATTTTGTTTATTTTTTCAAAGGACAGCTCTTGGTTTCATTGATTTTTTCTATTGTTTTATTCTTCTCAATTTTGTTTATTTCTTCTCTGATCCTTATTATGTCCCTCCTTCTGGTGACTTTGGGCCTTATTTGTTCTTTTTCCAATTTCAGTAATTGTGACTTTAGACTATTCATTTGGATTGTTCTTCCTTCTTTAAATAGGCCCGGATTGCGATATATTTTCCTCTTAGAACTGCCTTTGCTGCATCCCACAGAAGTTGTGGCTTTGTGTTATTGTTATCATTAGTCTCCATATATTGTTTGATCTCTGTTTTAATTTGGTCATTTATCCATTGATTATATGGAGCATGTTTTTAAGTCCATGTATCTGTGAGCCTTTTTTTTTTCTTTGTACAATTTATTTCTAGATTTATAGCTTTGTGATCTGAGAAGTTGGTTGGTAGAATTTCAATATTTTTGAATTTACTGAGGTTCTTTTTGTGGCCTAGTATGTGGTCTATTCTGGAAAATGTTCCATGTGCACTTGAGAAGAATGTGTATCCTGCTGCTTTTGGGTGTAGAGTTCTGTAGATGTCTGTTAGGTCCATCTGGTTCTACTGTGTTTTTCGGTGCCTCTGTATATTTACTTATTCTCTGTCTGGTTGATCTGTCCTTTGGAGTGAGTGGTGTGTAGAAGTCTCCTAAAATGAATGCATTGCTTTCTATTTCCTCCTTTAATTCTGTTAGTATTTGTTTCACATATGCTGGCACTCCTGTGTTGGGTGCATATATATTTAAAATGGTTATATCCTCTTGTTTGACTTACCCTTTTATCATTATGTATTGTCCTTCTTTGTCTCTTGCTACTTTCTTCGTTTTGTAGTCTATTTTATCTGATACAAGTACTGCAACACCTGCTTTTTTCTCTTTGTTGTTTGCCTGAAATATCTTTTCCATCCCTTCACCTTTAGTCTGTGTATATCTTTGGGTTTGAGGTGAGTCTCTTGTAAGCAGTATATAGATGGGTCTTGTTTTTTTATCCATTCTATTACTCTGTGTCTTTTGATTGGTGCATTCAGGCCATTTACGTTTATGGTGATTATCGATAGAAATGTATTTATTGCCATTGCTAGCTTTAGATTCATGGTTACCAAAGGTTCAAGGGCAGCTTCTTTACTATCTAATAGTCCAACTTAACTTTCTTATTATAAACACAGTCTGATGATTCTTATTTTTCTCCCTTCTTATTCTTCCTCTCCATTCTTTATATACTAGGCGTTTTATTCTGTACCCTTTTAAGTTTCCTTTGACTGTTTTTGTAGATAGTGATTTTACTTTTTTCCTTTAGTTAGTATTTGGATGGTCTGCTTTCTTTGCTATGATTTTATTTTCTCTGGTGACATCTTTTTAGCCTTAGTAGTGCTTCCATCTAGAGCAGTCCCTTTAAGATATCCTGTAGAGGTGGTTTATGGGAGGCAAACTCCCTCAGCTTTTGCTTGTCTGGGAATTGTTTAATCCCTCCCTCAAATTTAAATGATACAGTATTCTTGGTTCAAGGCCCTTCTGTTTCATTACATTAAATATGTCATGCCATTCTCATCTGGCCTGTAAGGTTTCTGTTGAGAAATATGATGATAGTCTGATGGGTTTTCCTTTGTAGATGACCTTTTTTCTCTTTCTAGCTGCCTTTAATACTCTGTCCTTATCTTTGATCTTTGCCACTTTAATTATTATGTTTCTTGGTGTTGTCTTCCTTGGGTCCCTTGTGTTTGGAGATCTGTGGGCTTCCATGGTCTGAGAAACTATTTCCTTCCCCAGCTTGGGGAATTTTTCAGCAATTATTTCTTCAAACACACTTTCTATCCCTTTTTCTCTCTCTTCTTCTTCTGGTATTCCTATAATGCAAATATTGTTCCGTTTGGATTGGTCACACAGTTCTCTTAATATTCTTTCATTCCTAGAGATCCTTTTATCTCTCTCTGCCTCAGGTTCTCTGTATTCCTGTTCTCTGATTTCTATTCCATTAACAGTCTCTTTCACCTTGGCCAGTATGCTCCTAAGCCCATTGATTGCTTGTCTGATTTCTGCATTGTCTTTCCTCACTTCCTCCCTTAGCTCTTGCATATTTCTCTGTAGATCCATCAGCACGGTTATGACTTTTATTCCAAATACTTTTTCAGGAAGATTGTATAAGTCTATCCCATCAGGCCCCTTCTCTGGGGTTGGCTGGTTACGCTTTGTCTGGACCATATTCCTCTGTCTTTTCATGGAGACAGAAGTGATTGCTAGTAGTCGCGACGTGTGTCAGCTGGGAGAACAAAGTCCCTTCCTGCTTGTTCTTCTTCTTGACCTTCTCAGGGGCCTGAGCTGTTTTCCAGCCACTGGGATAATCCCCTAAGCTTCCTGTTCGTGGGCCGCCTCAGCTTAGCCTGTAGCACTGCGGGGTTTGCAGTTTCGTTGGTGTGTTCTGGTCCCTTGGTGCCTTCCGAACCTGGTTCCGGGGGTCTTCCCGCTTAGCTGCGCGCCAGCCACGAGGTGATTCTGTGAGGATGCTGTGGGTGGGGCTGCTCCTCTGCTGTTCCGCAGGAGCGGCAGCTCCACTGGACCCTTTGCAGCTGTGGCCTGGCGGGGGGGAATGAATGGCAGGCTGCTGAACTCTGTGGGAAGCCTTGGCTCGGCTGCTTTGTCCGTCTGCCAGCCAGGGGGTCCGAAATTCCCCAAGACTCTCAGTCCGCTGGGTCAAGTGTGCTGGGACGATTTGTTGTGCTGTAGGGCCCTTGTCCCTTTAAGACTTTTTATAAAAAAGCGCATGCTTTTCTTTTGTCCCAGGGAGCTGGCTGAGGGGACCCAGTTGTGGTCTCCCTCTCAGGTCCTGCCCTTCTGTTTCTCTAATCTCCGATACACCACGCGATGTGTGTCAGTGCTCCCAGCGCAGATCACCAGGGCTGGTTATTTGGCGGGCCTGTGCTTCCACTCACTCCCAGCTCTGAATGTTGTCCTCCCACTGGTGCACTGGGGTGGGGGAGTGCTCGGGTCCCACGGGTCGCAGCTTTGTATCTTACCCGCTTCGTGAGGCGCTGAGTTCTCGCAGATGTAGCTGTAGCCTGGGTGTTGTTCTGTATCTTCTGGTCTCTTTTTTAGGAATAGTTGTATTTGTTGTATTTTCACAAATATATATGGTTTTGGGAGGAGATTTCCGCTGCCCTGCTCATGCTGCCATCTTCCCAGATGTCCTCTATAGCTATGTATTTTTAATATTCTGAACAGGTCAAAACAAAGATGACAAATTAAACATGTAAACAAAATCCCTTGTGCTGAGTAATGCTATATAATGATAGATGAAATTCTTTTTAATAAATAAAATTATGTATGTAAAAGGGAACTTACTGGAAAGATGTCCAACTTTATTGGTTAATGGGAATCTAAAACAAATTAAAGAAGAAAATAGCTATGCATTTTTTTGATTCAATAGATGTTTATTGAGCTCCCATGGGGTGCATGAATTTAGCTCCTATAATTTACATAAGTAGAAAAGTCTTATGTTAGCCCATTAAAAATAAAACAAATTACAATTTCTCTGTATATTTTAAATGAATCATTTAATGTGAGTGGGGCTCAGTTTGATATTACCATTAGTATTAACACAAGAAAGTGGGAAAGTATTTCTGGAAATACTTTCAGTTTCTGTAACAGCATCTGAGTCCTATGCATGTCCTGGAAAGATACCCACCCACTGGCCAATTCATACGCTGTAATTCCAACACTGTAAATATCTGACTTTACATTATATCCATGTAAATCCTGTCTCAATTCTAGACTCATTTCCCCTTCTACCAAAAAAGGGCTTGATGTCAGGATAAACTAGTCTGTTAGTCTAATAATAGGTGATCAAAAAGGCTAGAGAATCTGGGAGTAATAAATGTACTTGGAAGCACTGTCTTCTGTGGGTCCATTTGCCTAAGGGCAGCAAAATACTAAAAAATTAACTGACTCAAAAATTGTATTGAGAGATCCAGAAGAGGAATTAGTTAGCTTGGGGAAAAAAATAGGGAGCAGATGCTACTAAGATAATTTAATAATTATGAAGCTTCCCTGGATTTGTAATGTAACTCTGAGCTAGCCAAAAGGCCTATAACTACATATTCCTTTGAACAGAGTGGTTTTAAATGATTAGATTCTCCAGTGCACCAGCTGTATTTTCAAGTATAGTTCTAGTATTTGTACCTAGCAAAACAGAAGAAAAAGCAGCAGGAGAAAAGTGTCAGGTATATAGGAAATAAAGGGATTTGACATCCCTAGAATTCCTGTTTGAGTCTGTTTCATCAGGAAAGGCACATTCTGGCTCAGTCCAACATGACGCTGGAGGCGGTGCTATTGATGGCTTGTGACAAGCAGGAGGCAACAGGGCAAGTACTGATCGAATCCTGGCTTTCTTATTTCATCTGTTTGAAGAAAACGTGGGACAATAAACTGCTTACTGATGGCCTTTTCTCAGGATCTTGTTGCAAACAGAGCTGTATCAAGTTAAAGAAGGCAGCAGACAAACATTGTGGAAAGCAGTATGGAGGTTCCTCAAAAAACTCAAAATAGAAATACCATTTGACCCAGGAATCCCACTCCTAGGAATTTACCCTAAGACTGCAGCAGCCCAGTTTGAAAAAGACAGATGCACCCCTATGTTTATCGCAGCACTATTTACAATAGCCAAGAAATGGAAGCAACCTAAGTGTCCATCAGTAGATGAATGGATAAAGAAGATGTGGTACATATACACAATGGAATATTATTCAGCCATAAGAAGAAAACAAATCCTACCATTTGCAACAACATGGATGGAGCTAGAGGGTATTATGCTCAGTGAAATAAGCCAAGCCGAAAAAGACAAATATCAAATGATCTCACTCATATGTGGAGTATAAGAACAAAGAAAAAAACTGAAGGAACAAAACAGCAGAAGACTCACAGAACCCAAAAATGGACTAATAGTTACCAAAGGGAAAGGGACTGGGGAGGATGGGTGGGAAGGGAGGGACAAGGGGGAAAAAGGGGCATTACGATTAGCAGACATAATGTTAGGGGGGCACGGGGAGGACTGTACAACTCAGAGAAGACAAGTAGTGATTCTATAGCATCTCACTACGCTGATGGACAGTGACTGTAATGGGGTTGGTGGGGGGGACCTGATGAAGGGAGTAGTTTAATAACCATAATATTGCACATGTAATTATAGATTAATGATACCAAAATAAATTATAAAAAAAAAGAAGGCAGGGGAGAGTTTTTGAGGATGCCTTTTGCAATCTGTCACTATTTACTGTGCAAATCCCACAGGAGGCAGGTACACTGTCTCCAGCCCCAGAATCTATACCTGATCGGGAATTCTTTATTCTGGATTCTGGCTGAGGGAAAATACTGATATCCAATGGGCTATAAGGAGGACCTTTCAGTTTCCAGTTTCTGTAACAGCATCTGAGTCCTATGCATGTCCTGAAAGGATACCCACCCACTGGTCAATTCATATGCTGTAAATCCAGCACTGTAAACATCCGACTTTACATTATATCCATGTAAATCCTGTCTCAATTCTAGACTTAGCCAAGGCTGCACTGATGTGCTGAACTGTGAGAAATCACACACAGCCCTATGCCTCTGTCCATGTTTAGGCAAACTATGCAGATGGGACAGGCCAGAGAGGGTCACGAGGCCATCACCAGAAATGAGGATATGGCTGGCTTTAACATTCTTGTGAATCTAGCCATTTTGGTGTAGATAGCCCAACCCTCTCACTGCTCCAAAGAGAATGTTTCTTATTAAAGTTTCTTACCCTCTCCTTCAGGAAAGTAAGTCTTCAAGAGCTGACTTACTAAACCATAGGCCATAAACAGAGAAATAACCCAAAGCCAGCTGCCAAGAGTAAAAACAGTCCAGTAAGTTGTTAATGTGGGATGTTAGAAAAAGTGGGATAGAATCTCTGCTCTCTGTGAAGCTTTCAGGCATTCTTCAGTGCAGTTTTCCAGATCTGTAATTTTTATAGTCACCAGCGTTCCTGTGGGAGTGTGGTGTGCAAGATGGACAGAGGTCAAGTTGTCAAATCTTCCTGTTTCTACTTGGAATTCATAGTGAGAAATGTTGGTGGAACAGATCACTTCACTGGCTCTAATAAATGGCGGCAACTGGGAAGGGGTTGGCTCATCAACCAAGTATTGATGGATACTGGTCTCAGATTTTTTTCATGTCTGAGCGATTCAACTTGTGTTCGTGAAGTGCAGAAACAATCTAAAAGAGTGAATCGCTTTGGTTCACAGAAAGTGACAGGAATCCATCTATTCCCAAGAAGGTTCTTGCTTTACCTTCAGAATGCAGAAATATCCTACCAGGTGGCGACCACGACCAGTGACTCTCAGGAGGCCAGCGGCGCAGGGCCTGGCCTGCCAAGGAGCAAGGCGGGCACACAAGCCTCGCAGCTAACGCGGGCCGCAGGAGGGCGGCACACCCCGAACTGGAGCCATCGGCATGCCAGGACTGCTATGTGTTTGATTTTATGATTTTAATTAGTATTTACTTTAAGTACTTAACCCATAGAATGTATATAGACATGTATGTATGTGTGCATGTATTAGTTCTATTAAACCAAAGCTTCCTGAAGCTGATTTATTTATGGCTAAAACACATTAGTGTCTTGGGATCTGCAGATATTCCTGTCTCTCAATAGTATCCTAGGGTCAAAAACTAACTCACTTTACTTCTTAAGCATCTGAAGATTATCTGCATTAACTTGTGTCCATTATATATTGAATCCTACTCAGCATACATTGCACATGTGAAAGGCAGGGTCTGTCCCCTACATACACATCATTCTCAGACCTCCCTCACTCCCAAACTTAACTTCTATCACATGTAAGCTATTTCTAACAAAACCAAGGAATCATAGCTTGTTTCTTTCAAATTTCTTTGCAAACAAAAACAGCCTATGTTCTGGAATGAAGTTGACAAACCTCTTAACTAGGCAGCCAATGGCAGAGCCTTCTGCCCTCATGATAAAAAAAGTGGCTTTTCTGTCCACCCCCGGCTAACAGATATGGGTGAGACCATGCAGAATCAGTCAAAAAAAGGTATCCAAAATATGCATATCTATGCATGCACAGACCCATGCACCCGCACTTCTCTCTTTGGGGTGGTCATCTGGCTTAGTAATTTGGTTCATAAATTAAAACTGATGTCAGTATAAATGAAGGAGGACCTACTAACTTACTGAATTCAATTTTGATACTTAAAGAGTTTAGTCAAACATTTCTAAGTTTTTCTTAGGCAATGCAATCATTACTTTTTTGTTTTCTTTCAGACACTACGCCTTTTTTGGGGGGCAATTCCATTATCATTTCTTCCTTGGTGAGTGAAAAGCCTGCATTCTTAAGCCCAGGCTTCTTTTCTTTTTTTAAATAGACTTTGTCTTTTAGTGTAGTTTTGGGCTCACAGCAAAACTGAGCAGAAGTACACAGATTTCCTATATACCTCCCGCCCCTCACATGCACAGCCTCTCCCATTATCAAAATCCCCCACCAGAGTGGAACAGTTATTACAGTTGATGAATCTACATTAACATATCATTATCACTCAAAGTCTATAGTGTATATCACGATTCAGTCTTTGTGTTATACCAATAACATGTTAGCTCTCATAACTTACAAGTAATTTTCTATTAAAGCGGGAATTTTTAAAAAGTACATATTTCAAGAACTACTTTTTTAAGTCAAGTTAATCATAAGTTCCTTCAACTCTTGGTAAGTTCATGAAAATTCACATTGGTGTTACCAGTAATCTGTTTTTCAATGCCTCAATGTTTCTGACAGAGTTAACTGGCAGGCTCAGTATTCATTTGGGATTTTGGTTTTGTTTTGATTAATTTTTTTTTGTTTGTAAGCAATGGAATAAAAATACCCAAACTGAAATCTTTTTCTAAAATTAATCATTAGTTTGATTGAACTCACTGACCAATTCAATCATGACAGAAAGTACCAAGACTAAAAATAAAATTTGCTCAGAAATCTGGAAATCTGAGAAATATAACTACATTTATGCATTGTCTATGTACAGCAAAACATACATATCACCAGGAATATACCTTCATCAGACAAGAAGGTAGTACCACAGATCATATTCAACTCAAAAATATAGGATGTTTTTAAAGGGTTTGAATACATGGAACTATACAGAAAAACATTTATATTACTAAACAATGTGTAACAAGGTATGACTCTTGAGGGCCACATCATAATTGCTGTTTAGGTTTCTGAAGTTGTTCAGACATCTACCATCTCTTCTAAGGATCAGGAAAGAAGCAAGGCCAAGATCATGGCAGGCTGCTTTCTGTCCAGGCAGATTGTCAAGTGGGCTGAACTGGTCTTCACAGATCCTCTCCCCTTTGCCCATCCTTCCCCTAAGTGTATGCTATCCGTATATCCTCCAAGTAAACCCCCCTCCATGTATCTTCTTCCATGTATCTTCTCCCATCCCTCAGCTAACCCGGCTCCAGGAAATGATGGGATAGACCCACTTTCATGTATAAATAGCTGACAAAACTTCATTTGTTATCATTCCTGAGTTATGTAAATTTTAGTTAAGCAACAAATTATCAAAGAATATTTAATTTTCTAACTTTAGGATCCTGGCAGGTGAAGATAGTATCTTTGTAGAAAAGAGGAGTGGGGTGGTTAGGGGTCTTGCCAGCAAAAGGGATGGGGGAAGTTTAGTAACCGCAAATTGTTTTCAGAATTGTTGTAATTACACATATGTACTTAGGTCAGGGGAAATATTTCCACATAAAACGTGACTGCTAGAATGTGCTTATACCAAGTAGCTGAATAGGAGTCCAACCTACAGCTTGATAACTTAAACCGTAATTATTTCCAAGACTCATTTCATCCTGAGTCACCCCCAAATTACTGTAATCTATAGAAAAAGATTCGATTGTCCACTGCACATAGATGTTGATCTGTCATCTTTCACTCTATACCTGTTGGTTATTTCACCCTATCAGCCCTGATGCAGGTAATTCTTTGGCTCATACATAAAAAAGAATTCCATTTTCTCATCCCAATATTAAAAGAATGAAAATAGTAACTTTGTTCTAGGCCAAGCAAGGAATATGACATGAGACATGAAGCAGGAAAATATGTGAGAACTAGGAGGATGATTGCTGTGAAATTAAGTATTGAGGTGTTCCAGTATGACAAGGCTGTTCGTTAAATCTTTCCAGTACTTCATGAACTGCATAAATAAAGCAAATTCCAAAGCAGCATTAGCCAAAATACTAGTTTCTGTCTCTCTTGTCTTTGCCAATGGACAAAGAAAGCAATGTAATAAGATGTGCCCACCAGGTTTGACAGCAGCTGTGCAGCTAATGAGAGATGTTCATATCCTGGGACTGTTCAAGCTCCATGATTTTAATCATGAGCACCAAAGTTCACTAGCATGTTAGATTGCATTGTTTTCACATAGTCTTTCTTTCATTCATTCTTTTTTTTTAAATATTTTCTATTTTTTTGCTTTCTAGCACCACAACCCAGTGGCCCTTTAGTGACTCTTACTGTGGCTGTGTTTCCCAGGTAAGGCCACATAAAAGAGGCAAGGGCCTTGACCGGGCAGGAAGTATTAAAATGAGCCATATTTGGGGGAACTCTAAAAAGTTCTTCCTAACCCCATGAAAGTGTATTTTCATGATGGGAGTTACCACAGGTCAAAGGTTGAGAATTCAGATGACTAACATATGGGATAGATCTCTTTGATAAAGCAAAAAAAAAACACTTGTTTTTTTTCTGACCTAAAACAGAGATTCTAACTTACACATTCATGGATCAAAAGAAGAAAAATTCTAAACCTCAATAAGTGAGAATAAAGTTGTACGATATGCTTCACATAGACTAACAGAAAGAAACAAAAAGGCTTGACATATAATCCTTAGAAGGCAGCATAGTGCCGCAGGAAGAGCAATAGGTTGGGAAGCAGGAGAGGAGATTGTAATAGCTAGTAAACCATGTGGCCACAGATAAGTTGCTCACTCTCTATGGCCTTGTTTCCCCAATCTGTAAAATAAGTGGACCATGTTTGGGGATCATGGCTTTCTTAATGTTTTAACATTTTGTGATACTAAAACTAAAATATTGAATTAAACATTCTATGTGAAGTACATTACCGCTGCTATGTAACAAATTAACAGAAATTTAGCAGCTTAAAGAAACAAACATTTAGAAAGATGGCAGTGTGAGAGGTGAGACAGAAACCTCCTCACAAAACCACATATAATATTAAAATATAACAAATACATCAAATCCTGAAATAAAACAGGAAAGAAGTCTGTGGCAGACTGCCTACAACTGGGGAAACAAGCAGACCTCAAGGAAAAGGGTAATATACCAAAGCCATGATCTGGAGGGACCCAAGCATTTCTCCCATCCCAGCTTACTGGAGGGAGGAAGAGAAATAGAGCAGGAAAGGGGTGGAGGCCTAGGACGGCTGAACACCAGGCCCTGGAGATCTGCTCTGAGAGCATGAACCTACATTACATGGTGCTCTGGAGATTAGTGGGGTAGGAAAGTTAAACAAGTGGAACTCTTGAAGAGACTGAGGTTCCAGCCACTTGTGGAAAACAGGGATCCACATCTAGCCACTCTGGGACAATAGAAAGGCAGGCAGTTTGAGAGACTCCCAAAAAGTGAGAGAGCTGCTAAAGGGGCAAGAATCGCACAGAGCCTGGTGCTCAGGAGAAAGGACAGTTGGACAAAATTGTCCAGGTGCACTCTTCCCAGCAGGTTGGGAACTTTTAGGAGCTTCCTTCACTCCATCCATTTGGATGACTACGAAGCTCTGGGGCCCCCCACTATGATATGCAGCCTGCTCTGCCTTCCTCCTGGATGGCACCACTCACAAACTGGCTGCCCCAGGAATTGTGCCAGGCCAGTCAGAGGGCAGCCCTGCCTATGGCAGTTACAACTGAAAAGCATGGAGGCTTCTCCCTGCATGCTCGGCCCACTGGCCCTCACAATGGAGACAGGCACTGCATCCGGGAAGCAGTAAAGACTTCTTTCCTCCCAACAGGCACCAGCACTGCTCCCCTGGGACCCCCACCATTACTCCAGGGGCTGAGCAGCTCCAGAGAGTAGAGCTTCTGGACACTAGAGGGTGCCACATACAAATATGAAAAGTCAAAGAAACCTGGTTCAAACCCAAATCCCACAAACACCAGAGAGAGTGCCAAGTGAAACTCATCAATCTTCCTAAAAGAAATTTCAAAATATAAATCATAAACATGCTTATGCAGCTAACAAAATAGATTCAATAACTCAGGGAGGAATTAAGGAATGAGATACAAATGTTCAAGAATACATTATTGAAATTAAACATACAACGGAGGGATTTAAAAGGAGATTAGATAAAGTAGAGGAGACAGTAAATGAAATAGAAATTAGAGAACAGGAATACAAAGAAATAGAGGCATGGAGAGAAAAAAGGACTTCAAGGAATGAAAGAATATTGAGAGAACTGTGTGACCAACCCAAACGAACAATATCTGCATTATAGGGGTACCAGAGGAAGAAGAGAGGGAAAAAGGTATAGAAAGTGTTAATGAGGAGGTAATTGCTGAAAACTTCCCCAATCTGGGGAAGGAGATAGTCTCTCAAGCCATGGAGGTACACAGATCTCCCAACACAAGGGACCCAAGGAAGAAAACACCAAGACATATAATGATCAAAATGGGAAAGTTCAAGGATAAGGACAGAGTATTAAAAGCAGCCAGAGAGAGAAAAAAGATCACATACAAAGAAAAACCCATCAGGCTATCATCAGACTTCTCAACAGAAACCTTACAGGCCAAAAGGGAGTGGCACGATATATTTAATGAAATGAAGCAGAAGGGCCTCGAGCCAAGAATACTCTATCTGGCAAGGTTATCATTTAAATCTGAAGGAGGGATTAAACAATTTCCAGATAAGCAAAAGCTGAGAGAATTTACCTCCCACAAACCATCACTACAGTGTATTTTGGAGGGACTGCTATATATAGAAGTGTTCCTAAGGCTAAATAGCTGTCACCAGAGGAAATAAAATCATAGTAAAGAAAGTAGACAAATTAATTATTAAGCAGATGCAAAATCAAATCAACAACCCCCAAAGTCAATCAAGGGATACACAAAGAGTACAGAATATGATCCTAATATATAAAGAATGGAGGAGAAAGAAAAAGGAGGAAAAAAAGAACCTTTAGATTGTGTTTGTGACAGCATATTAAGTGAGTTAAATTAGACTGTTAGACAGTAAGGAAGTTACCCTTAAAACTTTGGGGACCATGAATCTAATGCCTGCAATGGCAGTAAGCATATACCTATTGATAATTACCCTAAATGTAAATGGTCTGAATGCACCAATCAAAAGACACAGAGTCACTGAATGGATAAAAAAACAAGACTCATCTATACGCTACCTACAAGAGACTCACTTCAAACCCAAAGACATACACAGACTAAAAGTGAAGGGATGGAAAAAGATATTTCATGCAACTAATAGGGAGAAAAAAGCAGGAGTTGCAGTACTTATATCAGACAAAATAGACTTCAAAACAAAGAAAGTCACAAGAGACAAAGAAGGACATTGCATAATGATAAAGGGGTCAGTCCAACAAGAGGCTACAATCATTATAAACATCTATGCACCCAACACAGGAGCACATACATATGTGAAAAAAATACTAACAGAATTAAAGGGGAAAATAGAAAGCAATGAATTCATTTTAGGAGACTTCAACACATCACTCACTCCAAAGGACAGATCAATCAGACAGAAAACAAGTAAATAGAGGCACTGAACAATACATTAGAACAGAGGGACCTAACAGATATCTATGGAACACTCCACCCAAAAGCAGCAGGATACACATTCTTCTCAAGCGCACATGGAACATTTTCAAGAATAGATCATATACTAGGCCACAAAAAGAGCCTAGGTAAATTCAGAAAGATTGAAATTGTAACAACCAGCTTCTCAGACCACAAAGGTATGAAACGAGAAATAAATTACAAAGAAAACAAAAAAGCCCACAAATATGGAGGCTTAATAAAATGCTCCTAAATAATCAATGGATCAATGACTAAATAAAAACAGAGATCAAGAATATATGGAGACAAATGACAACAATAATTCAACACCACAAAATTTGTGGGGCGCAGCAAAGGCCGTGCTAAGAGGAAAGTATATTGCAATACACGCCTACCTCAGGAAAGAAGAACAATCCCATATGAACAGTCTAAACTCACAATTAATGAAACTAGAAAAGGAAGAACAAATGAGGCCAAAAGTCAGTAGAAGGGGGGACAGAATAAAGATTAGAGCATAAATAAATAAAATTGAGAAAAATTAAACAGTAGAAAGAATCAATGAAAGCAAGAGATGGTTCTTCAATAAATTAGACAAAATAGATAAACCCTTAGCCAGATTTATCAAGAAAAAAAAGAGAGTCTACACACATAAACAGAATAAAAAATGGGAAAGGAAAAATCACTACAAGACACCACAGAAATACAAAGAATTATGAGAGAATACTATGAAAAATTATATGCTAACAAACTGGATAACCTAGAAGAAATGAACAACTATCTAGAAAAATACAACCTTCCTAGGCTGACACAGGAGGAAACAGAAAATCTGAATAGACCAATTAGCAGCAAGGAAATTGAATTGATAATCAAAAAACTACCTAAAAAATAAAATAAATAAATAAAAATAAAAACTACCTAAAAAGAAAACACCTGGACCAGATGGTTTCACTGCTGAATTTTATCAAGCAATTAGTGAAGACCTAATACCGATCCTCCTTAAAGTTTTCCAAAAAGTAGAATAGGAGGGAATACTCCCAAACTCATTCTATGAGGCCAACATCACTCCAGTGCCAAAACAAGGCAAAGACACCACAAAAAAGAAAATTAGAGACCAATATCCCTGATGAACATAGATTCAGAAATACTCAATAGTAGCGAATCAAATAAAAAAATACATCAAAAAGAGAATCCGTCATGATCAAGTAGGACTTATTCTAGGGATGCAAGGATAGCACAATATTCGAAAATCCATCAACATAATACACCATATCAACAAAATGAAGGACAAAAACCACATCTCCATAGTTGCTGAAAAAGCATTTGACAAAATTCAACATCCATTCATGATAAAAACTCTCAACAAAATGGGTATAGAGGGCAAGTACCTCAACATCATAAAGGCCATATATGACAAACCCACAGCCATCATCATATTTAACAGCAAGAAGCTGAAAGCTTTTGCTTTAAGGTTGGGAACAAGACAAGGATGCTCACTCTCCCCACTTTTATTCAACATAGTTCTAGAGGTCCTAGCCATGGCAATCAGAAAACACAAATAAATAAAAGGCATCCAGAGTGGCAAGGAAGTTAACTGTCCCTGTTTGCAGATGACATGATATTGTACATAAAAAACCCTAAAGAATTCACCCCAAAACTACTAGAACTAACTGAATTCAGCAAAGTTGTAAGAAACAAAAACAATACACAGAAATCTGTTGCATTCCTATATACTAACAAGGAACTAGCAGAAAGAGAAATCAAGAAAACAATTCCATTCACAATTGCATCAAAAAGAATAAAATACCTAGGAATAAACCTAACCAAGGAAGTGAAAGATCTATACCCTGAAAACTATGACACTCATCAGAGAAATTAAAGAAGATACCAATAAGTGGGAACACAGCCCCTGCTCATGTATAGGAAGAATTAATATTGTTAAAATGGCCATCTTGCCTAAAGCAATCTACAAATGCCATATCAAAATACCAATGGCATTCTTCAACAAACTAGAGCAAATAGTTCTAAAATTCATATGGAACACAAAAGACCCCAAATAGTCAAAGCAGTCTTGAGAAGGAAGAATAAAGCTGGGGGGATTATGCTCACCAACTTCAAGTTCTACTACAAAGCCACAGTAATCAAGACAATTTTTTACTGGCACAAGAACAGACCCATAGATCAGTGGAACAGAATGGAGAGCCCAGATATAAACCCAATCATATGTGGTCAACTAATTTATGATAAAGGAGCCATAGATATACAATGGGGAAATAACAGCCTCTTCAATAACCTCTGGTGTTGACAAAACTGGACTGCTACATGTAAGAGGATGAAACTGGATTATTGTCTAACCCCATCCACAAAAGTAAACTCAAAATGGATCGTCATGAAACCATAAAACTCTTAGAAGAAAACATAGGCAAAAATCTCTTGAATATAAACCTGAGCAACTTTTTCCTGAATGCATCTCCTCAGGCAAGGGAAACAAAATAAAAAATGAACATATGGGACTACATCAAGCTAAAAAGCTTCTGTATAGCAAAGGGCACCATCAGAAGCACAAAAAGGTATCCTACAGTATGGGAGAATATATTTGTAAATGACATATCCGACAAGGGGTTAAGATCCAAAATATGTAAAGAGCTCACACACCTCAACACCCAAAAAGCAAATAACCTGATTAAAAAATGGGTGGGGTATATAAACAGACAGTTCTCCAAAGAAGAAATTCAGATGGCCAACAGGCACATGAAAAGATGCTCCACATCACTAATCATCAGGGAAATGCAAATTAAAACCAGAATGAGATATCACCTCACACCAGTTAGGATGGCCAACATCAAAAAGACTAAGAAGAACAAATGCTGGTGAGGATGCAGAAAAAGGGGAACCCTCCTACACTGCTGGTGAAAGTGTAAGCTAGTTCAACAATTGTGAAAAGCAATATAGAGGTTCCTCAAAAAACTGAAAACAGAAGCACCATTTGACCTGGGAATTCCACTTCTAGGAATTTACCCAAAGAAAACAAGTTCTCAGATTCAGACATATGCACCCCTTTTTTATTGCAGCACTACTTACAATAGCCAAGATACGGAAGCAACCTAAGTTTCCATCAGTAAATGAAAGGATAAAGAAGATGTGGTA
>JAQQAC010000477.1:29441442-29481093 GCA_029783875.1 Phataginus tricuspis | reverse complement strand
CTCCTTGCCAGGGACACCCAAGAGAACAGCGCAGAAAGCACAAAGGCCCTCCTGCAACTCCTGCCAGACTCAGGATACCGAGCCTCATGGAAAAAGGCACAAATCTGCCAGCAGCAAGCCTGGTACTTGAGCTTCCTCCTCACCCAGGGAAAGGGCACTAGGGCTGGAAAAAGGTCATTACCTCCTTACCCCAGCCCCAGACAAAGAAAGGCCTATGAGAGTTCCTGGGGCTGCAGGGTTCGGCCAAATCTGGATTCCCGGATTCTTGGCAGTGGCAAAACCCCTCTACAGCCTCCTGGGGGGCCAGACCAAGAGCCTCCTGTCTGGACAGAAGAGGCAAAATCCGCCCTCTTGGAAATAAAGGCTGCTTTAGGACAGGCACCAGCCCTAGCCTGCCAGATGTAGAAAAGCCCTTCAATCTCTTCATACCTGAAGAGGAAAAAGTGGCCCTCGGGGCTCTCACACAGACTGTTGGGCCCTGGCAGCGGTTGGTCACATACCTGTCAAAGAGGCTGGACCTGGTTGCAGCAGCATGACCATTTGCCTCAGGGCGCTGGCAGCCACAGTTCTACCTATTAAGGAAGCAGATAAACTCATCCTGGGACAAGAACTAAATGTCAAGGTCCCCCATGCTGTTGTGTCTCTCATGAACACACAGTGACACTGCTTCCTCTCCAACTCTCAGCTCGCACAAAGCAAGGGTTCCTCTGTGAAAACCTGCGGGTCACTCTTGAAACAGTGCGGACACTGAATCCAGCAACTTTCCTCCCCACTGAAGAGGGGAAACCATATCATGACTGCTCCGAAGTAACTGACAAAGTCTATGCAAGTCGTCCGGATTTGCAGTATCAAGCAATACAAAATCCAGAACTCATACTATTCAGTGATGGCAGCAGTTACCTAGAAGAGGGTATCTGGAGAGCAGGTTATGCAGTAACTACTGCCACTGAGGTCTTAGAAGCAAAATCCCTGCCGGCAAGATGGTCACCACAATGGGCTAACTGCATGCCTTGATTGGAGCCCTCACCATCAGCGAGAGCAAGCGGGCCAACATCTGCACTGACTCCCGACATGCCTTTACCACTGTACACACACACGGGGAAATCTACAAGGAAAGAGGTCTCCTCACTGCATACAGGCCGCAGAGTTCACGGAAAGTGGAGCAAATGAATCATACCCTCAAGGCAACCCTAACTCCGTTCTGCCAAGAAACTGGCCTCCTTTGGCCAGACCTACTGCCCCTGGCTCTCCTGCATGCTCACTGCACACCCGGAACTCAAGGCTTTTCCCCTTCTGAATTAGTTTATGGACGTCCCCCAACCCCTGTGTATAAGAAGCCTTCCAGGGAACCTACACCAAATAGGAGATAAGGGAGTGAGGGAACAGCTCCAAGCCTTAGGAGCCACACTAAATAAGCTACAAAAATATACCATAGAAGGAGCCCCAATCTCCTTAGGGACCCCAGTACACTTCTTCCAGGTTGGGGACTCAGTCTGGGTCAAAGATTGGAAAAGAGACCCCCTCGAACCTCAGTAGACTGGCCCCCACATTGTTGTTCTAACTACTCCTAATGCTTTCAAAGTTGCAGGCATCACTCCATGGGTCCATCATTCCAGAGTGAAAAAGGCCCATAATCCTGGTGAAGAAATACATCCGTGGAAGGCCCAGCAAGACCTCCAGAATCCTCTTCACCTCTGTATCTGACAATTACCCTCTGACTATTGAACACCTGCACATGTGGATCCCTGGCCTTCACTGGAGTGGTATCTTTCATCCTGGGTATTGGACTCTCTGCTGCTGCCCCCTCTGACTGGACTGTTCCTCAAAAAGTTGCCCTTTCTATTGCCTATTGGGTAATCTTAGGTTGTTTTGCTGTGCTTACCTGTCTCTCCTAACTAAACTCAAGCCTCAGCCTGCATCTCCCCAGTACCTCTCTATAATGTGACCTCTATACCTATTTGGACTGTGCTAAACTACCCAAACCACATTGGAATGGAGAAGCCCTAAACTATACAACTTTACACTGTCATCAGGGGTAAAAATCCTAGCTTGAAGCAGTTGGAAGTATAAATACAAGCCATCTAATCCCCTGGCAATCGCACCTGATACCATACTAAAACTCTACCGGCCTCACCTGTTCCCAGAAACAAACATACATACCTACTCAGGCTGAGCCCAAAGAATAATAGAAAACCCTCCTGTGTACATGTGTCCTAATGACCCCCCTGAAACCCAAAAAATGAAACTTAGCAATGACCGTAGATAATTTTACTGCCCCTATTGGGTATGTGTTACTGCAGCCACCTATTTGGGATGGCCAACTAGTAACCCCTGGCTATCTTTTAAATAAGGGCCAGCAGGGATACTTAACCTCACTATAAACCAACCTTTACATTACCAGTGGGAAACTGGATACACTTGGGGAATCAGGCTATACAAGTCTGGATATGATATAGGAGCCCTAATAACCATCCAGCATATAGAACCAAAACTCACTCCAAGGCCACATGGACCCTTGGCAGGCTTAGAGGATCCATACTTCAACTCCCATAAAGTTCTCCCCAAGGGCCCTGGACTGTCCCTGACAGCAGCTTCCCTCCATCCAAAAATAAAAATGCAGCAAAATCCCAGCTTGTTTCCTATGTTGCAAAATATGCATCAACTCCTAAATATAACACTGCCTGAGCTGGCCAAAGACTGCCGGATGTGCCTTAGAGCCAGACGTCCTTACACTATTGGAGTAGGGCTCACCTTGCCTCCCATCACTGTTCATAATCATTCCCTGTGCCTACACCCAGGGTCACAACTAACTGTGTGTGACATAACAGAGAATGCCACTTGCCTTTGGCCCTTTAAAAGCCCCCTAAACCACTAAAAGGAGGCTTTACTGACATCTGTGCTAATAATATCACTGTTAATGAATCTTTAATTTATCTTGGCCCAAACGGCACATGGTAGGCCTATAACATTGGAGTAGCTCAATGCATCTATAGTGCTACTCGGCCTGGACTGTGCATCCTTGTCTGAGTGCTACCCCATGTATTTACTTACAGTGGGCCTGAGGGAAGCTATCTCCTTTCCCCCGGTGAAATTTCTCAAGCAAAACAGGCTGCCCCTTTGCTGATCCCTGCTCAGTCGGGCTCAGTGCAGCTAGATCAGCTGCAGTGGGCACAGCAGCCCTAATAAAGGGGGACTTAGAGCTCACTGCACTAACACAGAAGATAATCAAGATCTAGAGCAGCTTGAATCCACCATGAATCAACTTTAGGATCAAATTGATTCACTGGATGAAATGGTGTTGCAAAATCATAGAGGACTTGACCTCCTATTCATGTCCCAGGGAGGCTTATGCATAGCCCTTGGAGAAGATTGTCGCTTTTAGGCAAACCTGTCTGGCATAGTTAGAAGCTCACTAGCTAAAGTAAAAGAAAACATCCAGCGTAGAAATAAAATACTGGAAAACAAAAAGTCCTGATTTCAGGGATGGTTTGAATGGAACCCATGGCTGACAACTCTTCTAACTGGTCTTGCTGGGCCAGCGGCCCTTTTGCTCCTTGGGCTATTAGTAGGACCCTGTATCCTTAACTGGCTCATTAACTTTATCAAGGAATGCATTTCCTCCATACAATTCATATGTATGCAAAGCCATTATGACCCTATCATAAACCAAGAAGATGATGCCCCCTAAAACTAAGTGTTCAAAGGGGCATCCGAGGGGGGAGTGATAAGGAAAATATTCAACATAGCCATCAAGGCCAGCAGAAAACTCTCGGCCCCCTCTGCTTTTCTCTCCCTCTTCCAGGCTCTTCCTTGGCAAGGTCAGCAGAACACTCCCGGACGCCCTCCCCTCACTTCTCCGGGCTCCTCTTTCACCCTGCTGGCTGTGCACAATGAAATGCCACATATCAAAAAAGTATAAATTGCTCCCCTTGCTTGTGCTTGGGGCTCAGACCTTTGGAGATTACTCTCCTGTGAGCCCGCAGGTGTGAAATAAACCTCCATCCTCCAAGACCTCCAAGTGCCACCTGGTTCTTCCATCAGTGATCCAGTCCAGGTTTTCTGGTTTCCCATAACAGAAATGCTATCCTAAAGAAATTAACCTTCAGTTTGCATATGCTTAATTCACTGGAGGTTAGTACAGTTATAAAAACAATCTAGGTAGGTTCCTCAAAGGTGAAACTGTTAGGAAGGAAGGAGTTTGGTTCGATGACACAGGGAAGTCAGAGTGAGACATGAAAGCAAAGTAAGCTTTATTGCACTCTGCTACGGAGCAGGCCTGCCTAAGGTTAGACAGGCATTAGCCGCCTACTGTAAGCCTTCCTTTATGGGGTTTTTGGCAGGGCAGAGACGTCCTTGATTGATAATTCTTGTCCTTGAAGGCCTGATCTGTTTGGTGGAATGAAGACCTGGGCACCCATGTTTGCCACACCCATGCTCTGATGTTTTTATTCAGCTGGGGAGTGCCTGTGCTCCAGTGTTTCTCTTTTTCTGGGGAGTTGTTTTTCATCTGAGCAATGTCTGGACATTTCAAGTCACTTGAAACTGGCTCTTGAAACTTCATCTAATTAACTCTGTGAGTCCTTTCTGGCTCTCTGTTTTTATCTGATTAACTCTTCAAGTTCCTTTTAGTGGGCTTTACTCTCTTTACTCTCTTTCCACCCTGCTCATGTCTGTCTTTCTGCCTAACAAAACTATCAAATTTAGCTTTCCACTTGAATATAGCACTGGGGTTTCACATAGATAATAATATATAGACATTATAAAAACACACAGGAGAAACTGCCATAGAGAGACTGTAGGCAATACAAAAACAATACTTACTGGAAAAACACAATAAACTTGCTTTAAACAAACAAACAAAAAAACCACTTTGGAAAAACATTCTAAAATAATAAACAAAAAGGAAACAATTTTATTTCACAATCTCCAAATATTTCATGATTGTGCCATTGGGGTTTCTGATTCATTCCAATGATTGTCTTCCTCTGCTTTTGCCCTTATTTTGCAAGGCTTATAAGTGTGTAGAGACCATCCTTTAGGGCTGATGTTGAGAGTGGGAAGACCACATTCCCCCTACAAGCTTCAGTCTAACATTCACATGCTAATGAGTATATAAAACAAAGTATGAATATATCAGGCCTGAAAGAACAAAGCAAGAAAAATTACAAATATAAGTTTCCCAGGTAATTCAGGTAACAAAAAAAGAGAAGGGGATAGATGTGTGGGGAGGGGGAAGACATGAACTGACCAGGTTGGAAAGACATGTGTTGGTGGTGAGAAGTGATATGGGACAGGATATGTTTTTATCAGTATTAGGTGATTAGATGATAGCCTCCATCTTCCTGTTCATTTTGCCTGTATATTCACAGATTGGTAACTGAAAATGTGAGACACATATACTCTTCTAGAAGTTCATTCACAAATCACAGTTCATTTGTTGCCTAGAATAATTCTATCGCACTCTTAAATGTTAGGATTGGATATCCTTAGCAAACTAAAATGCCTCACATCCCTCGGAAGGGCATCAACAACTGCTGTTATGGCAGCACTGTGAGGCTGGGGACAGGGTCTGCACCGCACTGTGAGGATGTGGATAGTTTAAGACTGCAGGAACTCAGCGATCCAATGTACTCTGAGGTGTCTGGATTTTAATATAATTTGAAAGCTCTTGAATCTGCTATTTTTAAACTCCCAATTTTGCCTTTTAGGTTGAAGACCTAGAATTTGTTTTTGTCTGAAAGGAACCACTCCCAAGTCTTTTGCTTAAATAGCTATATTGCATTAGGAAGAAATTCCCTTTCTCTGGGGCCTAGAGTCCAAGGAATAAGGGTATACAGGCCCCTGCTATGTGGAACCTGTCTGAGACCAAGTCATTTAACCAACCTGGGAACTTGAACCTTTACTATTTCTGAGAGAAAAGCTGAGGGAAAGAATAGCAGGGTTCCTTTCTAAAACCAGAGCGAGGGTATGAGGAATGGTTCCCAGAGAAGGACAGCTGAGGCAGGTAGAGCAGTGACCTTCACAAGGGCTGCTGGCAGAGATGCAGCACAAGATTGGCACCAAAAGGTCAAAGTGGGAGAACCTGAGTTCTTGCTTCAGGGCACATGTGCTGTAGTGCTTTGAGGTTCTCCCGGGGTGTTTACAAGGAGGGACCTGGTAAAGACTGGACTTGTGGCAATCAAGCAGGTTGGAGGCTTGTGTCATAATAACCTGGATATGAAGGAGAACTGTGACCTTCCTTTAGTCATAGGCTGGTGAGACCTGGGACATAAGAGTCCAGTGTCTATATAAGCTCCTGAGGGCAGAGGTCTCTGTGCCTAATCTACAAATGTTAATAAAAGTTGGGTTTGAGGATTAAGTTTATATATAATTAATTTATATAAATATATTTATACATAAATTTATATTATATTTATTATTTAAAGCTATATTATATTATTGTATTTATTATTTATTGATATAAAAATGCATATTATGCATAATATACATTTCTTATTAAATTATATATATATAAATCATTAAGTTTCTTGCCACAGTAAGAGATCAGGAAATAAGTAGTAATGTACAATTTTGTGTATTTACCCCTGCAGGATAGAAGGCAAGAAAGGAAAAAAGGGAAGGATGGAAGGAGGGAGGATGAAAGGAAGAAAAAGAGGAAGAAAAGGGAGAGAGGGACAGAAGAAGGAACAAATGAAAGAATGAATAAGGGCAAATATTCCCCTGATGTGCCTACAGGACAGTGGAGAATCCCTAATATGCCGGAAGTGGTCTTAGAGTAGTATAAAAAGCACACATTTAAATAAAATAACTCCATATTACACAGATAAATCCACCTCCTATTTTAGCTGTTGACAGTTTCATACATTAGCTAGATCTTACATCCGCAAACATTACATGACTGGCAGAAGCTGTGCAATAGGACATCACAGATCAGTGATGGTCTTGCACCTCCGCATTGTGGAAGGCCTGGGCTTCTAGCCTCTGGAGTGGCCCAGGGAGGCAGCTAGTGGGAGAGAAGATGGTGGCTCTGCAAGTGGTGCTCGAAGAATAAAGGCTTATATAAATAGCAAGGCAAAAATGGTTAGATTGCCTTTTTTCCTGTCTATTGACATTCCTCTGACTATTCTTTGGAAAGGCAGGGTCCTGATTCTACCTATAATAGCAATAGTGAGAAAGGCTGGTGTGGCACAGAATCTGCTCCAGCTGTATTCACCCCCTCAAACTCATATCACATGTTCAGTTAGACATGTTGGCTCCAGTCTCTCCTCCCTACACCACCCCTTCCCACCTCTTCTCAAAACAAACCCTGTATTTTCTAAATTCTATTAAACTAGAACCAAACGTATTTCCCTTATGGCATAATGTATACAAAACCATGCCACACCCAAGCAGGCACCAAACCAATCCGATTCTCTACTCTTTTAATCAAAAGTGGATTTGGATTGAGGGCTCCCAGAGGAAAGACCTCTTTGTGTTAAGGGTGAGTAGGAGAATCATTCTATGATGTCGTCACTCTGGAAGGAATCGACATAAAGCAAAAACAGAAAAGAGTAAGTTGATACTGGAGAAGGTCTGGGATGATGAGATTCCTCCTGCCAAGGACAGTGTCTGCTACTGAACACACACTCATCAATGTGGGGTGAGCTGTGCATTTGACCTGGTTATAGTCTTGACTCTGCTATTTACTAATTGAATCAACCTAGATAAGAATCACAACTTCTCCTTATAAAATAATAAAATTTAACAAATTAAAAATTTTTCATTTTTCAGAAGTTGAATCTTTTCATTAAAAAAAATCTTATGTCTTAAACCCAATAGGGTAAATAGATATGAGAGTAACCATGTATGTGTAGGGGTATGGGAATAAAGGGGAGCAGAATCTCACACACTGGTCCCCTCCGCCATCTCCTTGAGGGCCACTGAGCCATCACAGAGTTTGAATGTAATTGTGTTCTCTCATCTATTCCTCCAAGAAGTCTCTAATATTTGGTGTGTATTTACACCCCCTTTGGTGATGCAATTATTATGTTGCCATGGAGCCAACTATAGAGCAACCCAAATTATGGTCTTCTTGGCCCTGGGGTTCTATAGGGTGCCTTAGGACTCTTCAGAGTAAGGACACCCAAAAAGGAAGCCCAGCCACTTGCATTCTGTAACTTTATCATCCCATCCCCCATCATGTTACCCAGAGCATCTGTGCTTTTACCTATTTTATCTATTTCAGGGCCATGCAAAAATTCTCTTAAGAAAAAGATCTCTGTTGCTTTAAAAGTTCAAAATCCACCATTTTTTTATTGAAGTATCATTGATATACAATCTAATATTGGTTTCAAGTGTACAACACAGTAGATTAACAGTTCCCCATATTATTAAATCCTCACCCCCACTAGTACAGTTACTATCTGCCAACATAGGAAGATGTTATGCAATCATTGGCTATATTCTCTGTGTTCTATTACCAACCCCATGACCAACTTATATTATGACTGAGAATTTTTCTGCCGCTTTATCCCCTCACCTCCCCATCCATCCACCCCAAACCCTCCCCCAAAGTAACCAGCAGTCACTTTTCAGTGTCTGTGAGTCTACTGCTATTTTGTTCATTTTGTTTTGTTTGTTTTTAGATTCCACAAGTAAGTGAAATCCTATTGTATTTATCTTTCTCAGCCTGGCATTATGTCATTGAGCATAATACCCTTTAGGTCCATCCATCTTGTTGAAAATGGCAGGATTCCTTTCTTTTTTTAAAGTTGAATAACATTCCATTGTGTATATGTACTACCACCTCTTCTTTATTCACTTAGCTATTTATTGATGGACAGTTTGGTTGCTTCCATATCTTGGCTATTATAAATAACGTGGCAACAAATATAGGGGTGCATGTATCTTTTTGAATCAGGGATTTAGTTTTCTTCAGGTAAAATCCTAGAAAAGGAATTACTGGGTCAAAAGGTATTGCTATTTTTAATTTTTTGAGGAACCTCCATACTGCTTTCCACAGTGGCTGCACCAATTTACATTCCTGCCAACAGTATAGGAGGGTTCCCTTTTCTTCATATCCTCACCAGCGCTTGTTATTTCTTATTTTTTGGTTGGTGGCCATTCTAATTGGTGTGAGGTGATAGCCCATTGTGGTTTTGATTTGTGTTTCCCTAATGATTAGGGATGTGGAGCATCTTTCCACGTGCCTGTTGGCCATCTGAATTTCTTCTTTGGAGAAGTGTCTATTCATGTCCTCTGCCCATTTTTTAATGGGGTTATTTGTTTTTTGGGTGTTGAGGTGTATGAGTTCTTTATATATTTGGGATGTTAACCCCTTATCAGATGAGTCGTTTAGGAATATATTCTCCCATACTGTGCGATGCCTTTTTGATCTGCTGAAGGCATTCTTACTGTACAGGAGCTTCTAAGTTTGATGTAGCCTAACAGGCTCTTTTTTTTTTTGATATCATTAATCTACAGTTACATCTGTAACTTCATGGTTACTAAACTCCCAACTTCATCAGATCCCCCCCACTAACCCCATTACAGTCACTGTCCATCAGCGTAGTGAGATGCTATAGAATCACTACTTGCCTTCTCTGAGTTGTATAGCCCTCCGCATGTCCCCCCAACATTATGTCTGCTAATCGTAATGCCCCTTATTCCCCCTTGTCCCTCTCTTCTCACCCATCCTCCCCAGTCCCTTTCCCTTTGGTAACTGTTAGTCTGTTCTTGGGTTCTGTGAGTCTGATGCTGTTTTGCTTTTTCTCCCAGTTTTTTTCTTTGCTCTAATGCTCCTCATATGAGCGAAATCATTTGATACTTGTCTTTTTCCACTTGGCTTATTTCACTGAGCATAATACCTTCTAGCTCCGTCCATGTTCTTGCAAATGGTAGTATTTGTTCTCTTCTAATGGCTGAATAATATTCCATATGTACCACATCTTCTTTAGCCATTCATCTACTGATGGACACTTAGGTTGCTTCCATTTCTTGGCTATTGTAAATAGTGCTGTGATAAACATAGGGGTGCATCTGTCTTTTGGAAGCTGGGCGGGTGCATTCTTAGGGTAAATTCCTAGGAGTGGGATTCCTGGGTCAAATGGTATTTCTAATTTGAGTTTTTTGAGGAACCTCCATACTGCTTTCCACAATGGTTGAACTAATTTGCATTCCCACCAGCAGTGTAGAAGGGTTCCCTTTTCTCCACATCCTTGCCAACATTTGTCGTTTGGGTTTTGGATGTTGGCCATCCTTACTGGTGTGAGGGGATATCTCACTGTGGTTTTAATTTGCATTTCTCTGATGATTAGCAATGTGGAGCATCTTTTCGTGTGCCTGTTGGCCATCTGAATTTCTTCTTTGGACAAGTATCTATTCATGTCCTCTGCCCATTTCTTAATTGGATTATTCGCTTTTTGTTTGTTGAAGTGCGTGAGTTCTTTATATATATTGGATGTCAACCCCTTATCGGATACGTCATTTATGAATATATTCTCCCATACTGTAGGATGTCTTTTTGTTCTACTGATGATGTCCTTTGCTGTACAGAAGCTTTTCAGCTTGACATAGTCCCACGTGTTCATTTTTGCTTTTGTTTCCCTTGCCCGGGGGGATATGTTCATGAAGAAGTCGCTCATGTTTATGTCCAAGAGATTTTTGCCTATGTTTTTTTCTAAGAGTTTTATGGTTTCATGACTTACATTCAGGTCTTTGATCCACCTTGAGTTTACCTTTGTGTATGGGGTTAGACAGTAGTCCAGTTTCATTCTCTTACATGTAGCTGTCCAATTTTGCAAACACCAGCTGCTGAAGAGGCTGTCATCTCTGCATTGTATATCCAAGACTCCGTTATCATACATTAATTGACCGTATATGTTTGGGTTAATGTTTGGATTTTCTATTCTGTTCCACTGGTCTGTGGGTATGTTTTTCTGCCAATACCAAATTGTCTTGATTACTATGGCTTTGTAGTAGAGCTTGAAGCCAGGGAGCGTAATTTCCCCTGTGTTATTCCTCCTTCTCAGGATTGCTTTGGCTATTTGGGGTCTTTTGTGGTTCCATATGAGTTTTAGAACTAATTGTTCCAGTTCATTGAAGAATGCTGTTGGTATTTTGATAGGGACTGCATTGAATCTGTAGATTGCTTTAGGTAGTATAGCCATTTTGACAATATTTATTCTTCCTAGCCAAGAACGTGGGATGAATTTCCATTTGTTAGTGTCCTCTTTAATTTCTCTTAAGAGTGTCTTGTAGTTTTCAGGGTATAGGTCTTTCACTTCCTTTGTTAGGTTTATTCCTAGGTATTTTATTCTTTTTGATGCAATCGTGAATGGAATTGTTTTTCTGATTTCTCTTTCTGTTAGTTCATCATTAGTGTATAGGAAAGCAACAGATTTCTGTGTGTTACTCTTGTATCCTGCAACTTTGCTGAATTCAGATATTAGTTCTAGTAGTTTTGGAGTGGAGTCTTTAGGGTTTTTTATGTACAATATCCTGTCATCTGCAAATAGTGACAATTTGACTTCTTTTTTACCAATCTGGATGCCTTGTATTTCTTTGTTTTGTCTGATTGCCGTGGCTAGGACCTCCAGTACTATGTTGAATAACAGTGGAGAGAGTGGGCATCCCTGTCTTGTTCCCAATCTTAGATGAAAAGCTTTCAGCTTCTCATTGTTAAGTATGATGTTAGCTGTGGGTTTGTCATATATGGCCATTATGATGTTGAGGTACTTGCCCTCCCTCTGTATCCATTTTGTTGAGTTTTTATCATGAATGTATGTTGAATTTTGTCAAATGCTTTTTCAGCATCTATGGAGATGATCATGTGGTTTTTGTTCTTCTTTTTGTTGATGTGGTGGATGATGTTGATGGATTTTCGAATATAATACCATCCTTGCATCCCTGGGATGAGTCCCACTTGATCATGGTGTATGATCCCCTTGATGTATTTTTGAATTCGGTTTGCTAATACTTTGTCGAGTATTTTTGCATCTACGTTCATCAGGGATATTGGTCTGTAATTTTCTTTTTTGGTGAGGTCTTTGCCCGGTTTGGCTTCATAGAATGAGTTTGGAAGTATTCCCTCCTCTTCTATTTTTTGGAAAACTTTAAGGAGAATGGGTGTTATTTGTTCTCTGTATGTCTGGCAGAATTCAGAGGTGAATCCATCTGGCCTGGGGGTTTTGTTCTTGGGTAGTTTTTTGATTACTGATTCAATTTCGTTGCTGGTGATTTGTCTGTTTAGGTTTTCTGTTTCTTACTTGGTCAGTCTAGGAAGGTTGTATTTACCTAAGAAGTTGTTCGTTTCTTCTAGGTTTTCCAGCTTGTTAGTATATAGATTTTCATAGTATTATCTTATAATTCTTTGTATTTCTGTGGGGTCCGTCATGATTTTTTCTTTCTCATTTCTGATTCTGTTTATGTGTGTAGATTCTCCTTTTCTCTTAATAAGTCTGGCTAGGGGTTTATCAATTTTGTTTATTTTTTCAAAGAACCAGCTCTTGGTTTCATTGATTTTTTCTATTGTTTTATTCTTCTCTATTTTATTTATTTCTTCTCTGATCTTTATTATGTCCCTCCTTCTGGTGACTTTGGGCCTCATTTGTTCTTCTTTTTCCAATTTCAATAATTCTGTCTTTAGACTATTCATTTGGGATTGTTCTTTCTTGTTTAAATAGGCTTGCATTGCAATATACTTTCAACTTAGAACTGCCTTTATTGCGTCCCACAGAAGTTGTGGCTTTGTGTTATTGTTGTCATTAGTCTCCATATATTGTTTGATCTCTGTTTTAATTTGGTTATTTATCCTTTGAGTATTTAGGAGCATGTTGTTAAGTCTCCATGTATTTGTGAGCCTCTTTGTTATCTTTCCACAATTTATTTCTAGTTTTATACCTTTGTGATCTGAGAAGTTGGTTGGTAGAATTTCAATATTTTTGAATTTACCCAGGTTCTTTTTGAGGCCTGTATGTGGTCTATTCTGGAAAATGTTCCATGTGCACTTGAGAAGAATGTGTATCCTGCTGCTTTTGGGTGCAGAGTTCTGTAGATGTCTGTTAGGTCCATCTGTTCTACTGTGTTGCTCAGTGCCTCTGTGTCTTTACTTATTCTCTGTCTGGTTGATCTGTCCTTTGGAGAGAGTGATGTGTTGAAGTCTCCTAAAATGAATGCATTGCTGTCTTTTTCCTCCTTTAATTCTGTTAGTATTTGTTTCACATATGTCGGTCCTCCTGTATTGGGTGCATATATATTTATAATGGTTATATGCTCTTGTTGGACTGCCCCCTTTATCATTATGTAATGTCCTTCTTTATCTCTTGCTACTTTCTTTGTTTTGAAGTCTATTTTGTCTGATACAAGTACTGCAACACCTGCTTTTTTTCCTTGTTGTTTGCATGAAATATCTTTTTCCATCCCTTCACCTTTAGTCTGTGTATATCTTTGGGTTTGAGGTGAGTCTCTTGTAAGCAGCATATAGGTGGGTCTTGCTTTTTTATCTGTTCAGTAACTCTGTGTATTTTGATTGGTGCATTCAGTCCATTTACATTTAGGGTGTATCGATAGATATGTACTTATTCCCATTGCTGGCTTTAGATTCGTGGTTACCAAAGGTTCAAGGGTAGCTTCTTTACTACCTAACAGTCTAACTTAACTCTCTTGTTGAGCTATTATAAACATAGTCTAATGGTTCTTTATTTCTCTCTCTTCTTATTTTTCCTCCTCCATTCTTTATATACTAGGTGTTTTATTCTGTACTCTTTTACATTTCCTTTGACTGTTTTTGTGGATAGTTGATTTTACTTTTTGCCTTAGTTAGTATTTGGATGGTCTGCTTTATTTGCTTTGATTTTGTTTTCTCTGGTGACATCTTTTTAGCCTTAAGCGTGTTTTCATCTAGAGTAGTCCCCTTAAGCCCGTCAATCGCTTGTCTGATTTCTGCATTGTCTTTCCTCACTTCCTGACTTAGCTCTTGCATATTTCTCTGTAGATCCATCAGCATGCTTATGACTTTTATTCTGAATTCTTTTTCAGGAAGATTGTATAAATCTATCCTATCAGGTCCTCCCTCTGGGGTTGTCTGAGTAATCTTTGTCTGTGCCATATTCCTCTGTCTTTTCATGGTGAAAGAACTGGTTGCTGGTAGGTGCCACGTGTGTCAGCTGGGAGAACAAAGTCCCTTCCTGCTTGTTGTTCTCCCAGCCCTTTTCTGGGGCCTGAACTGGTTTTTCGCCCACCAGGAGGCAGACTCTGGGATAATCCCTGGAGCTGCCTGTGTTCAGTGTCACCCTCAGCCTAGCATATAGCACTGCAGGGGTTTGAAGTCTCGCTGGGTGCCTTCTGGTCCCCTTGGTGCTTTCCAGCCCTTGATGTGGGTTCTGGGGTCCTTCCTGCTTAGCTGCGCACCTGCCGGAAGTAGATTCTGTGAGGATGTTGTGGGCGGTGCCTCTCCTCTGCTGTTCTGCAGCAGTGGAGGCTCCCGGACACTTTGCGGCGCTGTCCGGGGTGGGAGGGGTATGAATGGGAGGCTGCTAGTCACTGTGGGAAGCCTCCGTGCGGCTGCTTTACCCGGCCGCTGGCCAGGGGGTCTGAAATTCCTCAAGACTCCCAGCCTGCTGGTCTGAGTGCACTGGGACAATTTTGTTCCGCTGTTGGGCCCTTGTCTCTTTAAGACTTTAAGCAAACAAAAAAAAAAACAAAAGAAAGCAAAACAAAACAGAACAAAACAAAACAACAACAACAAAAATGGCACCCATTTTTCTTTTGTCCTGGGGAGCCGGCTGAGGGGACCTGCTTGTTGTCTCCTACTCAGATCCTGCCCTTCTGTTTCTCTAATGTCTGATACACCACACAGTGTGTCAGTGCTCCGGGTGCAGATCACCAGGGCTGGTTATTTGGTGGGCCTGTGCGTCCACTCCTTCCCCGCTCTGATTCTTTTCCTCCCGCCGGTGCACTGGAGTGGGGGAGTGCTCGGGTCACGGCTTTGTATCTTACCCGCTTCCTGAGGCACTGAGTTCTTGCAGGTGTAGCTGTAGCCTGATTGTTGTTCTGTATCTTCTGGTCTCTTTTTTGGGAATAGTTGTATTTTTTGTATTTTCACAAATATATATGGTTTTGGGAGGAGATTTCCGCCACCCTGCTCACGCCGCCATCTTCCCAGAAGTCTAACATGTTCATTTTTAATTTTGTTTCCCTTGCCTTTGGAGTTGCATCTAGAAAAAAATTGTTCATGCTTATAAGTTCAAAAGATTTTTGCCTATGTTTTCTTCTAAAAGTTTTATGGTTTCATCTCTTAAATTTAGGTCCTTGTTCCATTGTGAGTTTACTTTTGTGTATGGAGTTAGTAATCCAATTTCATTCTCTTACATGTAGTTGTCTAGTTTTCCCAACACCAGTTATTGAAGAGGTTGTTTTCCCCATTGTATACTTACGGTTGCTTTATTGTATATTAATTGGCCATACGTAAAAAAATCCACTATTTTGGTGCAGTGGTTCTAAAACACTTTTTCACCACAAAGCACAAGAAAGACGGCATTGACAGGACCCTTACAGGTCCATGGGCATGCCCAGAGTTTTAAGCAGCATTGTCCCTTCTTTGCCTCCCACCCAAGAACACAGACAGGTTTGGGAAATGATGAGAACACTGTTACTATAGAGCTTGTCTTGAATATATGTATTTGTTTTCTATGGCTAATGATTGCTGTCCCCAGCACTGTAAGCAAGAAATAACAGGATGTATTAATATTAACTTTAAAAGATACCTCTTTATTTACATAATAATTCTATCCACATGTAACAGCATTACCCACCATGAAAAACTAAGTTATATAGTTAAAAAGAACTAATATACACCAGTAGGTAACTTAAAGGACTATTTACCTTTTAGCTACCCCATGATTTCTAATTCATCTTCACGTCAGCACTGGAATGTGAGCAGGCCTAAGAGGCCTGATCTAAAGAGTATTTGCTTCCAGTTCTTTCCAAATGATAGAGTTTAAAAGAGATGGAAATTACCAATACTTGGAGGAAGATGAGGGCACAATGTATAGGATTTAACGAGATGATTTGATGTCTTTATTTTTAAAGTCTGATATGTTTTAAATGTGTGTGTGTTTGTGTACATATATATACAAATATGTATATAAAATATTAACTGATGTTTTAGTTATTACCTATAACCAATAATAATTGAAGGTTTTCAAATGATATTGCTCATATAAACATAATCTCCATAATCAACAATCAAACTTATAAATAAAGCAGAGTAAAATCCATTATTACTAAATTTGAGGCAATGCAGCCTTTCCTTTTCCTCTTCAGTCTCCACAAATCCTTTATGCACTCTACACAGTACTGGGATCAGGGATGTACTCACCACTCCAAAACCTAGAGAGTGTGGCTGTTGGCTCTGAGAAGCTACACAGCTTGAAGCCAGAAGGAAATATCTGTGTTTAGGATACATCCCTGACACCCCCAAGAGTGTGAGATGAGGCCTAGTGATCCTCTAAATTCTCCTTTGTAACTTAAATGTGAAAAGATCCATCAAGTGTGTATGTAGGAAGACTTGGGTTATGATCCAGGTATTTTATTTCAAATTCTTTCTTATAAATTCAGACTTGTGCATAGTATCAATTCTGGGGAAAATATTATTATTGCCATACCCTGCCACCCCCAGAAAAAGACAACCTTACCTGACTGTTTTTTCTGATGGAGGGATATCACAAGTTCATGGAAATCTAATTTAAAATCAACTCATCACAAATGTGTAAGAAATAAAATCAGCTGTTTTTACAAATATGTTTCTCTGCTACTGAAATATATATACTTATTATAATATATATGCCTCCCTTCCTTACACCTCCAAAAATTTTTTTTCAGAGACTAAGAAATTTACAGAAATAAGAATATCTCCTACATACAGAAATCGTATGATTAATTATGTTGCTATGTGCCAAACTTTCTATGCAAAATTAGACATGAAATTACACTGGCTATACTTAAATTTTAGTAATTTCATTACAAAATTTACATAAGTACATAAGGATATTTAATTGTAATGTATGTGTGTTTTTAATATTAAAAATTAAAGGTACTTTTAGAACAAAATAGAATTTGAAGGAACCATGGAGATTATGTATTTTTAAAAACCACTTTACTGAGTTTATGATGCACATGAAAAAAGCTGTACATATTTAATATATACAACTTGGTGAGTTTGGAGTTAAGTATACACCGAGAAACCATCACCACAATGTAAGACATAAACATATCCATCACGTCCAAACATTTCCTGCTGCCCTATTTATTGATTTATTTATAAGATCTTCCCTCTTAGCCAAATCTTAAGTATACAATGAGTCAGTTTTAACTATAGGCACAACACTGTACAGTATATCTCTAGGTTTTATTGATCTTTTACAATTGAAATGTACCTTTTGACTAATACCTCCCTGTTCCCTCCTCCTCCCCATCCCTGGCATCTACCATTCTACCATCTGCTTCTAGGAGTTTGACTATTTTAGTTTCTTCATATGAGTAGAAGTCATTTTATATTCCCACATACATACCTGTATCTCCTACAACCCCCATTACCAACTCTACCAAATCAAGCCCAAATTCAATGAAATTATAATATAGAAATCGTGACTAAAATCTGTCAGCTAATTGGCATTAACAGAATGAGGACCAAGAGTTTTGTAACTGATATTTAATTGGGGGATGTTTCAGCTTTAAAGGTGTGGGGAAAGACATTACAATAGCCTTTATATAGCTCTATCTTGCGTGAACACTGAGCTTTTGGGTAGAGTAGTGGGGGACTGAGGCCCAGGGAGGGGGGGACAAGAAGCCAGGGGTAAATATAAGGAACCAAAGGGCAGCAGCAAGAGGGGCCCAGGAAGAGAGAGCCCACTGGAAACACTTCCTGATGGAGCAGGGAGGACACCCGTGGGCAGAGTTTGACCACTACTTTTCAGTCCCTTAACTCTTATTAGCCAACTGTAATCTAGTATCTGCTTGTCTTAACACTGCTTTAGTACATGAAGGAAAGGGCTCTCTCCTCATCTGGGGACTATGAAGAAGAGGAAGTCGGATCAACAGGGAGTATGGCAACCAGATGGCCAGTGACAATCAAGACCTGAGAGGGCAGTTAAATAAAAAGAAACAGGACAAGTAAGGTTCCAAAAAATTCTCAAAAATACCCAGAAGGGAAATGAATTTTTGTGGGCAAGGAAATGAGAGTCTGCATAACTTTTATTTGGATATTAATGAAAAAGATAATCACAAAAGGCTGGAAAATATAAAGCACTCCAGTTACACTTGGATTATCTAGAACATTCTACTCACAGATATGAGATCCCTTCTCAATGAATCTGGAGTTACAGCATAACTAATTATATTATAATATCTTGACATATGACAACTTGTTAAAACACTCTACCTTCTTTACTTGAGGAAGCAAAGTTATCTCCAACTGGAATGCTTGTATCTGTTTTCTACTGCTGTATATCCTCAGGGAATGAGGGAAAGGAACCGAGAGAGACAAGAGAACTAACATTCATTAAGCACCCACTAAGTCCAAAGTGCTTTTTAAACATTGTCTACATTTAATTCATAGCAAACCTTCTGAAGGAGGCATTTAAAATACTGTTTTATAGATCAAGAAATTAGGGCTCAAGGTTAACTCACTTATCCAAGATGACAGTGTTTCTCAAGCCTGAGTAAAGAATAGATCCTTTTTATAAGAATCACCAAGAATATATCAAGTCTCTGATTTAAAACACATTGATCTAAGACGAATTAGGAAAGTACCTTTCAGTTATGAATTACCACAATAAAAAGAAAGCTTATGCACGTAAGGTTAAACAGTAATTTTAAATATCATCATTGAACTGAAAACACACACACACATACACAGACTTCAAAATACAAGAACCTGAGAAGGATGTCTTCAGACCCCTAGGTATCCACAGACTCTTGAGAAACATAACTCTTTTACCATACTCTCATTATTTCAGTAGCAGTCGTCAATACATGGACTGAACAGTGCTCTATATCATAATAAGTAAAATTTTAAATTGTTGAAACTCATTTTTAAGCTCACAGTCTGCAATCTGACATGAAAATCCATATTCTGATTTCTACTTTGTATACAAACTTCCACAATGTAATGTGTTAAAGCTTTGTTAAAATAGGTCAGCATCAGAAGATCAAAGTTATGACACTGTCATGCTGTGTAAGGTCATTATTTCTCGAGTTGGTTTCCCCCAGGGTGTGTCCTGCTCCCATGAGCACGTTCAACTGGTTTGAATAGCCTGAGACTCTTGCTGGGAAGTTATTCTGGCCTTTCGGCCCCTCCCCCTCAATGGCCTGCCTTGCTCTAGGATCAGTTTAAACACACTAGTTACAACTGGTTCTCTGTATATCTTACCCTTTAAGAGCAATTTCATACACAAATTCCAGGGTTCAACTCACATGATACAAATTTAGGTTGTAGAACAAACTGTCCACTTCAAGTAGGAATTTCCTTTATACCAGTAACTGCAAATACCACTTTAACAAAGATGTGATTTGGCCATCTTCCAGGGTTCCAATATGATCCCTCTTTGCACTGCTAGAGATAACAGGTAAAAGCAAAAAATCTACACGTACAGATGGAAAACACATGTATAAATCAGGCACCAGGTCATAATCAATGCATTCTTCTTAGGAATTCAGACTTTATTTTCTTGAATTTCTTTTGTAGACATTCATTAATAATTTTTTAAAGATCTATACACCTAGAGATTAAATCCCATTAAACATTACAAAGGGAGGATTATTTCTGATTGGGAATGGGCCCCTTTCCCAACTGGGATTTCATTTGCTACCCTTTAGACTGCATAACTAGTTCAAGTGGATTCAAGGACCTGATCTGTTAGTGGATATTTGAGTTTGTAACAGAGAAACTAGGTGAACTAACCTAGAGCATTTACTGCTGTCAGAGACTATGTCATGCTTTAGCTACTTACCTCATTGAATCCTAGTAGCTCTGATAGATAGCTATTATTATGCAATTCTAAAAACTATCTTTTCACCCAGACAACCAAATACTGCAGGGCAGCAGGGGCCTTTGGAATCTCTGTTAGAGGGCCTTAGGAGACACACTATAGGGGAATTAGAAACTGTGCATAGCAAACACATTGTTTTTAGATCGGACGTTTAGTTGTTGTTGTTCAGAGAGATGAAGAAAGTGGTGTGGAAGGACTCATTGACTCTCCCCTGCAGTTACTCTGGATGGACCTGCTTCAGGTGTTGCTGCTTTGCAACAGCAGTGAGGACCAGCCCTGTGGGAGGAAGAGCTCATCATGAATCCTAGATAATACATAGATACAGATGATAAAAATGCATGTGATTTCAACCATTGTGGAAAGCAGTATGGAGGTTCCTCAAAAAATTCAAAATAGAAATACCATTTGACCCAGGAATCTCATTCCTAGGAATTTACCCTAAGAATGCAGCAGCCCAGTTTCAAAAAGACAGATGCACCCCTATGTTTATCGCAGCACTATTTACAATAGCCAAGAAATGGAAGCAACCTAAGTGTCCATCAGTAGATGAATGGCTAAAGAAGATGTGGTACATATACACAATGGAATATTATTCAGCCATAAGAAGAAAAAAAATCCTACCATTTGCAACAACATGGATGGAGCTAGAGGGTATTATGCTCAGTGAAATAAGCCAAGCCAAAAAAGACAAGTATCAAATGATTTCGCTCATATGTGGAGCATAAGAGCAAAAAAAAAAAAAAAAAAAAACTGAAGGAACAAAACAGCAGCAGACTCACAGAACCCAAGAACGGACTAATAGTTACCAAAGGGAAAGGAACTGGGAAGTGTGGGTGGGAAAGGAGGGATAAGGGGGAAAAGGGGCATTACGAGTAGCAGACATAATGTTGGGGGGCACAGGGAGGGCTGTACAACTCAGAGAAGACAAGTAGTGATTCTATAGCATCTCACTATGCTGATGGACAGTGACTGTAATGGGGTTGGTGGGGGGACCTGATGAAGTGGGGAGTTTAGTAACCATAATGCTGCACATGTAACTGTAAATTAATGATACCAAAATAAAAATAAAAATAAATAAAAAATAAAATAAAAAATAAATAGTAAGAGTGAAAAAATGCATGTGATAACTAAAAAAAAAAAGGAAGTAGGTAGAAGTCTAAATTGCATTTTTCATTAGGAAAGAGCTAGTCATAAAACTGTAGAGATGTGAGGTTTTTATAACCAAATGGGAACCATGTTTTACGGCCTCCCAAAAGTATGTTTTCCATTGCTCTCTCTGCACTCCTGAAAAGCTGACCTGATTTAGGAGGCGTTTTTCCACTTGAAATGTCTAAATATACCAGCTCAAATATAGGGTG
The DNA here is from genome assembly GCA_029783875.1 of Phataginus tricuspis. Lineage (NCBI taxonomy): Eukaryota > Metazoa > Chordata > Mammalia > Pholidota > Manidae > Phataginus > Phataginus tricuspis. The sequence continues at coordinate 29,459,708 of JAQQAC010000477.1, read as the reverse complement.
TCAGTGAAAAATGAAATCCAAGCTGTGTATTTTTTCTTTCACTGGTAAGAGCAGCCAGCTGTTCTCATGTGCCCACCTTGGCAGGGAAGCTGGAAGCCAGTGAGTGCCTGGGAGAGAAGAGGTGACGAGGGGCACACTTGTCTGCAGATGCCACAGCTGGCCATTCAAGTTGCATTGATTCCCATGTTGATACTGGAACCCTTACTAAAGGTTAAAACTGAAAAAAGTTGGGGTTTTGTCTTAATTCTTTGACCTCTATCTAGCAAAAAGAATGAATATTAAATCAATCCTATAACATTTCACCTTTTGTAAACATTGGCAGGGTAATTTGCCAAGAGGAAAAGAAAAAAAATGTATTGCTAATAGTTTCCACCCTTGCCCCTTTCCTTGATTTTGTTCCTTCCCCTTTCCGTCCTTTCTTCTAACAAATGAAGACCTAAACAATAAATTTGTTGTTTAATATCCATGTACTATTAAATTAAGAAAGATGAAACTGACAAAACATTTTTTTCCCTTAATAATAAACTGCAGTCAGTGACTGAGCAGTTTTCAGTTCAGGGTGTGTTTGTTTTGACCAGTGTGAGTCTGCAGGCCTTTAGGACTGAAGCTGATATCTGGGACATGCCACTGGAGGTGTTAGATAGCGAGTGTCCCGAGTCCGCAGAAGGCGGAAGCAGGCAAGGCTGCATCTCCTCTGTGCTCTCTACCAGCAGCTTCCCTTTCTGTGATTCTTTAACTCCCTTCCGTTGCCGTTTTGCCAGCGTTGACCAGAAACGTCAAGACTGTTTGCTGTCTCAAATCCCACAGTATCCATGACCTTGCACAGAATGTACATAATTTCTAAAAGGGAAATGGCAGAATTGGTGGCAAACTTTTTTATATAGTCTTTTCTTTCCTGGGAACAATAGCTATCTTGAAAGAACAACTCTACAAAAAATGCTATGCTTCACTGGGGATTCAGACAATTACAATATGAACAAGACTCAGTTAGATCAGCCAACGGACAGATACCAAGTTCACAGCTTCTAGGCTGAGTTAGAAATTAGATTCCCACCCCTCTTTCCTGGCCCCCGCCCCTCCCGTCTCCTCACATATGAGCCAATTATAAAATAAGAACTTAGCAATGCTTATGTCCTCAAGCAAAATCTGAAGGATGGTTTAACTTTCGCCAGAAAAGACAGGCAGATCTCATGAGACAAAGACGAGGCTGTTTTATTTCACTAAGAAATTAAATAAGGTATCAAACCAGGAGCTGCCCCAGAAAAGAGTTTGAAGTGTGCATATTTCCTAGCGTTTCAGGTCTTTGCAACCCATGGGCCAGCAGCCCCTCCCTGCTGCCCAGCTGCTGGGAGGTGGGCATCTGTTTCCTGCATACCACTCAGCCCTCTCCAAAGCCACTCTCAAAAAGGGACCTTGGAGGAAGGTTTCAGTCAATGTCACTATGGAGTCAGTTTAAGTAAATTTGTTAATGTTATGAAGTGTGTTTTGGAGATAATAGTCTTATCTTTAATTATGGAATAAAAGGCTTTTCCTTTCTCAAAAGAACTTCAGGCCTCATTATGAAGATCTAGGACTGTGGTGGAGGCCTGCAGACAGAAAATACCCTGTACTACTCTTAAGACTGATTTCTTTAATTAGGTTTAGATCAGGCCCACCAACGGCAATGAGTCTGTGTAAACATGTCCCATACAATCTGCATTTGAAAGATTTTTGTACATTTGTGACATTTGTACTTTGCAAGCTCCATTTCCCTGGCATAGTAAAAACACCTATTATAAATTGCCTTTTCTTAAAATTAATGATAGTAACGCATCTTGGCATAATGTTTTCACAGCATCAGCCTCATGACAACCTGGGAAGTGGGCAGAGCTGGCCTGGTCTCCTCATTCTGCAGATTGGGAAATCAGTGCCTGGAAAAGCTGAGGACTGTGGTTAGGGTCAAAGGACCCAGCTATTCTCAGAATTCCTTTTTTGTACCAATGGGTCCCAAATATGACATCAGAATCAGATTCCTAGATCCCACGCTAAGAGATCTAGAGTAGGCCTGGAATCTGCATGTTTGCAGATTCCTTAGTGATTCGCAGGTTCCTTAGTGATTCTACAGACAGATTCACCCTAACGATCATGATAAGTACTCAGGTAAGGAGAGGAAACGCTGACATAGCATGCTGTCTCCGGCAATCATCCCCTCAAATCAGCTCTACATTCAGTTGATGAGTCCTCAATGGCACAGACCTAGAGGAGGTAGAATAGAGATATAAAGAAGGCAGAGAATCCAGATTTGGCAAAAGAGCAGAAAACTGAAGATTAATTCCAAATTTGTAGTCTAGAGTGCGGTCTATACAAAACATTGATTCAGATTCCCCCATCACACCAAAGGGAGGAGTCCAGAGTTGCTGCTGACCTTACACAGAGCTAGTGCAGAAAACCTGAGAAAGCTACTCCTTCCAGAAACCCAAAGTGGCATCCTGGAGGACTGAAATCCTACCTCTGGTCCACCAAGGAGCCACTTAGTGTCTAGAAAGCACAGAATGTTTTTCATGCCCATGTTTTAACAAACATAAAACTTCAAACTAGTTGTTGGATTGTGTAAGATGTGAAATACAAGGATTATCCTGAAAATAAAAGGCATTCAGCAGCAGGAAGTCAAATGCAAGGTGGCTTTTTCCATCAATTCACAGGGAGCTTTTAGTCTTAAGGAGAAATGTGATAACTGGCGCCAGACTGCCTGGGTTCAGCGCCATGACTCAGTAGTGTATAAACTACATCACATTCCTTTGCCTCTCTGACCCTCACTTTCTTCATGTCATAGGATTACTGTGAGGCTTAACAGCATGAAATCATCCAAAATTTTGTATTTTCTGAATTTTCATGACTTACTGAGTGGCAACTTCAATTTTTAAAGAATATTATCATAAAACATAGCAATGAGGCTAATAAAGAGCAGTAGCAGGCACTTAGTAAATGTTATTTATTTGTTAAAACAGTTTCTATTCTTAGTTTTAAAAGGTAATGAAAAAACAATAGAATATTTGATGTTTCAGTTTCTATGAGACATACATAATCACCAAATCTATCAATTAGTGGTCTCAGGGTGCAAACACTATAAATCCACTCTGGCTAACAGAAGCCAGTAAAAGGAACTGATTGGAAGTTATGGGGTAGCTCACAGAAGCAAAAGCTGAGGAACCAGGTCTCAGTAAGAACAGGATCCAGTCAGCTAGAGATTTAGTGTCAGGAACCAGATGGCAGTCTCTTCAGGGCCTTGCCCTTGGGATGAATGAGCCACAGTCTTTATTTCAGATGGTGTGTTACTCATTTAAGATTCAAATTCCAGAGTACCTATTGGCCTGGCTGGGGTTGTGTGCACATCCCTCCCTAGGAAATAATGGTACATTCTAATTGAAACTTCCACTCAGACCCCAAGGGTAAGTAAAATTAGGGTTACTGTTACCAGATGGCAACATGCTAGGCAGGCAAAGAGGACAGATGTCCACCATTTTACCATCTGGTTATATTCAAAATGTTCTTTTATACAAGTTGGTTGGAATCTGTTTACATTTTGCCACAGATACCAAAATATGTGTCCTCTGGCTAGCCCCCAAAAGAAGCCAGTTTCACTCACAATGCACTAGAAATAACATTACCAATATTCTTTAGCCTAAGCTCCCTAAGGATTCTTAAGCCTGACCTTAAATGTAAGTCCTTCCCTTTCAAACCCATGTATGTATTGAGAAAAACAGACAGGAACATGTGGTCCACGTGAAGCTACTGGAGGCTGGTCCATTAATTCCATATTGATGTATTGAGGAAACACTGCAAAAAAAAAAAAAAAAGATGAGGGGTGGAAGAATCTGATTCCGTGCATCACTGAAAAGAGCAATAGAAGGTTCCAAAGGAAATATAGAGTTTTCAAAAAGTTAAAAATTGACTCACACAAATAAGAAATGAATATGTATCGCAGATTTTATTCAACCCATTAACTAATGAGAAAACCAGGAGAATGGTAAAACTGGTGCACAGAGCATTTTGAGAAAATGGGTATTTATATGCATTTTGAAGAAGGATGTTAGAATATGATTCCTAGGTTGGATATTAAACTAACAAAGTCTTGCCCAAAAATGAAACCATAATCACCATAATTTCTGGTGCTTTTTATACCAGACAGAAATCATTTGCATCTGTATGGGAAACAATATAAATTAAAATGTAACTTCCCAAAGTCTGAGCTTTTAATCAGTAGGGAGAATAGTGAGCCTCAAGTACAGGCGCATGCCTCAGAGAAACTGAGGAAGTCCTGACGGTGTCAGGGCCTTGCTAAACCCGGCCCCGTATGATGAGGAGGAGACGTGATGCAGTCTCTCAGATTTATTTCCAAGCTCTGGATAGCTTTTCTTTTTTTTTTTTTTTTTTGGCCTTCCTGTAATTTATTTTATTTATTTATTTATTTATATTTTTTTACAATTTATTTTGGTATCATTAACCTACAATTACATGTACAATATTATAGTGATTAAACTACCCCCTTCATCAGGTCCCCCCCACCAACCCCATTACAGTCACTGTCGATCAGCATAGTGAGATGCTATAGAATCACTACTTCTCTTCTAAGTTGTACAGCCCTCCCCGCGTCCCCCCCAACATTACATCTGCTAATCGTAATGCCCCTTTTTCCCTCTTATTCCTCCCTTCCCACCATTCTTCCCCAGTCCCTTTCCCTTTGGTAACTATTAGTCCGTTCTTGGGTTCTGTGAGTCTGCTGCTGTTCCGTTCTTTCAGTTTTTTTCTTTGTTCTTATACTCCACATATGAGTGAAATCATTTGATACTTGTCTTTTTTGGCTTGGCTTATTTCACTGAGCATAATGCCCTCTAGCTCCATCCATGTTGTTGCAAATGGTAGGATTTGTTTTCTTCTTATGGCTGAATAATATTCCATTGTGTATATGTACCACATCTTCTTAATCCATTCATCTACTGATGGACACTTAGGTTGCTTCCATTTCTTGCCTACTGTAAATAGTGCTGCAATAAACATAGGGGTGCATCTGTCCCTTTGAAACTGGGCTGCTGCATTCCTAGGGTAAATTCCTAGGAGTGGGATTCCTGGGTCAAATGGTATTTCTATTTTGAGTTTTTTGAGGAACCTCCATACTGCTTTCCACAATGGTTGAACTAATTTGCATTCCCACCAGCAGTGTAGAAGGGTTCCCTTTTCTCCACATCCTGGCCAACATTTGTTGTTGTTTGTGTTTAGGATGTTGGCCATCCTCACTGGTGTGAGGTGATATCTCATTGTGATTTTAATCTGCATTTCTCTGATGATTAGCGATGTGGAGCATCTTTTCATGTGCCTGTTGGCCATCTAAATGTCTTCTTTAGAGAAGTGTCTATTCATGTCCTCTGCCCATTTCTTAATTGGGTTATTTGCTTTTTGTTTGTTAAGGTGCGTGAGTTCTTCATATATTTTGGATGTCAACTCCTTATCAGATACATCATTTATTAATATATTTTCCCATATTGTAGGATGTCTTTTTGTTCTACTGATGGTGTCCTCCGCTGTACAGAAGCTTCTCAACTTGATATAGTCCCATTTGTTCATTTTTGCTTTTGTTTCCCTTGCCCGGGGGGATATGTTCACGAAGAAGTAGCTCCTGTTTATGTCCAAGAGATCTCCGCCTATGTTTTTTTCTAAGAGTTTTATGGTTTCATGACTTACATTCAGGTCTTTGATCCACCCTGAGTCTACCTTTGTGTATGGGGTTAGATAGTAGTCCAGTTTCACTCTCCCACATGTAGCTGTCCAGTCTTTCCAACACCAGCTGCTGAAGAGGCTGTCATCTCCCCATTGTATATCCAAGGCTGGATAGTTTTTCTTAACAAGAGGATGTTAGCAGGGACCAAGGACTTAGGGGATGAGGGAGCAGTGGCAAGAGGAGGCCTCTGGCTGGGAGAGTATCACAGGTAGGAGAGGTCTCTGTTCCATGGCAGGGAACGAGAGGGGAGGCCTTCCTCTACACAAGGAATTCCTATGTCAGGTGTTCTTGAAGGAAAAACCACAATTAACATTTGCAATGATGGCAAGTCATGGCGGGTACTTCATGAATAAGACACCAAAAGGCTTATATGGATACATACTAAATTGCATTTATTAAAATGTTTTGATTGATTAAATACCCTTGCTGTGTGCCTGATGCCACACAAATTTTACTGCCTATTAACTTACTATTTTTAGGCTTCTGTTCCTTTCTGCAAGTGGAAGACAATTTTCTTTCTTATCTCCTTAGTTTTTGAAATTCCTAAAAATCAATTTTTTTGTCTCTTAAATCAGTAATTCAAGACAAAGCAGCATAACTCCAACAATATCTATTTTAAAAGTACATTGTAATTTTATCATCCTAGAATGAAAGTACTTCCATTTTTAGGAAATCATATTTCTCAGGACATAAAAAAGGAAAGGATTTTTATTTTTTAGGACTCTTTTCCCCTGCTACTATTTGACACAGGGAATGGATGAGATGACCTCTAGGATTCCTTTATATTATTGTTGTCCCAGAATTCTATGTTAACTAGATTTCTCAGATGCTCCTATAACACATCAGTAACAGATCATTAAATGTATACATTGTGGCAGACTTTAGTAATTTATCTTTTAAGTTTCCTGTCATCAATACATTTAATATATAAATTATGTGCTAAGAACATTTGCCATACTCCGTAACTAAGTTACAGGCACCTTAAGACCTGGGCTCTTGTGATCTTGCACAAATATAAATCTAACAATGTGCTTAGCATATAGTAACTGTTCAATAAAATTTTTTGATTGAATGGATGAGCATTATTTAATATCCAGAGATTGAGATTCTAATTAGAAAAATCAGTAAAATTGTTGTTCCCCCTAAAATTCAAAACCACTGTGAAAATATTGACAAAACACACATTAAAAAAATTATCTTACCCCATTTGAGAATGGTTTATATTTTAGAATATGAAAAGGAAAAGACAGAAAACAGAATCCTTTAATATTAATCATTATTATCACAGGTAAAGCAATGATTCAGATATTACTGACAGTATTAGAAGTCCATTGCTGGAGAATTATTCAGAGCATCCAAGTCATTTTTTGCTCTATTCATATCTCATTTCTTTCTGTCATTATCTGCAACTATCACAACATGAAGCTTTTTGTTGTTTTGTTTTGCTGTTGTTACCAAAAAGTACTAAATAATTAATTTCTAACCTTCTGGGTCACAGTTTTGGAAAACCTTTATGCTCATTTAACACTAAGTTCTGTTTCAGTGTGTTTTTGGGCATGTGTCTTTCGGAACGCCCTTTCAAAATTAAAAGCAGATTGTGCAAGTTCTTTGTCTGAGAACAAACTAACTTCAGGAAGTCTAACTGTGGTTAGGTAAAACAACAAAATTTGATGTTAAAAGCTGACTCCCAGGAAAACTATTCTATTTTGTTTGGAAAAGGACTGTCAGAATTCATACTGGTAGGAACATGTGGTATTACTGTAATTATTTACTTTCTTGCTTTTGCAAGGGGGTACAGAGCAGGGGACTGGGGAAAATGTATTTTTGGATCTACAGGAAAGTTCCTAATCAATTAATCCAATAAATACTATTTCCATCTTTTCAGACACTGCTTAGGCGCTGGTGATAGTGAACTAGATACACAAGTTGTCAGCCCTGAAGACTTTGCAGCCTCGTAGCTGAGACAGACAATAAACAAGTATGCAAAATAATAAAAAAATATAATTAGAGATTGTGGAAAGTAACATGAGGAAATAAAAAGGGTTCATGATAAGGAGTGTAGGAAAAGAGAACCACTTTAGATAGGTTCATCAGGAAAATCCTCTCTGAATAGCTGTATTGATTAGAACTCTTTATGTTATAAATACAAATGGCAAAAACAAACTGACTTGAACAATAAAGAGAATGTATTGATTTGTCTGATGATACACCTAATCTCCCACAGGGTTTGGTCTAGCAGCTCAAAGCCGTTCCAGATCTTCAGCCCATCTCCCACCTCTGCTTTCCTCACTGCTCCACACAGTTACTACTCTTCACACTTACCACCACCACCACACCATCCATCACATATATAAATATATTCCCGTTCATGAGCATAACTACTATCCAATATGCCAGGGAAAGAGGGAGGTCTCTTCTAAAAGCTCTTAATGAATAGAAAGGAACTTTCCTTTCCCAGAAGCCCTAATAAATGTCTTGTCACATCTTTGCTCTGATTGGATTACAAGTCCATCCCTGAATGAACCACTGTGGCCAGGGTAATGGAATATGCTTATTGGCTCAAGCCAGTTGGGACCATGCCTGGAGCTGAACATGGGGTCCATCCCACCTAAACCACAAGCTTTAAAGTGGGGCAGGAGTGAAACTCTATAGTAAAATTGGGTCAGTCTCTTACCAAAAGGATGGATGGATGGATGTGGACTGCAAAACAACAGAAGCCTTCTCTACAAGGGGATGACATTTAAACTGAAAGCTGGAGAAGCCAACCATGTACTAGAGCAGTAGGGAGGGTTTCATGTACCAGGAACAGCAAATGAAAAGGTCCAAGGCAGAAAGAGCTTGGCATTCACAAGGTATTTGTGAAATAGATCATTACTAAACTCTGATAATTTAATCAAGAATTCTTTCCCAACAAAAAAAGATAACTGAGAAGGAACATGTTAATTCTAGGGTAACATGCCTACCTTGGATCTGCTTTCCCATATTCAGATATTTTCCCTACTATAATAAATAGCTTCACAAGAGCTATTTCAATAATGTAGGTCCATAATATGGTATACAATATCACACATGGTAAAACTAAATAATTTGATGTGAATTCCATATTTGATGACTATTCAGGCAAAATTGGGGAGTATGAGTGAGAAAAATTTCCTTCAGTTACTTGGTAAAGATTTGCTTGAATTACGGGATTAGTAGCAAATACAGTTGCTTTTCTACTCTAAGCAGTGAAGTGAGAATAAGGTGCTATAGTAAACAGTATCCCAGGTCTCACTTCAGATTCTGTATTATGAGTTAAGCTGAAATTGAGTCTTTTCAGTCATTGTTTGGCTGACTTCTGGAATTGTCCTTACACGAGAGTCTAGTATAGTTAAATGGAAAGAGTTAAACCGATTTTGAAATCAGCTGGGGCCTCAATTTCAGCTAAGCCACTTGGTAGTTGTTTGAGTCAGCAAATTGGTGAAACTCCTAGAGCCTCAGTTTGATCATCTGTAAAATGGCATACGAAGACGCACCCCTCAGAAGTATTTTGAGGCTTATGACATGGTGCATATGATAGCATCCAGTGCAGTATGACCAATAGAACATGCTCAACAGATGTGGTCGTTTCCTCTTGTTCCTTTCCTTAGGACTCTAGGTTGAAATCATAGTCACTAAATTAAGGAAAATGTGCTCCTTCTGGCAAGAAGACATTGATTATAGGATAGTTTTAGCTCTCAGGGATCATACTGATGAATTCCTCAAGAAACAACATACAAGTATTTGACTCAAGCAATTAAAAAAAATTCAGTCATAATAATGTAATTAGTGCTGAGATTTATTAAGACCTTAATAACCCATACCTAAAAATAATTTGAATTATTTTTTGCAATGATAGCAAAGCACCCACAGACAAATAAGAACAGTGGGTAAAAGAAAACAAAGCATTTATTAACTTTTGAACTTTTGGAAGAAACTGAGAGTTTCTCAGAAATATTTTTTCACCTCAAACTATAATAGAGATTATTGGGAGCAAAGTGCTAGAGGGAGGCAGGTGAGGGCTTTCAAGTAACCACTGGAAATACATAAATTCTAGGTCTTGGTTAAATAGCCCTTCTTCCTACCTTCTTCAATCAACCTTTCTGAGAACCAGACTTCACTGCAAGCCTCTGAAAAGGCAGAATGAAAGGAAGGAAAATAGAGAAAGGAAGAGGGGAGGAAGAAGACATCTCCACCTTCTCACCAACCTAGAAAATTGCCCTTTCATTGCTACTTTGGGCTAAGCCACTATCTGTTTCCATTCAGGCCTCTTGAAGAGAGGAATGGCCTCGTTTCTTCTTTACAAAAATTTTATTAGAATACTATACCCCACCAAAAGTAGAAGTGTCTAAAATAGAAAGTTAAAGTCCTACATAATCTCACTTCCCGGAAAAATCTGTTTGAGACAGCACTTTTTAGTTTTGTTACTATGAATTTCATAAATAGATGATAGATAGGTAGATAAAATAGATATAAAACACAGAGTTGTAAGGAGATCTAACTACTCTATAGTCCACATTTTTCCACTTAGTAAAGCAAAGATATCCTTCTATATCAATATTCATTAATTAATTTATTTAACAAGAATGTATTGAGCTCCTACCATACACTAGGTGCTTTCTGGGCATTTAGGATAAACATATATTTAGATCACTAAATTTTCATATCTAATAAAATGTTTTTAAAAATTCAACCTGATGACTTAATCATACTTTATGTAAATTTTGTTTTATTGACATCAGGGACCTGAAGTTTATTCTTATTTAATATGGGCCAACACAGTTTAGAAAAGGAAGACTTTCTGTGAGGCCCAAGTGTCAAACAAGAATGTAATAGAACCATTGGCATTAGACCCTTGGAAACAATTTTATCATCTTGCTTGTCTCACTTCCAAGAGCACCTTGATCCTGTTTTATCACCTCTTTCCCCTAATGAGAGGATCAGGGGAGTATACAGGAATTTTTCATGCAGCACTCCCAGCTCATAGACTTCCTGGTCCAGGATTTAAATTCTAGAGACAAACAGGAGAGGAAGCACAGTATCAAAAGCTAAAACACTAGATTGTGGAAGTTCAAAGCTAGAGGATATATAAAAATATCAAGTAGTTCCAGTCTTTCATATTCTATATAAGGATACCTAAAAATGAAACCAGAAATCCTGATAATTTATGTGTTCATTTATTATTATTTTTTTATAATTTATTTTGGTATCATTAATCTACAATTACATGTGCAATATTATGGTTATTAAACTACCCCCTTCATCAGGTCCCCTCCACCAACCCCATTACAGTCACTGTCTCAGCGTAGTGAGACGCTATAGAATCACTACTTGTCTTCTCTGAGTTGTATAGCCCCCCATGCCCCCCCAACATTACATCTACTAATCATAATGCCCCTTTTTCCCTCTTATTCCTCCCTTCCCACCCATCTTCCCCAGTCCCTTTCCCTTTGGTAACTATTAGTCCGTTCTTGGTATGTGTTCATTTAAATGCAGCACTTGGCTTATATTTAATGTATTCAGTAGTATTTCCTCATTAGCCTTTATGTTCAGGATTACAGAGCAAGACAGCTCAGACAGCTTCCAGCATTCCTAATTACATCCACATTCTATAGAAGCTATTTGGTAGTGAAGTCAGGACTTAAACCCACACAGTCCAACTCCAGAAAAAAGGCTCTTAACTACCACCTTCTATTACCACTTATAAGTTGTAACCTTTGCAAGTTTCACCTCCCTAAATCTCAGCTTCTGCATCGAAAAATAATTCTTCTCTCATGGGGTTATTATAATGATTATCCTTGTACTTATGATTATAATTATTGATCATACATGTATATTATTTTGTCTAGAACTTTAAAGAATATGAGATTTTACCCTACTTGCAAGTTAACAAGTTAGTCATGGGTGTTGACAGAAGACATGAGACTCCTGAATCAGAGGAAAGGGCAGTTTATTACTCACAGCAATATCACTGTCAGAATATCAGCATTTGCACCAGTCGCCTGAGCTCTAATTCTGCATAGTGATGTAAAGTAGGCCACTTTGTGTCCCCTGTACTTGCAGTGGGCTGTATTACAGGAGAGAACCTCAAGTTTAATGAACCCAACTATTTGACAGTGGCAGTAAAGCTGACTTCTATTCAGGTTTTTGTATGGACATTTGTTTCCATTTCTCTTGGGTAAAGACCTAAAAGTAGGATTGCTGGGTAATATGATTGAGCATATGTAGAAATACCCTTTAAAATAGATAGGAACAAAGGCTGGCAATGCCTCTGCTTACAAGACATGCAGAAATATGAGAGGCCAGTTAGATGGCATATAAAAAGTGTTCAATAAAGAATAGTCATTATTATCAGACACATTATTGCCTAAGACTAGCCTTGGACAAGCTATTGGAACATTTATTCATTCCATGGAAAGAATTAAAGATCTTGGAGGAACGGTACTTCCTACCTGCTTTCATTTCTCTTGAGTTGAATGCATCATTCTAATAGGAGATATCCATTTTGGATTGAAGATAAAATCTCCTAGGAGACCCCAGATAGGAAGTCAATAGATAATGCTTATTATGTTAATAGTAGCTGCTTCCCTGACACTTGACTTTTGTAATACTTCCCAACATTGGATTATTCAGGCAAGTGACAAAATTGAAGCTGTCTATGATTACAAATTACAAGCTTCAGCTCAAACTGTGCTCATAATCTTCTGTTCCCAAATGCCTGTAGACAGCAAGCTTCTGCTTGTGCCCAGGGAGCTCCAGCCTGCCCACGACCTCCCATTTCTGCCCTCCAGATTTTGGACATGATTAGCCAAATTTCTTGCAAAAGTACATATATATGTATCTCCATATACATACAAAAATTTACACATTACTTATGCCTCTCTGACCAAACCCTGAATGAACAGAATTTAGTACCAAAAATGATTGCAGAGGACCAGAACTTAAGGATGGATTCTCTGAATTAGTCCTGGGTTTTCTGAAATTGGTTCTCTAATCTGATTAGATTTAAAGGTACTAAAGTAGGTGTGGGTAAAGGCTAATAAAGAGAAGGTAGAAATGAAGAAGGTAATTTGGCTGCTCAAAGTATGGGCTGGAAACTGGAAGGGGTGTGGTCACAAAGTCTTTCAACCAATCCCGCAGTACTAGATTCATGCCTTACCACGTATTTTTCCTTCTCTAGGCCTACAAATCCTGAGTCTACTGAGGTCTGCAGAATGATACGATTTGCTTCCGGAATCCCTTCTTACAGGCACCTAAGCTGGGTAACTTTCCCACATTAAATCCATTACCATTCCTTAATCTTATTTCTATCTCCAAAAATTGGTGAAATCTGTTTTATCTTCTTCCACTCTTATCACCTTATTATTTGTCTATTTTTAGTGGTGTTTTGGAAGGAAAAAAAGATAAAATGTGTATTCCATAAATGATGTTTAACTGGAATCCCAAATTCTTATTTTAGAGGTGTGTTGGGACTATATCCATTTTTATTATTAATATTAGAAAGTATTTATATAGATACCTGAAGTTCTAACCATATTTCCGGTCGCCTGCTTGTTTTGCATGCAGTAGTTACTCACTGAAGGATTATACTATTGTGCACTGAAATTACCCTTGTCAGATGACTTACCTATGTTATGTGAAGGAAATTTATTTAAAATAGACCCCTGAGCTGGCCAGAGAGCAAGGCAGACCCAGACCCATAGGCCTGGAAGCTCACTGAGTGCCAGGCACCAACACTGGGTAAATCTGATGTCACAAAGTATGTCCCTCAAGTGATGAAGGACTGAGAGAGCTCTAGAGGGTCAGAGAGTTTGGCCTAAGGGGACAGAGCATGGCCTCCAAGAGTGGGGAATATGAAGTTCAATTAGACTGCTCTTATATGTTTTTTAAAGGTGGTATTGTCACAAATGGGAAAATGAAAATTTTTAAAATAGGAGGTAGGTATGTAAGAATTCATTATATTTTTCCTCTGATGTATATATTTGAAGTTTTAAGTAATAAAAAAATTAAATAGCTAAAAGATGATGTGTGTTTTTGATAATAGGGAGAAAAAGTCAACTGGCCATTGTTTTAATTTGGGAATAACATAAAACCTCAAGAAAAGTTGCATGAATGACCCAGTCATATGACCCAGATATTCTGTCTTTCAGCCATTTGTCCCTTGGACTCCCCTGCTCACTGCACTCTCCTTCTCTCTCTTTCTGTCTCTGTCCAGACAGATCAATAGAGGAATGGATTATTTTTTCCAAACATCAAAGGATAGGTTACATATTTCAAAGCCCTTTACCTATAATTACTACAGCTTTTTAAACTATAGTTAAAGAAAAGATATTCTCTTATATACACACAATACACATAAACTACAATAAATTTAACATTGCTATAGAATTTTATCTATTGTCTCTTATATTAAAATCTTGTCAAACAACATGGATGGAGCTGGAGGATATTATGCTCAGTGAAATAAGCCAGGTGGAGAAAGACAAGTGCCAAATGATTTCGCTCATTTGTGGAGCATAACAATGAAGCAAAACTGAAGGAACAAAATAGCAGCAGACTCAGAGACTCCAAGAAGGAACTAGTGGTTACCAAAGGGGAGGGTTATGGGAGGGTGGGTGGGGAGGGTGGGAGAAGGGGATTGAGGGGTATTATGTTTAGTACACATGGTGTGGAGGATCATGGGGGAAACAGTGTAGCACAGAGAAGGCAAACAGTGAATCTGTGGCATCTTACTACACTGATGGACAGTGACTGAATTGGGGTATGAGTGGGGACTTGATAACATGGGTAAATGTAGTAACCACATTGTTTTTTCATATGAAACCTTCATAAGAGTGTATATCAATAATACCTTAATAAAAAATAAATAAAATAAAATAATTGATTACAAAAAAAAATCTTGTCAATTTACACAATAATATCCATAAAGGTATTTTCTTTGCCATCCATAACATGATCCCCAGGAGCGTTGTATTTGGTTTTCATGTTTCTAGATAGCCCTACAAAACTGGATCAGCCTCTGTGCCTGGGTCACCCCCATGCCATGAGCCCTTGTTCCCCAGCCAGGCCTTGTCAGCATGGCTGGGTTCCTCAAGCCACCCTCCCCACTGTCTCAGGCTTTGTCTTTAGAGATTTCATCCCAGGCTTTGTCTTTAAAGTATTTCATCAAGTCAGCAAGAAAGTCTTCCATCTCTTCTGAGAAGGAAAGTTTCTTCCAAAGAAATGTTTCTGTACAACTAGAAAAAATGACTTAATCCACATGCTACCATTTCCTCTGAGGAGGTGGTCTTTTTTTCTGTTTCTCATAACCAAGTATATTTATTCTTTCCAAAGATGCTGCCCTTCTAAGAGCCAAGTGCTCTCTGGGGTATTCTTCAGGGCATCTCAGACATTGGGGCTTAGTGAAAGGAAGGACTCCTCCTCAGCCCTTTCCTGAATGCTCATGCAAGACAGGTGAGTACTACAGCTTTCTCCCAGACGACAGTGGTTCTGTGGGTTCAATGCTCTGAAGCCAAAGGAGTCAAAGATACCAAGTAGGTTCTTGCCTGCATGCACATCCATTCATCTGGATCAAAGCCACAGACTTTCACAGGGAGTGTCTGCAAGCAAGTAAGGTATCAAAGGGATGGAGCCACGAAGATGGAGGCAAAGGTGGCTAGTGGGGCTCAATGCAAGGGAAGGTGAAAGGGGACCTTTGGGCCACCTGATACACCACCGCCAAGCCGTAGGCTGGGGGTGGGAAAGTGGGACAATACAGCCATCCTGTCTTCATCCCAGGCTCACCACTCTCCCCAGGCTCCCAGCCCACAGGCCTAGAACTGCAGAGAGAGCTGTTTTATCTTTTACAGAGAAAGCCAGTCTTACAGAGGAAGCAAAGCCTACAGCAATATTTTAATGTTATAGTACGTACAGCAGTATTATAATTAATAACATTAATATAGAAAATAATATTGTACATCCCTCATTTTTTTGATTCTCATAACTTAAAATTCAAAAAGGCTGAGTTACCCAATAAATGAAAAATCTACTACTAGAGAAAACTGAATGTGACTGCTAGTCAGGGATCTTTGCCATGATCCTATAGACCAAGGACAGCTAACCAAATCCAAAGTCCTCCGTGGTTCCAGATTTTCTCTTATCTCTGAGATACACAGATGAAGCAAACAGAAGATTGAAAAATACAGGAGGCTAGTAAGGAGGACCCTAATCTTACTCTGCCTCTAGTACTATGTTTTTCCTTCTTGGAATTCATCCCACATGAGAAAACAGGAGGGCAAAACGTATTAACTGAATATTTCTGAGAGAGATGAGAAGCTATTTCCCTCTTAAAATAAAGTTTTCAAATACTTTGGGCCCACACTTAGGGCTTAGAGTTTTGTTCAGTTCCAAGGGTCATTGTTTGCTTCGTACATGGTTGTGTCCCAGGAGGTGACATTGTTTCAGAGAACAATGGGAATGGGGTCCTGGGGTTACAGGCTCCCAATCCCTACGCCCCATACCTAATACAAGGCCAGTCAAAGTGGCAGGAATGAACTGGCAGCTTAAGGCTGAGTGGCTCCAGTTTGCACATTTTGGGGGTTGGAATTTTAATGTTGTAACTTGTCATACATTTATTGGCAAAGATTGGTATGTTGGTGTTTTAATGTATAGTTACCTTAAGTTTATTAGCCATTTGTATTTTTAAGTGAATTTCCTATTAATTACCTTTTGCTTATTTTTCTATGAGCTCTTTCTCTCTCTCTCTTTTGACTGTTGACTGGCAGGATCTTTAGAATTTTCAACTTTTGTCTCTTATATTTTTCAAATATTTTTCCCACTATAACTTTACTCTGTTTTTGGAGTCTTTTACCATATAGAAATTTTACATTTTTATGTCTTAAGTCTGCTAAATGTTAACTTTTTGGCAGTGTTAAAAATTTGTATGGTTTTAAATACCAGAGAGATAACACGAATAAGTGAAATGCTTCAGGAGAGGACTGGGTGAGCTAGAAGGCAATTCTCTTTTATAGTAAGCAGGCATTACTTAAACTGAGGGGGAACCCCCTGGATTATGGGCATGGCTGAGCTGATTTTCACGTGCTCGCAGAGTCACACGGGCCTTGAGGGAAGGGTGTGCACAGGCATGCGGGCAGGAGGACTCCTCAGAAGCGTCCTGAGCCTGTGAAAGGAACCTCTAATGACGAAATGGTAAAAGATGGACTTGCACAGGTGGGTACTGGCCATTCCTCACCCATCCACTTTGGTGAAGAGTGCTTGTTCATCCAAGTTTGATGCCTGGATTAGCAGGTAGTACACATGAAGGGAGCTCATCAGTAAATATCTCCAGAAATGGATATTGATTTGAATGTTTTTGCTGATTATGTATAATACTTCATTTTCCCTCTCTTTTATACCCATGTTTTCACCCTTTGCCTAGCTAATTTGCGCTGCTCCCAGTCTCACCTGAAGGTCGCCTTTAACCTTCCCCTGACCGCTCCCTGTCTGCCCCACCCGTCTGGTTTGATGTTCCACATATGTGCTCCCACAGCAAACTGTGCTTTCCATGCCACAGCATTTAGCACTTCAGAAAATAATTGTCTGTCACCTGTCTACCTGTCTAACTGCATTCCATGCTATCTGAGGCAAAGACAACTGCCTATCTTGCTCCCAGTTACATTGCCAGCACTTAACCTAACATAAAGTAGAAGTTAACTTTTACTTGGGGCATGAGTGAATAATGTGTATAGGCTGTAGGAGGTACTGCATCTGTCTCATATTTCTCCACACAGGAATTTTGAAGGCATGCTGGATTAAAAGCTGACTTCCACACTTGGCCAAGAAATGCCTCTGGCTGGGCAGTGATGCAGCCTGTCTCCAGCTGAAATCTGGAGAACTACAAAAACAAACATGGGGTCATTTGGATCCGTCTCCCTGTTAGCTAAGGGTAGCTCACTATTCCCTCCAGGGAATTGTCCATGTTACTCCTAATTGTTTATTTTGTTGTTGTTTTTTAACTTGAAAAGGAATCAAAATACTAACATGGAACACGAACTGCTAAACAACATCAAGGGGTGCAGGCAGGGAAGAAGAGACAGAAATAGAAAAAAGTGAAAATAAACCGAATAAAACAGCATTTCAAAATGCATTCTGAAACAACAGGGAACTATCTGACTCTGGTTCTCATGATTTAAACTATTTGATAAATTTGTTGATCTTTAAGAGAAAATAATGAAAGCAACTTTTGATTTAAATCTAGACTTTTTCTTAGATATCAAGTGAAAAACAAAATATTATCTTTCTTTTTCCTAAACAGGGATCTCAGCCAAAAGAAGAAGGAGAAAAAGAAAGAAATGAAAAGAAAAGGAAAGGAAAGGAAGGGAAGGGAAGGGAAGGGGAGGGGAGGGGAAGGGAGGAGAGGGGAGGGGAGGGGAGGGGAGGGGAGGGGAGGGGAGGGAAGATGATATTATTTGAGGACATCAGAACGAAAAAAAGAAAAATGAAAAAAAAGAAAATA
>JAQQAC010000477.1:29352308-29441342 GCA_029783875.1 Phataginus tricuspis | reverse complement strand
GGCGGGCCGGGCGCGGGTGGTGTGGGGGTGGGGGGGGGTGGGGAGGGAAGGGGAGGGGAGGGAAGGGAAGGGAAGGGAAGGGAAGGGAGGGGAAGGGAGGGAAAAGAAAAGGGAAGGAAAAGAAAAAGTCCTGAAATTTAGTTTTCACAAATAAGATCATGCTATATAGGCTAGACATAAATACTAAGGATGGCAAAAAGATTGAACAGGACACCAGCTTCAGAATAAAATAAAAACTTTACCTGGTAATCTTAATGACTTTTTAAAACGTTTCTAATGCTTCTAGGAAAATACAAAACATGGTCCTATTCAAGCTGAGCGCTTACTACTGTAGGCACTTTAGTGGTATCTGTATAGCTGGTTCCTTCCCACTCTCTCTGCCCACCCCTCCTGGGCACACACAACTGCTACAGCTGCAGTCCCCACAGGAAAGATGGCTCTCAGGTACGACATGATGTCTCCTCCCTAACCGCAACGCGAATCAGGGCCAACATCTTCTCCTACGATACCAATCAAATATATTCTCTCAGTTTGAAGCACAGACAGATACTGAAGTCAATTTGGCTTTAATTCATCCCCCTTTGTAGCTAGAATAAATTTCTGCTGCTCCGAATCCCTAACTTAAATACTATTCCATTGCAATGTAGCAAAGAAAGAAGTGGAGGGAGAGAAGTTGGGGGGAGATAAAAGAAATATACTAAGGATTTCCACAGAGTTAAAGTAAATGTATGTTAGCCCTGCATCTGTTCTCAAAGTGATTCAATACATTTTGAGTTACAGAAAGTCAAATCTTGTTATTGGGATTGAATATTTATAGATACTAAAAGTATATAGTTCAAAGTAATTTATTGGCCTTGAATTTTCTAAAATGTTTTTTACAGTTTCAATAAAAATATATACTATTTCAGCCAGTCAATATAAAATTATTCATGAATTTTGAATTTAAGTATGAATCAAGACAAGAAAGAAAATGAAATAATTCACTTCCTTTGGAAAATATGGAATAAAACTGAAGGAAATAACACCATTTCCAAGAGTAGTTAACTGTGTTTTAAATATAAAAATTCATTAATAGGTAATGATATAGTATACTTAGCTGAATTCTAAGTAATCCAACACAAGTATTTACAAAAATTATACTCATTTATTCAACATTCATTGAGATCTACTGTATACCAATCCCTTTACTAGGCACTAGGGACATAAAAATGAACAAAATAGACATAAATCCCTGCCTTATGGTGTTTACATTATAGAGGAAGAAGATAATAAACAAAATTCATAAAATATACAGAGTAATCTGTTATACAGTAAACATGAAAAAAATGAAACAAAGGAAAGGATGTATAGGGAAATCCTCAACAAAAAAGTTACACTTAAGTAAAGGTATGAAAGAGCCTCTAAATTTACCCACATAGTCTAAACTTTTAAGTTGAAGTGATACTTATTTTATGAAAACAAAAATATGAAGTGTAACTCTTCCTAGGTCAGAGTAAATTTTCTGTCTTTAGAGTGAGCACACCTACAAGGTTGTATCACTGAGCCTTTGTCCATCTGGCAGATGGTGTCAAAGTCCTGTGATACCTTTCCAGGTTCCCTGACTCCCTCAGTTAAAATTAATCAGTCCTTCTTGTCTGATGCCTCCTCACGATGCACAGACTTAATGACATACCAGGATTTCTTCCCTAGTAATGTAAGTTTCCTTGAGGTCTTTTTTTGGCCTTTTTACCCCCACATGTTGCACAAGGACTTTTCATTATAAGCAATACATTTTTTTAACCAAAGAGATGCCCATGCACAAATAATTCACAATAAATGCAATTATAAAATACATATCTCAATATTGGCTAGATAATCCCTGAACCAAATAGGGTTATTCCTACCTTATAAATCTTTCAAGGGCTTCTCATGGCCAACAGGAAAAAGTGCAGAGATCTTAACCAGGCATTCAAGGCCTGTAGTAGCTAGGCCTTGCCCACTTTCCCAGGCTCTTCTCTTACCCCCACCTCACACCTCCCCAATTCCAGTCACGCAAACATGCTTATCATTCCCTGAAAGCTGAATCTCTGAGCTTCTGCAGTGGCTGTCCCTATTGCCTAAAGTTCTTGTTCTTTTCTTTTGTCTGGCAAATTCCTGCTTATTTTAAGAAGCTGTTCTGGTTTTGTTCCTCTGAAAAGCCTTCCCTGATTCCTTTCCTCTGAGCTCCCATATTATCTTTTACATTCCTCAGCTACAATATTTATCATTTTATGATGTAACTATTTCCATGTCCAGCTTTTCCATTTGACTGAGAGTTCTTTGAAGTTAGAGACCATTTAATTCATCTTTGTACCCTTGGTGGACAGCAACAGTGCCAGGCATGTAATAGTTACTTAATAAGTCTCAGTTGAGTGAATGTTGACTAGATTTTAAATCTTTGCTTCCAAACATTCAGCAACATACTATTAGAAGACAAAAAAAAACAAGCCTCTGGTGTACTTTTGTCCCATATACCTTCTGCATATTGAATAATGTGGCTCACATTCTAAAAGCATACAAATCTAAACTAAGCCCATCATTATCTAAGAAGCAAGGATTTCTGAAACCCTTGGAGGTAGAATATATAATGTGACCTATTTCACATGGCACTAAAGATTTAAAATACATTCAAAATTAGCAATATGAATAGCTAAATGGAAGAATTTAAGTGATTTTTAACTGGGGACATTTGACGATGTCTGGAGTCATTTTTTGTTGTCACAGTTTGGCTACTGGCACTCAGTGGGTAGAGGTCAAGGATGCTGTTAAACACCCTACAAACACAGGCAGCCCCACAACAAAGAATTATCTGGCCCTAAATATCAGTAGTGCTCAGGTGAGGATCTCTGACCTAACTCTCTTACCTCAAGAAACTCTGTTTTTTAACAAGTTACGATAATGACATTGAAAGTCAGGATGAGCTGCATAGATATGTAGACACAACTGCTTCCCTACTCAACTGCTAGGAATGTACAACTTCTAAAAGCAATTGTTAAATGTTGTACTCTGAACTGAGGGAAATGTCAATCTCAAGGAAAAGGGAAGGGCTGGGTTTTCATGTCCCACATTCGATCAGTAGCAATTCAAACTCTGCTAAAACAATTATGTGATAACAATTATCATACTCAATCTTAGAAACATTTGGATGAACTATTAATAAGCATTAATTAAAGTACTATTACTGATAAAATGGATGATGACCTTAGAAAGAATCACTTGGCTACTTAGCAACAAGATTACCAACCTTTGAAACATCTTAGCAGTGTATACAGGACTAGAGTAGTTTAGAAATAAGGAAATGGATCAAAGCAGAATCAGAAAATGTGAAAGTACTCTAAATGATGACACCTGAGGGCAGCTAGTCAAGAATCTGATGAGGGCAGCAATACTGCAACCTTGCCTGCTCTAGCATTCATTCCAATGATATAATAGCAATGTAGTACAAAGGCAAATATTTTTTCTGTCTCTGGCTTCTTATTGACTATATTCTGGTCATCTAGAGGTGATATTCACTTAGATTTCCCTTTGACATACAAAATCTAACATTTCAAAGACTGGACTTGTCATTTTCCCATCATAAAATGGGAACTTCTGCATTATTTTCAGTGGCATCACCCAACTTTGAGCACCTGAGCTCACAATTCTGTTATCTTACATTTCACTGCTTACACCTCAGCCCCATCATACTACCCTCTGGATTCATATAATGTAATGTCTTTTGAATTTGGTCCTTTGCTCCACTTATTCTCTTTAATGTCTATTTTTAAAGCCACTACTTTAATGCAGGTCCTTATCATTTATGCCAAGATTTCTCTAAAAACCTCAGATGGTCTCCTATCTTTAGTGTCTCCATGATTCACTGTGTTTCACATGCTATTGTAATAACAACAACCACAATATAATGACAATTCTAGGCTGCTGTAACTTGGGGGTTTATAGCTCAAGTTTTGGAGTCAGCCTGTATTTCAAGCACTTAAGCCTATTGTAATTTAATACTTATAACAACCTAATGAAATAGCTGTTATGACTATCCCCACTTTACAGATAAGAAAACTGAAGTGTAAGGGCTGGAAATCACTTGCCCAGTATTAAGTGATTACACATCTAGTAAGCACTGAGCCAGGATCTGGTCCCAGGCTATCTGACTACCATCTGAGCCCTAACCACTGTGTGCTTTGCCCGTCATCCAGCCCGTAATCACCCAGCACTTGGTGAGTCTTATGTTCATACCATGAAGCCATTCTCCATATACCTGGATCCCAGGAACCCAATTCATTTTCTCTTTTTGTATCATTTTTGCATGTTGCCTTTATTTTATTCTGCATATGGTAGTGAATTGCTTTGCAATTGTTCTCCAATAGCTGTTTGTTCATATTTTGTCTCTTCACCTAGGTTTAAGCGTTTTAAGAGTTTTGTTATTTTCTACATTCTTCTAAAGTACCTAGTATAACACCCATGAGTATTAAGTGCTTTAAGACTAATCTTTTAATTACTCACATGAAAACTCTTTACAAATAGAAATTTAATGAATTTAGGTGAATACCTTATTCTAAGTATTATTATGAATATAAAAATCAAGATGGAGATTTCCTAACAGATAATCAAAGCAAGCTAGATTTAGAGATCCTGAAAATAGTAAAATCCTAAAACTTCATTTGTTAATGCCAAATGAAAGTGCTGAAAATACAAAGACTTTATTTTCTAAATTAGTATAACTGGCTTAGCCATTTCAGATTATTGCCCAGATTACAGAAGTTCCCAGTACTTTCAACTACAAATGCCACTGAAATTGCAGCCTAGATTGGAAATCAACAGAAGTGTACGGTTCTTATTTGTAACATAGCAGCATTTGGGCAACAGTCCTGGAGACAGAGACTGCGATCTTGCTCCACCCAGTACCACTATCACCACTGTGGCTACCATTCAGAAATCTTAAAGTGGAATAATAGCTGCACCAAGACATCATCATAGGTCTTTGGTTGGGCTTGTCCATTTTCAGAATAGGGAAAGAGACAAGAGGATTAACTTAACAATTATTGTAAGCTCAGACTTGCTCATTGCTTCAATAGTTAGCTGTGTACTTACAACAGACCTGGCTCATAGCCACTCAATTTGTTGAATTCATGGATGAATTAAAAATTTTGCATTGCCTTTACATAACAGTAATAACAGCATAATATCTATCTATCATTTATTGGATTAACAAGGTAACATAAGTGATTTAAAAAAAACAGCTCTCTAGAATCAGACTGTTTCTCTGAATCTATGCATCAGCTGTTTGTCCATGGGAGAGTTACTTAACTTTTCAGACTCCCAGTTTCTTCACCTGTAAGTGGGCCTAATAGGAGTAACTACCTTCCATAGGATGTTTGAAAGGATTAAAGTAGAAAATACATACTACACACTTAGTACAGTCTTACACGTTTTAAGTAATCTAAATATCATAGCTATTTTTGAGTGCCTACTCTATGTCAGGCATTACATCAGGGTCACTCAATCTTAGTGTGATTGGCATTTGGGGCAGATAATTCTCTGGTGGCAGGGGCGGTGTTTGTCTTGTGACTGTAAGATGGTGAGCACATTGCCTGGTCTTTACCCAACCAATGCCAGTACCATATCCCCAGTCATGACTGGGGAGCAAAGTCAGCCCTGGTTGAGAGCCAGTACAATAACCTGAGCTCTTTGCAAATATTTTACTGATTCCTAGACATAGTCAGACAAGCTAGTATGCTGAGGACATGATCTCTATTTTACAGGTAAGGATATGACAACTCAAAGATGTTACCAACTTGCCCAAGGTGACCCAAACTGCACAGGTTCAGCTGACTCCATGGCCTAGACGTGTGTTCATTAGCCCTCCCTGATATAGTTGATGTTTGTCTTCATGTCTCTCCCTCAGCTTCCCACCCACGAAGGCACTACCTATAGGCTTGCAGGATAATAGTGAAGCCAAACCTCACCTCTAAAGAGTCATGAGATGATCTTAGGAATCCTCATCTCGTGCTGTAATCCTTGAGCATTTCTATGCAGAGCAAAAGGGTTTTGGTAAATCCTACTGGAAATGGGTAAACAAGCAAAAATGGCATTATTCTAAAAACACACAAATGGAACTAAAAATATATAAGGCTTCATCTTTAATTCCTCTCTCTCCCTCAGCATTTCTACTGAGTCCCTCTCCAATTAATATTGTTCTTCCACTTAGCTTCTCCTTTTTGTTTCTATGAACTCCATCTTATCCCTTGCCCTCACTAGAGCTCATGCCCCAATGCCTCAGTGGTCCTCCCTGAGCCACAGTCCAGTTCATTCAGCATCCTGCTGCCAGAACAATCTTTGGCAGAAATTAACTTCATCAAGTAATTGCCCCACTAGAAAAGCACATACTAATCTTTATTTTCTTAAGCATCAAGTTTAAACGTCACTAACTGACATTCAAGACCCTTGAATGCTGTCTCTCTAGCCCCCCAAACTCCTCACTATCCTACCAGCTGGCTGAAGGGAACCCTCGCTTATCTGTGCCCCTCATTCTGTGGCTTCCACGTTGGGCCATGCTCTCCTTTATCTCTGCTTCTCAGTCCAAATCCTGGCCACTCTTGTAGGTGTAGCTCAGGCTGAAGCTCCCCTGAGAAGAAGCATTCTCTGGCCATTGTAGCCTCATCAAGACTTTTCTGTTTAAAGGTGTTCACAGCCCCAACAGTCTATCTATACCACATAGCACCTTAATTTAACTCTGTGTGAATTTTATGTTTGCCCAAATGGACTACAATTCTGTTGCATGCTGTTGTACAGTAAATTACCGTATCTCACACTTATGAGCTGTGCTCAGAGAAGGTCCTTAATGAGTCCTTAAAAACTGACTCCATGGGAGCCTCCTGCTGCTCTAGAAATAGAGGCAGCGCTTCACATGAATGTGCAGCCTGATCTTATCTTTATATCTGGGGCTCCACCCCATATGAGGTCACCTCATATAGTTAGTTCACTGCTCTCTGGAGATACTGCTGCCAGCATACTTAAGCTTTGTGCCAACTCATTTCAAGCCTGGGCCCTCTGTTGGCCCTTGGCTTTCAAGGCTCTTGGTCTCCTTTCCTTATCAGCACACCCTGACTTACCTCTGCATCATGGGCCTTAACACTGACCTTCTTCCATGGGAGTAAACCCGAATTATCATGCTGAAGCCAGCTCTTTATGGCCCCTTTACTGGCGTCTCTGGAAATGGAAATTATGACAGCATCTAAGCCCATGATTCCCAAACATAACTGACGATAAGATCACTTGAGTGTTTATTAAACATTACAGTTCCTGGGCCCTTCTCCAGATCTACTGCATCAGAATATACAAGATATGGGCCTAGGAACTGGAATGCTTAACAAGCATCCAGGTGATTCTTAGAATCAGCTGAGTTGAGGAAAAAGTGATCTAAGCTACTGGGTAATATTTTATCAGCTGATCTGATGAGTTGTTCAGGTTCAATTGTCAATCAGAAATTAGGTATCCTGGAGAAAAAAATCATTGATTTCATGGGCTTAGCAGCATTATTCCTCATCAATTTCTATTTTCCTAGCTATTAGTATAAGGAAGTATGTCCCACTAAATGGACCACTAATATAGAAACTAGTTGTATGGCCTTGAACAAATCAGTTAAGAGCTCTGAGCTTGAATTTTTATTTTATAGAAGAAGGAAAGGTTGGGCCAGATCAGTAGTTCTCTTTCATAGATACAATTAGAATCACTTCATGAGTTTTTAGAACATACCATCCCCAGAGATTCTAATCTAATTGATCCAAGTTGTTATGTTGTATAGCTGAGGTGAAAATGAAGTTAACTGGGTGGTTTTTAAGATGCTTTTAGCTTTGAAATAATTTTTATTTAATAACTGACATTTTTAAATTCTTTTGTCAACTCTAGAGATTCACTTCATGCCATATGTAAAAACATATATACCCTTTTTCTTATTCTACCTTTTTTCAATAACATTTTCATTAGGTATTTGATGTTCATGAAGGAAAGAGACTTAATAATTCTAAAATACTCTTATGAGGTATTACTTCCATGCAAAAATATTCAGGAGAATAATAAAGTCTTTTAAAATCTGTAGGCCAAGACATGTAAATAGCAATGACCCACCTGCTTATTAAATAAAAGACAAGGATCTATCTACCCATTCCTTCAGTGTTTCAGGTAATATTTATTGTTGAGTGCCTGCTATATCAATCAGTCTCTGTGCTAGTTACTAGGGATACAGCAGAGTATAAGAAACACAGTCCAAGCCCAGGTAGAAAGATAAACATTGTGTAAATGCCACAAATATCATTAGGATCACAATGGCATACAGAGAGCTACAAGAATGCATAAAGGGGCAGGAAAGGTTTGTAGGGGGAAGTGAGAGTTAAGGTAAAACCTGATAAATGAAGTGAAGTTGTATGTGTTGGGGCAGGGTGAGCAGCAAGTTGGAAGAAACTGAGGTGGAAGGAGCTTAGAGTATACTAGGAACAGAAAGATGACCAAAAAGACTGGAACTAGTAAGTGAAGGGGGAAGGAGGAATAAGATTTAGAATAAATAGGAGTTAGCAAAATACCCAAGTAAGAGAGTTAGAATTCAAGAGCATTGAATATTTTAAGCAGGATGCTGAAGTGATCTGAGGTACACATTTTAACATCCTCACAGTGCTTGGAGTGCAGAGATGTCTGAGTGGGTACAGGGAGAACAGGCTGCCACAGTAGACAGGGCAACTGTGATGGACTATGAAGTGGTGAGAGCAGAGATGAAGAAAGGTGAGTAGATACAGGATAACCCTCTGAGGACAGTCAGAAGGGCTTGGTGGTTGATGGGCTGTGGGAGGTGGGAAACTTAAATGAGTCAAGATTTCAGGCTTCTGTAACTGGGTGGATGGTCACACCATTTACTGAGATAAGGAAATCTGGCGAAGGAGCAAGTTCAGTGAGAAATATGAGTTCAGTCTGGGACACAGTGAGTGTGAAACAGTTAGTCAGCCAAGTGGAGGTCTTGATTAAAATGGGTCTGGAATGCACAAGAAAGACCTGGAGTGAAGTTACACATTTGAGAACTGTGAGCATCTAGATGATAATAGATGTCACCAGAAGTAGATGAGGTAATTTACTATGTGTCAGGAAACTATGGTAGGTGCTAGGGTCACTGCATTCAAGTGACTCCCAGGGCAACAAATGCAACTCTGTATGGCCTGGATTTTAGTTCAACTGCCATGAAAAATACCCTGAAAACTCCTCTTATTGGTCATAGTAGGTATACCCTTCTCTGTTCTATTCTCTGGAGGTTTATCTCCCAGTTCAACCCCAAACTAGAAATTCATCTAAAAGCAGACTTGCCTAACTTTGCTCTAATAAAGCAGGCATCAACTGAGGGTATGTCTTAAGTTACTCAGAGATGCTACTTAAATCTTAAAAATAAGATTTACAAGTTGAAATATACTTACACCAATATCACACCCTTTTAAATGTCACTGAACATGAAAATCCAGGGAGCAAATTGCAGATCTGTGCTTGGTCATTCTCATGGTGACATGAACTTTACAATTCACCAGGCTGATCACAGAGCCCAAGGTCTGTTAGGCCTATGCCACATGTAAATAAGTCCACAGTCTACGGGGTTCTCGGGACATGGTCTGCCTGAAAATGTACTTTGTAGCTTAAAAGAGCACTGCACCCAACAGGTAAGCCTTCTGTTTGAAAGTTCAATTGATACCAGAAATAATTACCAATAAACCTAATGGAGATTGACATTTCTGAGATTTGACCCTTCTCCATTTATCCTCTCTCCTTCTTCCCTTCCTTTCTTTTTCTTCCCCTACTTCTTCCCTCTCTCTTCCACTCTTTCTCTCTCTTCATTCCTTTAATCCTCATTCCCTTCTTCCTTTCCCTTTTTTTGTTTTCATTTTTCTTTCTTTCCACAGATAGTTTCTGCCTCAAAGCTTTTATGGAATGAGACAAGGCAAACACATGCAGTCTACACACCATGTACAGCAATAGTAAGCGGCTCCTCTATGCGAGGTACTTCAACAGAGCCACAGCATTAACATCAGAAATGGAAGAGACCTTGTAGATCAACTTATCCAATTCACAAATCAGGAGAGGTAAGCTTTCTCAATGTTCCACTGATGTGCTTGAAAATCATCTTAAAATTTATTTGGTAACCATGTCAGCCTTCACACAATAATGGCAGACACTCTTGTATTATTTTATTATGCCAGCAGGCCTAGAACTGCACTGACCACTATAGTTAGTCACTAGGCAAATGGGGCAACTGAGCCTTTGAAATGGGCCAAATCTTAATTGAGATGTGTTATAAAATATAGAATGAATTTTGAACACAGTGTGAAAAAAAAGTAAAATATCTCATTAATAATGTTTATATTGATTACATGGTGAAATGATAATGTTTTAGATATACTGAGTTAAATAAAATATACTATTAAAATTAATTTTACTTTATTTTTGTTTGGTGTTTCTGATATGGCTATTAGAAATTTTATATTAAATACATGAGTCACATTCTAGGGAACAGAGCTGTTCTAGAATAATAGTGCCAGTCATATGTAAGCTTGCTGGTTGGTTGGCTACAATTTCAGGCCTTTATTATTTAAGTTCCTAAGCTCATCCAACATTCATAGATAAAAGCATTCATACCCAAAGATGTGGATCACATGTTCTAGAGGGCCCATGCTGAGGATTTACTGGTCATAGTTCAATAAGGCCAAAGAATTTAATGATCTGTCTAAGGTCCCATAGCTTATTAGTACAGAGATGACACAGGGACCCAGAACTATTTGTCCATTGATCTTTTATCATAGGACAGTTCAGCGAACAAAATGTGAAATGGTTTTTCAGTGGCTACAAAACTGATTTCAGTTGAATTCAACAAATATTTGAATGCCTCTTAAGTGCCAGGAATCATGTTAGGCAGTAGTAATTGGAGGGCTTAAGTTTTATCACTTTGATGTCTGAGGACTTCCCTTCAAGTCTAAATGAAAACCAAAATTACTTTTATTGTGTTTTTCTCATATTCATAATTAACTTCAATACAACTATATCTGTGGGGGCATGCTTTCTTAATTTTCAAACTCTAAAATGAATATTTGATCAATATAAAAAGAAGCTGTTAAAAATTCCCTAAAATGCAAATATATGTCAATAAAAACTTAATTGTGACTTTAAGGAATATACATTAAAACTATTCCCAAAATTTTTCCCAAAGTAGTCTTATTTATTTTGGTAATAATTTAGTTAAGCCTTAAAGCTGAAATGTAATACCTGAAGTGTACTATTATACTATGAAGGGCCAGGTTTTAACATCTATTGATATTATGGTATGGTCTTGTGACTTGTAAATGCTCACTTATTACTAAAAAGTAAATATTATACTATAGGCAATTCTTAAAAATTTCCTTGGTGAATTTAGAGTAATTGCACTTTATCCCAGAATAGTTCTTGGTTGTGAGTATATTAAGGGAAATATGTCAATTACTTGCTTTAAACCCTTGGACACTGTTGCTTAATTCCCTTTTTCTATTAACAGCTTAGCTTTATCTGTTTGTATTTAGATCATCAACAAGGAAACCCATTGTTGTAACTTTGGAATGAATTATACTATGGTCTTCTTCCAGTTTGTTGATGGATTCACTTTGTTAATATTTTAGTTAAATATTTGCATCTATCCTCATAAGTTTGAGGGGGAGGCTTTTATTTTATAAGGTTTTGGTATTTAAACCATGCTAGCTTCATAAATTAGGAGTTACCCCACAATTTTTTTTATGAATCAGACTACTTCAAATACAGGAATTGTCCATTCTTTGTAAATTAGAAAGAAGTCAGTACTAAAAATAATTAAGGCCTACTGCCTTTTTAGATAGTATTTCTTCACCAATCTTTTCCATTTCTTCTGTATTTTCTAGTCTTTTCCTGTTCTCTTCCTTTCCTTGGGTCATTTTGTTCATTTAAATTTTTCCAGAAATAGTTTTATCTAGATTTTCAAATTTATTTGCCATTTTATTGCACGTAATATTAACTTAACAGTTTTCTATTATTTTTTTCATAACTATGTTCATGTCTCCTTTCTCATTTCTAAATGTGTCTTTTAATTTTTTTTCCTTTTCCTTAATCAGGTTTATTAATCTTTTCCAAGAACCCAACTTTTTATTTTATTACTGTTTTTATTCATTTTTAAAAATGTTTCTCAATTTCAGATTTTATCTTCCTTAAATCTCTCTTTCTATTTGTTTTGGTTTTGTTGTTCTTTTTTACCTCTTAATTTTAATTTCTAAACCATACCATTTCAATGTTCCTAGTTTGAAAATAAACAAGTTTAAATACCCAGGTTGGGGAAGGAAAAGAGGATGAATAGCTTTTTTTCCTTTATACTCTTCCATGACATTTGAATTTTGCCAAAATATAATTTTGTTTCTGTAGTTTGACAGAAAAAAAAAGAAAAAGGTATATGTGTTATTTGTGATTTATTATCTGAGGTCCCACAGAAATTGTGTTACTGGAAACATCCAGTGTAAATATACAAAATGAAAATGAATTGTAAAGTGATATTACTAATGTTGCAAAGCTGCAAAGTGATGTTTTATGGATCACTGAAAAAACCTTTGACAACAGAGAAAATAAGCAAGGCTCACATGTATTACAATGAGTGATTCCAAAGAGAATGCTTTGAATATCAAAATATTCAGAGCCAATTTTGGAGAAAAATGTTAGAAGTATAAAGTACTCAAATATTTTTGCAAAACTGCCCTCTGATCATTTCAGGTCAATCAAATGTAAAATGAAAGATGTCTAATGAGGCTCCCAAATTGTTTCATTTTCTTGTGCCAATGTAAACAACACAATTTATTCTTTGTTCATTCTAAAAATTATGGCATAGTTGTCATATAACCTGAATTTCGTTAAGTGTAAGAAAATGTAAATTTATTTTCATTAAGTGTTGGTTTCATTTCTCAAAATAATATGATTCAAAGCTGTTTCTTTAAATATTTACTGTAAAATTTCTGTTTTCCTTTTAAATATATTCACTTTTAAGTAAACTTCTCAGTACCAATTATCACATTTGGACACTTAGCAATGTTCCAAGAAAATTCAGCAAACTTCCCAGAAACCATATGAAAAACTATGTTTTCCTTCTTATATAGGGGAGTAAGAAGTAAAGTGGAATAGAGAGATGGCCTCCAGAAATAATTTAACTGCTCCTAGTTTCTTCCAATCAGGTTTTCCTCATGTGGTTTTACTACTGGTTTTTAGTTAAATTCCTAAGACAATAGGTGATAAGCCCTAGAATAGCATGTTGAGGGTGTAGATCATAGAGCCAGGATGCCTCAGTTCAAATAGAACCTTTGCTGCTTACTGACTACATAGTGTTGGGCAAATTAACCAACACTACTGTGTTCTATCTGCAAAATGGAGTGATACGATAGCACTTACCCCTCATAGTGTTGTTATAAGTATTAAGTGAGTTAAAACATGTAAAATTCTTAAATCAGGGCCTGGTCTATAGTGTTAAGTTCCCAATAAATTTAACTGTTGTTATTCAAATATTTATGTTCAAATGCCAAGTATAAAAGCATATGCCTGCTGTTGTTTTTATGAGGTATATTTGACATATATTAGTTTCAGGTGTACAACATAATGATTTGATACTTTTATACACTGTGAAATGATCACTATAGTAAATCTACTTAATATCCATCACCCCATATTATTAGAAATTTTTTTCTTATGATGAAGACTTTTAAGATCTTCTCTCTTAGCAACTTTTAAATATATAATACAATATTGTTAACTATAGTCACCATGCTGTATACAACATACCCAAGACTAATTTTAGTTTACAACTGGAAATTTGTACCTTTGACCCCCTTCACCCATTTCACCTACCCTCCATCACCTGCATCTTGCAACCAATCTATTTCCTGTATCTATGAGCTTGAGTTTTTGTTTTGTTTTGCTTTTTTAGATTCCACATTTAACTGAGAAGCTTATGGTGTTTGTCTTTCTCTGTCTGACTTAGTTCGCTTGGCATAGTGCCCTCAAGGTACAGCTATGGTGTTGCAAATGGCAAGATTTCATTCTTTCTTTATGGCTGAATAGTATTCCATTGTATACATAACATCACAGCTTCTTCATCCAAAAGCATATAGCTTTAAATGTGAAGTTGTATTAATCATCCCTGATTTCACTGGAATAGATAAATGAGATTTCATCATAATAGTTACTTAAGTGTTTCATCATATTTTGGTTACCAAGGAGAAAAAGTAACAGTACACATTACATTTTTAAATATTTAACTTGGTAATAAAATTAGGTTATAACAGAAAAATTGTAAATAAAAATTCAAAGATCTTGAAAATAAAGATTATACTAATACCAAAACAGGCAAAGACACCACAAAAAAGAAAATTACAGATTAATATCCCTGATGAACATAGATGCAAAAATACTGAACAAAATATTAGCAAACTGAATTCAAAAATACATCAAAAAGATCATCTATCACGATCAAGTGGGATTCATCCCTGGGATGCAATAATGGTACAACATTCAAAAATCCATCAACATCATCCACTACATCAACAAAAAGAAGGACAAAAACCACATGATCATCTCCATAGATGCTGAAAAAGCATTTGACAAAATTTAACATCCATTCATGAAAAACTCTCAATACAATGGATATAGAGGGCACGTACCTCAACATAATAAAGGTCATATATGACAAACCCACAGCCAACATTATACTTAACAGTGAGAAGCTGAAAGTTTTTCCTTTAAGATCGGGAACAAGACAAGGATGCCCACTCTCCCCACTTTTATTCAACATAGTTTTAGAGGTCCTAGCCATGGCAATCAGACAACAAAATGAAATAAAAGGCATCCAGATTGGTAAGGAAGAAGTCAAACTGTCCCTCTTTGCAGATGACATGATATTGTACATGAAAAACCCTAAAGACTCCACTCCAAAACTACTAGAACTAATATCTGAATTCAGTAAAGTTGCAGGATACAAAATTAATACACAGAAATGTTGCATTTCAATACACTAATGGTGAACTAGCAGAAAGAGAAATCAGGAAAACAATTTCATTCACAGTTGCATCCAAAAGAATAAAATACCTAGGAATAAACCTAACCAAGGAAGTGAAAGACATACTCTGAAAACTACAAGACACTCATGAGACAAATTAAAGAAGATACCGATATGGAAACACATCCCATGCTCAAGGATAGGAAGAATTAATATTGTCAAAGTGGCCATCCTGCCTAGAGCAATCTACAGATTCAATGCAATCCCTATCGAAATACCAACAGCACTCTTCAGTGAACTAGAGCAAATAGTTCTAAAATTCATATGGAACCACAAAAGACCCCGAATAGCCAAAGCAATCCTGAGAAGGAAGAATAAAGTGGGGGGAATTATGCTCCCTGACTTCAAGCTCTACTACAAAGCCACAGTAATCAAGACAATTTGGTACTGGCACAGAAACAGACTCATAGACCAATGGAACAGACTAGAGAGCCCAGATATAAACCAAAGCATATATGGTCAATTAATATATGATAAAGGAGCCATGGATATAAAATGGGGAAATGATTGCATCTTCAACAGCTGGTGTTGGCAAAACTGGATAACTACATGTAAGAGAATGAAACTGGATTATTGTTCACCCCCATACACAAAAGTAAACTAAAAATGGATCAAAGACCTGAATGTAAGTCATGAAATCATAAAACTCTTAGAAAAAAAGACATAGGCAAAAATCTCTTGGACATAAATATGAGCAACTTCTTCATGAACATATCTCCCCAGGCAAGGGAAACAAAAGCAAAAATGAACAAGTGGGACTATATCAAACTAAAAAGCTTCTGTACAGGAAGGGACACCATCAGTAGAACAAAAAGACATCCTACAGTATGGGAGAATATATTCATAAATGACATATCCGATAAGGGGTTGATATCCAAATGATATAAAGAGCTCACGCACCTCAAGAAACAAAAAGCAAATAAGCCAATTAAAAAATGGGCAGAGGAGCTGAACAGAAAGTTCTCCAAAGAAGAAATTCAGATGGCCAACAGGCACATGAAAAGATGCTCCACATCGCTAATCATCAGAGAAATGCAAATTAAAACCACAATGAAATATCCCCTCACACCAGTTAGGATGGTCACCATCCAAAAGACAAAGAACAACAAGTGTTGGTGAGGATGTGGAGAAAGGGGAACCCTCCTACACTGCTGGTTGGAATGTAAATTAGTTCAACCATTGTGGAAATAAGTATGGAGGTTCCTCAGAAAACTAAAAATAGAAACACCATTTGACCCAGGAATTCCACTCTTAGGAATTTACCCTAAGAATGCAGCAGCCCAGTTTCAAAAAGACATATGCACCCTTGTGTTTGTCGCAGCACTATTTACAAGAGCCAAGAAATGGAAGCAACCTAAGTGTCCATCAGTAGATGGATGGCTAAAGAAGATGTGGTACATATACACAATGGAATATTATTCAGCCATAAGAAGAAAACAAATCCTACCATTTGCAACAACCTGGATGGAGCACGAGGGTATTATGCTCAGTGAAATAAGCCAGGCAGAGAAAGACAAATATCAAATGATTTCACTCATCTGTGGAGTATGGGAACAAAGCCAAATCTGAAGGAACACAACAGCAGCAGACTCACAGAACCCAAGAATGGACTAACAGTTTCCAAAGGGAAAGGGATTGTGGGGAATGGGTGGGAAGGGAGGGATAAGGGGGGAAAAGGGGTATTACAATTAGCACACATAATGTAGTGGGGGGGCATATGGGGAGGGCTGTACAACTCAGAGAAGACAAGTAGTGATTCTATAGCATCTTACTATGCTGATGGACAGTGACTGCAATAGGGTTGTGTGGTGGGGACTTGATAATAGGGTTAGTCTAGTAACCATAATATTGCTCCTGTAATTGTACATTAACAATAGCAAAAGAAAAAGTTTATAAATAAATCTTTTTATATTCCAGTAATAGCCCTATTACAATTTGTAGTCTTGTGGAGAAGGTGGGGTTCCTATAGCCAGGATCCTCACTGAACTTAAACCTTCTGATGATGTAACTGGCCTATTGCTAGGCTATCACTTCCACACCTTTAGGCAATAAGCTATTATTGCACTATATATAGAGAGCTTGGCCCATTGCTCTGGGCGGAGGCAGACACACTAGTGTTTCACCTACTGCCGGGAGACCACGCTGGGTAATAAACCCTTTCACCCCAAAGAACGTTTTGCTATCAATTTCTTTGGTCACATTGAATCCATAGCGAACTTGCCCAGGGCTGAAACCCATTGGCAAGACAATTGGTGAAAGTTGGCTGGGTTCATTGACCAAGGAAGAATACAGGCTGCCCTTATGGGCAGCATGCTTCAGCAGGCCGCCCTGTGAATGGGGAGACAGTGGATTGTCCCCCAGTGGGTATGTGGTCTGAGTTGGCTTTCATCCTAGAGGACTGGGCACCACCCCAGGACTGGAGGCAGGTGGAGGTGACATCCAAGGCTGTAGGGGTGGCCCTTGGTATAGCAAGTAGGTCTTTTAAGAAACAGAGTGCCCATGAGGCAGTGGGGACTGTGGGTTGGCTGCTTCTCACAGTATTAAAAAAGGTCTACAGAAGAGACTCAAGATATCGTGGCATGAGAACATGAGCTGCCAACTTCTGTGGATTCCCTGAAGGAAATGGCATTGATGCGAGAGGATACAGCACAAGAACGCCAGCAACAAGATGCCATTGAAGAGGTAAAAAATTTCTTACAGAATGAGACGGCAGTGCTGCCAGGTGTTCTAAAGGTGGAAGAGGCCATCAAGGAAAAAGACAAACTCCTGAGAGTAGCACAGGTGGAGGTGGCACGAGAATGTCAGCTGTGAAACATTGAGGTGAAGGTAAGAGAGCTTCTGAAGACTGAGCTAGCATTGCTGCAAGGCGCAGTAGAAAAGATAAAGATTGTAGCATCCCCTCGGGGGAGGGGAGAGAAAGGTGCCATCAGCCCCAGAAATGGAGGAGCTGGGGAAGGATTAAGGGGTGGTGCCGGAGGTACTGGCTCCCCCCCCCACCCCCATATTGAAAGCACACCCAGTGGTTGTAAAGAAAATAAAGTCCCAGTAGCTGAAAGTTCCACAAGGAGAGGAGCAGTGCCCACCTCAGGTCGTGGAGCACTCTATGGTCCACCCCTATACTCAGGCTGAGCTGGTGGATTTGAGCTCCAGTTTAGGCATTAGCCCTCAGAATCAATATCAGCTTGGCTCCTGCCTCTGTGGAACTTAGGGGTGAATGGAATTGTTCTGTCAGGATCAGAGATGGGAAAGCTGGCTTCCCTG
The DNA here is from genome assembly GCA_029783875.1 of Phataginus tricuspis. Lineage (NCBI taxonomy): Eukaryota > Metazoa > Chordata > Mammalia > Pholidota > Manidae > Phataginus > Phataginus tricuspis. The sequence goes on along the minus strand of JAQQAC010000477.1, from coordinate 29,422,954 downwards.
ACAGTGCAGGCGGCCTTGAGGCAGCGATTACAAAATGCACATCAGACCCCAGGGAGTCACTCCCTCCTCGATTGGCTTATGGCTGTACTTCATGCTGTGTGGCCCAATCCGGGTGATCTACCAACCTCTCCTGGTAGATGGCAGACGTATGCTGAGCTCCAACAGGTGTTATGAGAGTTACGCATAAGAAATACCATCTATAGTCCAGAGAATTATGGCCCAGATGAAGAGATTTTCACTACTGGGATGAGAAATATTGTACTTCAAATGGCTCCTATATCCCTCTAAGGGTCTCTACTGGCCATTCTTTCCCCTCACTTAGGGAATCCCATAAGCAAGGTGACAAATACAGTAGTAGACTTAGGAGAGGCTGAAGTAATTAGAACTTGAAAAGAAATAAGATCTGTTACTCACAAGGAGATTTCACAGGGCCCCATGAAGGTTACGAGTACCGGGATGTGGGTTGATTTAATATGGGCAAGAGCAGATGAAAGGAAATTATATGGGAAGTCAAATAGGATCTTACTAGAGCTATGGCAACAGCTGAAACCAGAGCAGCAGTTCCAGCCATTAAGACCAAAGAGGCAGAGATCAGAGACAGAGCCACAGTCCAACCTGTGTGTTTGCAAGACTTCCTGCTGGAGAGTGACCCAACCTCACTTGAGCCCATACAGGAAGGTTATTTGGGACACGGTTTGACTGAGGGGAAGGTCAAGGTATCTGCCCTGAGGGACCAGGGGTGGACCAGAGACCAGATGCTGAAATAGCTATCCATTGGTCCCCAGTGAACATACAATGTGTCCTGGCTCTGGTGGACACTGTGGCTGAATGTTCACTGATTCATGGTAACCGTGAGCGGTTCCCCGGGATCCCCCACTATCACAAATGGATATGGGGGTAAGGCAATCAGAGTGGAAAAAAGCCCAAATCCCTTTGTAAATAGGGCATCTACCCCCAAAAGGGTGTAATGTGTATATATCTCCTATCCCTGAGTATATTCTGGGGATTGATATCCTGCAGGGTCTATGGTTGCGGACCACTGCAGGTGAGTTCAGACTGAGAGTAAGTGTGGTAAAGGCAGTTCTGAGGAGACATGTTAGGCACCCACCCATAGCTTTGCTTGTGACTAGGCGGGTGACTAATACCAAACAATACAAACTGCCTGGAGGGCATAAAGAGATTGGAGAAACTCTCCAGGAGCTGGAAAAGGTGGGTATTATAAAACCTACCCATAGACCTTTCAATTCCCTAGTGTGGCCAGTAAAAAAGCCAGATGGCTCCTGGCGTATGACTGTGGATTACAGAGAACTGAATAAGGTCATACCCCCTATGCATGCTGCTGTCCCCTCTATTGCAGACTTAATGGATACCCTCAGCCATGAACTGGGAACATACCATTATGTGGTAGATCTTGCTAATGCCTTATTTTCCAATGACATTGAGCAGGGAAGTCAGGAACAGTTTGCCTTCACATGGGAAGGACGGCAATGGACTTTCACTGTCCTTCCACAGGGATACCTCCACAGCCCCACCATCTGTCATGGGCTTGTAGTCCAGGACTTGACTACATGGGAGAAACCGCCAACGGTGTGGCTGTATCATTATATTGATGATGTCATGCTCACGTCCGATTGTCTTTCAGATCTAGAAGGTGTAGCACCTAGACTGCTGCAACATTTACAGGAGAAAGGATGGGCAGTGGACAGTACCAAGGTTCAGGAACCTGGTTTGTCTGTTAAATTCTTGGGGGTCATCTAGTTGGGTAAGACTAAAGTTATACCAGCAGTTATAAAGTCCAGGCCTTTCCTACCCCTACAACTGTAGCATTGCTACAGGAGTTTTTGGGTCTTCTGGCTACTGGAGAGTGTTTATCTCGCACTTGGCACATATTCTGAAGCCTTTATATCGGTTGGTATGAAAGGGCATCAGGTGGGACTGGGATGAGACTTGTGCATCTGCCTTTACTACAGCAAAATGGGCAGTCAAGGCCATGCAGGCCTTGAGTGTGATAGACCCATCAAGGCCCTGTGAGCTGGATGTTCATGTGACTAAAGATGGTTATGGTTGGGGTCTCTCGCAGTGGCTTGAATGAACTCACCAACCTATTGGATTCTGGTCACAACTCCGGAAAGGGGCAGAGCTAGGATACGCTTTGATATAAAAAACAACTGGCTGCCATGTATCACGCCTTGCTGGCTACAAAACCCATCAATGGAATGGCCCTGATAAAGGTAATAACCACCTACCCCATCTTGGGGTGGGTACAAGACTGGACCCAAAAGCCAAGGAGTGTGCATAAATGCCCACACTGGCCAAGTGGGGTGCTTACCTACAGCAGCGTAGTGCCCTCTCTAGTAGCACCTTGAGTGAAGAACTCCAACACTTATTGGGGCCAGTGACATATACTAGTGAAAAGCAGGAAGAACTTGCCTTTGAACCATTAGTAGCAGAGAGTCCCTTTTGGGAGGGAAAAGCCCCTATACCCGAAGATGCATGGTACACAGATGGCACCAGCCGTGGGCAGCCCCCAAAATGGAGGACCATAGCTTCCCATCCTAAGACTGAGACAGTATGGATGAAAGATGGTGAGGGGAAGAGCAGCCAATGGGCAGAGTTGCAGGCCGTGTGGCTTGTGATCAGCCAGGATCCCTCCCCTATAGTTGTCTGCACTGACAGCTAGGCTATCGGGGCTTGACCCTGTGGCTACCAACCTGGTACCATGCCAACTGGCTGGTTGGTCACTGGCCCCTTTGGGGGCAAGAATTGTGGCAAGACTTATGGACCTGTGTTCAGACCAAAATAATTACAGTATACCATGTGACAGGACATTTGCCACTGGCATCCCCAGGAAATGATGAAGCAGATAAATTGGCCCAGATTCATCGGTTAGAAGGAAAGCCTGCCTCTGATGTAGCCCAATGGCTACATCAGCGTTTGTTGTATGTGGGGCAAAAGACAATGTAGGCTGTAGCCCGTCAGTGGGGCTTGCCTTTGACCTTCGAAGAAGTTAGTAGAGCCCAACAGGAGTGTGTCATGTGCTCCAAAAAGGACTTAACACCGAGTTCCACAGAAACATGGGACAATAGGTAAGGGGCCTACCCTTCATCAGGTGGCAGACAGAATATATTGGGCCTCTATCTGTGTCAGGAGGATATCAGTATGCCATGACCTGTATGGACACAGCTACTGGACTTCTGGTTGCTTTTCCTACCCGTTGTGCAGACCACAAGATGACCAAAAGACATGTGGAGTGTCTCTTTGCACTTATGGCTAACCACAGGTGACTGAGAGTGATCAGGGCACCCATTTTACTGGACATATACTGCAAGAATGGGTGTGACAGCTGGGAATCAAATGGAAGTTTCATGTGCCATAAAATCCTACTGCAGCAGGCATGATAGAGAGGCAAAATGGCTTGTTAAAATCTGGACTAAAATCAGGTACCAACAGTCTGCAGGGATGGTCAGTCTGCTTATGGACCATGCTACGGCATTTGCTACTCCAAAAGGGAGCCCTGAGCCCCATAGACATGTTAACACATATGGCTGCATCCCCTATACAGCTCCAAGTATAAACCAAGGAAGAATCACTGAAGCCAAGGTTCGGCCACCAGAATATATTGCTGCCAGCACCAACTGCACTGAACCCCGGAGACTCCATTGAGTGGACGTGGCCTTGGACCTTTAGACACATGGACCAGCGATGGCTGGCTCTCCTGGCAACTTGGGGACAAGGTCTGAAAGCTGGCCTCCTATGTATGCCTGGAGTAACAGCAGAGTGGCCCCCAAAGGTCATAGTAGTATATCCTGAATGGCCAGAAGGTAGAATCATCTTACTGGGGAGTTTTGTTTTATCATTATGGCCAGTGCATGCACCTCCAGTAGCACTATATATAGACCCTTCAGTAACCCCCATGGGGAAAGGAGTAGAAGTATGGTATACTAGACCTGTAAGGGACCCCCTTCCTGCTACAGTCCTATCACAGGACTATTCTCTTGCATGCATCATACCTGATGGACAAGATTTGCCTATGTTGGTGTCATTAAAACGTGTCTTATCACCCCTAATGTCTTTGTGGATTGGGAACTTCCTCTGGCTTGAGGATTATTACAATTTTTGTTACCTGTATCAAATATTGTTTCTTAATTTTTGTTATTATGTCTAAGTTGTTGTTATCCTCTGTTGCTGTTGTGGAATCTGGGTACAGTGCTACAGCTTTCTCGCACAGTGACCATTTCAGAAGATTGAAAGCGTATAGATTCTAAGGCAAAAATTCTGGAGGGGTGGAGTGTGGGGAAGTTAGGGTTCCTATGGCCAGGGTCCTCACTGAACTTAAACCACCTGATGATGTAACTGGCCTGTTGCTAGGCTTTTGCTTCCACACCTTTAGGCAATAAGCTATTATTGCGCTATATAGAGAGCTCGGCCCAGTGTTCTGGGCAGAGGCAGAGATGCCAGTGCTTGACCAACCACTGGGAGAAGAAGCCGGGTAATAAATTCTTTCAGCCCAAAGAATGTTTTGCTGTCAATTTCTTTGGTACATTGAATCTATGGCAAACTTGCCTGGGGCTGAAACCCACTGGCAAGACACCTGACCTGTAATTTAAAGTATTTTCAGTTGTTTGCAATTAATAATTCTGCTCTGAACATATCTGTACACATAGCTTTTCGTTTCACTTCTAAATTATATCCTAAACAGAAAACTGGTGTGTTAATAATGTGTAACAACCACCACCTGTGGAGTGGGGGAAGGCAGAGTGGAAGAAGCTCTGACTTGTCTAATTTATCAATATATGTGGTATGTGGTATATATATTCCAACCATGGACAATTTCAAGCTCCAATGGGCAAAGACTGAAATAGAAAGGCAAAAGCAATAAAAATCATCAAAGAAAAATTTAACTACAATCTGACAAAATGAACATGAGCCAAAAAATTTCCATGCCCTTTGATCCTTTAATTGTACAACTAAAAATTTAGCCTAAGAAGAGTAACTTTCCACAAAGTTCTAAGCAATTCAGTGAAATAGGGATAGTTTTCAACAAATGATACTAGAACTTCTGAACATCTATATGAAAAAAAATGGAACTCGAGCCATATGCCTCATATCTGTTACAAAAAGTAACTCCAAATGGATTATAGGACTAAATACAAAATGAAACTATTACAGTTCTAGGGGAAAAAATGAATAAATTTGACTTTATTACAGTTAGAACATCTCATCTTTAAATAAAATTGTTAAGAATAAAAAGATAAGCCATGGACTGGGAGAAAATATTTGCAAATCACATACTTGACATAGGACTTATATTCAATCTATATAAAAGAACAGTTGACCTGGATTCAAGATGGCTGTATGAGAGGCGAGACAGAGAATTCCTCCCAAATCCACATATAGTGTGAAAATATAGTTAATACAACTAGCCCTAAAACAGCAACAGGAAATAAGGCTGTACCAGACTGAGTGCAGACCTCACGAACAGAGCAGACCTCATGAAATAGGGTAATGTACGAAAGCCTTGATCCGGTGGGACCTGAGCCCTTCCCCCACCCCAGTTCACTGGCGGGAGGAAGAGAAACAGAGCGGAGAGGGGGTAGAAGCCTAGAACTACTGAACACCCAGCCCTGGAGGTCTGCTTTGGACCACAAACCTACACTGTGTGGTGCTCTGGAGGTTGCTGGGGTTGGGGAGCTGTGACAGATGGAGTGCTTGAAAGACTGAGACTCCGGCCATTTGTGGAAGATGGGAATCCACATCCAGCCACTCTGGGACAAAGGAAATGTGGGGGATCTGACAGGCTTCTTAGCAGCGACAGGGCTGCTGAAGGGGCGAGGTTTGCACGGAGCTTGCTATGCGAGAGAAGGGATAGGTGGACAAGGTTGTCTGGGTGCACTCTGCCCAGTGGGTTGGGAACTTTGAGGAGCTTCAGGCACCCCATCTCTTGGCTGCCTACTCAGCTCCAAGGCCCCCACTGTGACACACAGACTGCTGCACCTTCTTCCTGGCCTGCTGGCACCTGCTTGCAAACCGGCAGTCACTGTGCTGGCACCAGGCCAGCTGAAGGGAGGCCCTGCCTACAGCAGCTAAAGACGGCAAGCACAGAGGCTTACACCTGTGTGCTTGGCCCACTGGCTCTGATACTGGAGACAGGCACTGCAGGCAAAATTCAGGAAACAGCTCTTTCCTGCCCTTAGGCACCAGCACCGCTCCCCTACCACCCCCAACCTCACTCTAGGGGCTGTGCAGCTCAAGACACTAGAACTTCTGGGCACTAAAGGGCACCACATAGAATTATGAAATGTCAAAGGAACCTGGTTCAGACCAAAATATCACAAACCCCAGAAAAAAGGCCAAATGAAACTGAACTCACCAATCTTCCTGAAGGAGAGTTTAAAATAAAAATTATAAACATGCTCATGGAGATACATAAACATATTCAAGAACTCAGGGATGAATTTACAACTGAGATTTAAATTATTAAGAAATTCCATATCTAAAAAGAAACATACAATGGAGGGCTTTAAAAGCAGATTAGACGTAGTAGAAGAGATGGCAAACGGGAAAGAAATTAGAGAAGAGGAATACAAAGAAGCTGAGGCACAGAAAGAAAAAAGGATCTCAAAGAATGAAGAATATTGAGAGAACTTTATGACCCATCCAAATGGAACAATATCCACATTATAGGGTACCAGAAGAAGAAGAGAAATAAAAAGGGATAGAAAGTGTCATTGAGGAGGTAATTGCTGAAAAATTCCCCAGTCTGGGAAAGAAGATACTCTCTCAAGCCATGGAGGTGCACAGATCTCCCAACACAAGGGACCCAAGGAAGACAAGAATAAGACATATAATAATTAAAATGGCAAAGATCAAGGATAAAGACAGACTTTAAAAAACAGCTAGAGAGAGAAAAAAGATCACATTCAAAGGATAACTCATCAGGCTATCATCAGATTTCTCAACAGAAATCTTACAGGCCAGAAAGGAGTGGCATGATATATTTAATGCAATGAAGCAGAAGGGCCGCGACCCAAGAATACTCTACCCGGCAAGGTTATCATTTAAATTTGAAGGAGGGATTAAACAATTTCCAGATAAGCAAAAGCTGAGAGAATTTACCTCCCACAAACCATCTCTACAGTGCATTTTGGAGGGACTCCTATAGGTGGAAGTATCCATAAGGCTAAATAGATGTCACCAGGGGAAATAAAACCACAGCAAAGTAGAACAATTAATTACTAAGCAGATGCATAATAAAATCAACTACCCCCAAGTCAATCAAGGGATAGACAAAAGAGTACAGAATATGATACCTGACATATAAAGAATGGATAAGTAAGAAAAAGGAGGGAAAAAAAAGAACCTTTACATTGTGTTTGTAATAGCATACGAAGTGAGTTAAATTAGACTGTTAGATAGTAAGGGAATAACCCTTGAACCTTTGGTAACCAAGAATCTAAAGCCTGCAGTGGCAATAAGTACATACCTATCGATAATCACCCTAAATGTAAATGGTCTGAATGCACCAATCAAAAGACATAGAGTCACAGAATGAATTAAAAAACAATACCCACCTATATGCTGCCTACAAGAGATGCACTTCAAACCCAAAGACATACACAGACTGAAAGTAAAGAGATGGTAAAAGATATTTCATGCAACTAATAGGGAGAAAAAAGCAGGAGTTGCAGTACTTGTATCAGACAAAATAGACTTCAAAACAAAGAAAGTCACAAGAGACAAAGAAGGACATTACATAATGATAAAGGGGTCAGTCCAACAAGAGGATATAACTATTATAAATATCTATGCACCCAACACAGGATCACCTACATATGTGAAACAAATACTAACAGAATGAAAGGGGGAAATAGAAAGCAATGCATTCATTTTAGGAGACTTCAGCACACCACTCCTCCAAAGGACAGATCAACCAGACAGAAAATGAGTAAAGAGACAGAGGCACTGAACAACGTATTAGAAAAGATGGACCGAAAGAACATTTACAGAACACTTCATCCAAAAGCAACAGGATATATGTTCTTTCAAGTGCATGTGGAACATTTTCAAGAATAGATCATGTACGAGGCCATAAAAAGAGCCTTGGTGAATTTTTTTAATAGTTTATCTTAGTATCATTAATCTACAATTACATGTGCAATATTATGGTGATTAAACTAACCCCTTTATCAGGCCCCCCTCAACAACCCCATTACAGTCACTGTCCATCAGCGTAGTGAGATGCTATAGAATCACTACTTGTATTCTCTTCAGTTGTACAGCCCTCCCCATGCCCCCTTAACATTACATCTGCTAATCATAATGCCCCTTTTCCCCACTCCTCCCCAGTCCCTTTCGCTTTCGTAAGTATTAGTCCGTTCTCGGATTCTGTGAGTCTGTTGCTGTTTTGTTCCTTCAGTTTTTTTCTTTGCTCTTATACTCCACATATGAGTGAAATCATTTGGTACTTGTCTTTTTTGGCTTGGCTTATTTCACTGAGCATAATACTCTCTAAGCTCCATCCATGTTGTTGCAAATGGTAGGATTTTTTCTTCTTATGGCTGTATAATATTCCATTGTGCATATGTAGCACATCTTCTTTATCCAATCATCTACTGATGGATACTTAGGTTCCTTGCATTTCTTGGCTATTGTCAATACTGCTGCGATAAACATAGGGGTGCATATGTCTTTTTCAAACTGGGCTGCTGCATTCTTAGGGTAAATTCCTAGGAGTGGAATTCCTGGGTCAAATGGTATTTCTATTTTGAGTTTTTTGAGGAACCTCCATACTGCTTTCCACAATGGTTGAACTAATTTGCATTCCCACCAGCACTGTAGGAGGGTTCCCTTTTCTCCACATGCTTGCCAACATTTGTTGTTGTTTGTGTTTTGGATGTTGGCCATCCTCACTGGTGTGAGGTGATATCTCATTGTGGTTTTAATTTACATCTGTCTGATGAATAGCCATGTGGAGCATCTTTTTGTATGCCTGTTGGCCATCTGAGTTTCTTCTGTGGAGAAGTGTCTATTCATGTCCTCTGCCCATTTCTTAATTGGATTATTTACTCTATGTTTGTTGAGGTGTGTGTGTACTTTATATATTTTGGGTGTCAACCCCTTATGGGATACGTCATTTATGAATATATTCTCCCATACTGTAGGATGTCTTTTTGTTCTACTGATGGTGTCCTTTCCTGTTCAGAAGCTTTTCAACTTGATACAATCCTACTTGTTCATTTTTGCTTTTGTGTCCCTTGCCCGGGGGGATATGTTCATAAAGAAGTCACCCATGTTTATGTCTAAGAAATTTTTGCCTACGTTTTTTTCTAAGAGTTCTATGGTTTCATGACTCACATTCAGGTCTTTGATCCATTTTGATTTGACTTTTGTGTATGGGGTTAGACAGTAGTCCAGTTTCATTCTCTTACATGTAGCTATCCAGTTTTTCCAACACCTGCTGCAGAAGAGGCTGTCATCTCCCCATTGTATATCCAAGGCTCCTTTATCAAATATTAGTTGACTGTATGTGTTTGGGTTAATGTTTGGATTTTCTATTCTGTTCCACTGGTCTGTGGTTCTGTTTTTGTGCCAATACCAAATTGTCTTGATTACTGTGGCTTTGGAGTAGAGCTTGAGTCAGGGAGCGTAATTCCCACCATTTGATTCCTCCTTCTCAGGATTGCTTTGGCTATTCAGGGTCTTTTGTGGTTCCATATGAATTTTAGAATTATTTGTTCCAGTTCATTGAAGAAAGCTGTTGGTAGTTTGATAGGGATTGCAGTGAATCTGTAGATTGCTTTAGGTAGTATAGCCATTTTGACAATATTTATTCTACCTAGCCAAGAGCATGGGATGAATTTCCATTTGTTACTGTCCTCTTTAATTTCTCTTAGGAGTATCTTGTAGTTTTCAGATGACACGTCTTTCACTTCCTTCGTTAGGTTTATTCCTAGGTATTTTATTCTTTTTGATGCAATTGTGAATGGAATTGTTTTTCTGATTTCTCTTTCTGTTAGTTCATCGTTAGTGTATAGGAAAGCAACAGATTTCTGTGTGTTAATTTTGTATCCTGCAACTTTGCTGAATTCAGATTTTAGTTCTAGTAGTTTTGGAGTGGAGTCTTTAGGTTTTTTATGTACAATATCATGTCATCTGCAAATACTGACAATTTGACTTCTTCTTTACCAATCTGGATGCCTTGTATTTCTTTGTTTTCTCTGAGTGCCGTGGTTAAGACCTCCAGAACTATGTTGAATAACTGTGGAGAGAGTGGGCATCCCTGTCTTGTTCCCTATCTTAGATGAAAAGCTTTCAGCTTCTCACTGTTAAGTATGATGTTAGCTGTGGGTTTGTCATATATGGCCTTTATGATGTTGAGGTACTTGCCCTCTTTACCCATTTTGTTGAGAGTTTTAATCATGAATGGATGCTGTATTTTGTCAAGTGCTTTTTCAGCGTCTATGGAGGTTTTTGTTCTTTTTGTTGATGTGGTGGATGATGTTGATGGATTTTCGAATGTTGTACCATCCTTGCATCCCTGGATGAATCCCACTTGATCATGGTGTATGATCCTCTTGATGTATTTTTGAATTAGGTTTGCTAATATTTTGTTGAGTATTTTTGCATCTATGTTCATCAGGTATATTGGTCTGTAGTTTTCTTTTTCAGTGAGGTCTTTGCTAGGTTTTGGTATTAGAGTGATGCTGGTTTCATAGAATGAGTATGGAAGTATTCCCTCCTCTTCTGTTTTTGGAAAACTTTAAGGAGAATGGGTGTTATTTGTTCTCTGTATGTCTGGCAGAATTCAGAGGTGAATCCATCTGGTCCGGGGGTTTTGTTCTTGGGTAGTTTTTTGATTACCGCTTCAATTTCGTTGCTGGTGATTGGTCTGTTGAGTTTTTCTGTTTCTTGTTTGGTCAGTTTTGGAAGGTTGAATTTTTGTAAGAAGTTGTCCATTTCTTCTAGGTTTTGCAGCTTGTTAGCATATGCATTCTCATAATATTCTCTTATAATTCTTTGTATTTGTATGGGGGTCTGTCATTATTTTTCCTTTCTCATTTCTGATTCTGTTTATGTGTGTAGATTCTCTTTTACTCTTACTAAGTCTGGCTAGGGGTTTATCTATTTTGTTTATTTTTTCAAAGAATCAGCTCTTGGTTTCATTGATATTTTCTATTGTTTTATTCTTCTCAATTTTATTTATTTCTTCTCTGATCTTTATTATGTTCCTCCTTCTGGTGACTTTGGGCCTCATTTGTTCTTCTTTTCCAATTTCAGTAATTGTGTCTTTAGACTATTCATGTGGGAATGTTCTTCCTTCTTTAAATAGGTCTGGATTGCAATATACTTTCCCCTTAGAACTGCCTTTGCTGTGTCCCACAGAGGTTGTGGCTTTGTGTTGTTGTCATTTGTCTCCATACATTCTTTGATTTCTGTTTTAAATTGGTCGTTAACGCATTGATTAATTAGGAGAGTGTTGTTAAGTCTCCATGTATTTTTGAGCCTTTTGTTTTCTTTCTAAAATTTAATTCTAGTTTTATACCTTTATGATATGAGAAGTTGGTTGGTAAAATTTCAATATTTTTTACTTTACTGAGGTTCTTTTTTGTGGCCTAGTATGTGGTCTATTCTGGAAAATGTTCCATGTGCACTTGAGAAGAAAGTGTATCCTGTTGCTTTTCGGTGTAGAGTTCTGTAGATATCTGTTAGGTCCATCTGTTCTAGTGTGTTGTTCAGTGCCTCTGTGTCTTTACTTATTTTCTGTCTGGTTGATCTGTCCTTTGGAGTGAGTGGTGTGTTGAAGTCTCCTAAAATGAATGCATTGCTGTCTATTTCCTCCTTTAATTCTGTTAGTATTTGTTTCACATATACCGGCGCTCCTGTGTTGGATACATATATATTTATAATGGTTATATCCTCTTGTTGGATTGATCCCTTTATAATTATGTCATGTCCTTCTTTATCTCTTGCTACTTTCTTTGTTTTGAAGTCTATTTTTTCTGATAAAGTGCTGCAACACCTGCCTTTTTCTTTGTTGTTTGAATGAAATATCTTTTTCCATCCCTTCACTTTTAGTCTGAGTATATCTTTGGGTTTGAGGTGAGGTTCTTGTAGGCAGCATATAGATGGGTCTTGGTTTTTTATCTATTCTGTTACTCTGTGTCTTTTGATTGGTACATTCAGTCCATTTACACTTAGGGTGATTATCGATAGATATGTACTTATTGCCATTGCTGGCTTTAGATTCGTGGTTACCAAAGGTTCAAGGGTAGCTTCTTTACTATCTAAAAATCTAACTTAACTTTCTTGTTAAGTTATTGTAAACACCGTCTGATGTTTCTTTATTTCTCTCCCTTCTTATTCTTCCTCCTCCATTCTTTATATACTAGTTGTTTTATTCTTTGCCTTTAGTTAGTATTTGGATGGTCTGCTTTCTTTCCTATGATTTTATTTTCTCTGGTGACATCTTTTTAGCCTTAGTAGTGCTTCCCTCTAGAGCAGTGCCTTTAAGATGTTCTGTAGATGTGGTTTATGGAAGGCAAATTCTCTCAGCTTTTGCTCGTCTGGAAATTGTTTAATCCCTCCATCATACTTAAATGATAATCGTGCTGGAAACAATATTCTTGGTTCGAGGCCCTTCTGTTTCATTACATTAAATATATCATGCCATTCTTTTCTGGCCTGTAAGGTTTCTGTTGAGAAGTTTGATGATAGTCTGATGGGTTTTCCTTTGTTGTTTATCTTTTTCTTTCTCTAGCTGCCTTTAATACTTTGTCCTTATCTTTGATCTTTGCCATTTTAATTATTATGTGTCTTGGTGTTGTCTTCCTTGGGTCTCTTGTGTTGGGAGATCTGTGGGCTTCCGTGGACTGCAAGACTATTTCCTTCCCCAGCATGGGAAAGTTTTCAGCAATTATTTCTTCAAAGACACTTTCTATCCCTTTTTCTCTCTCTTCTTCCTCTGATACTCCTATAGTGCAAATATTGTTGTTTGGATTGGTCACACAGTTCTCTTGATATTCTTTCATTCCTAGAGATCCTTTTATCTCTCTCTGCCTCAGCTTCTTTGTATTCCTGTTCTCTGATTTCTATTCCATTAACAGTCTCTTGCATTTCCTCCAGTCTACTACTAAGCCTGTCAATGGCTTGTCTCATTTCTGCATTATCTTTCCTGACTTCCCTCACTTACTCCCTCAGCTCTTGCATATTTCTCTGTAGATCCATCAGCATGGTTATGACTTTTATTCTGAATTCTTTTTCAGGAAGATTGTGCATTTCCATCCCTTCAGGTTCCCTCTCAGGTGTTGTCTGGGTCTGGGTGATCTTTGTCTGTACCATATTCCTTTGTCTTTTCATGGCGGTAGAAGTGGTCGCTGGTAGGTGCCATGTATGTCAGCTGGGCTCTTTAAGACTAAACAAAACAAAAAAACAAACAAAAACAAAAACAAACAAAAAAAGAAGGAAGAGAAAGAAAAGAGGAAAAAAAAGAAAAGAAAAGAAATGAAAGGGAAAAAATAAAAAACACCCGCCCAGAGTGGATTCTGTAAGGATGCTGCAGGTGGCGCTGTTGCTTCACAATTCCGCAGCTGCTGCTGTGCCACTCTTTGTAGCTCTGGCCAGGGCGGGAACGAATGGGAGGATGTTGTTCTCTGTGTAAAGTGTCAGTGTGGCTACCTTTTCCCAGTCGCCACCCAAGGCGTCCGAGATTCCTCAGGACTCCCAGCCAGCTGGGCTGAGCGTGCCCGGGCGATTGTGTTCCCTCACTGGGCCCCCCACCTCTCCAAGACCGCTAAAAACAGCACGCGCTTTTCTCTTGTCCCGGCCCACCGGCTGCACAGACCCTGGTGCGTTCCCAGCTCAAAACGTGCACCTTCTGCCTCTCCAATATCTGATGCACCGCGTGATGTGTGTCAGCACTCCTGGCGCAGATCACCGGGGCTGGTTATTTCATGGGCCTGTTGTTCCACTCCCTCCTGGCTCTGAATCCTCTCCTTCCACAGGTGTGCTGGGGTGGGGGAGTGCTCGGGTCCCACTGGGATGCGGCTCCGTATCTTACCCGCCTTGTGGGGTGCCGAGTCCTCTCAGGTGCAGGTGCAGGCTGTGCACTGTGCTGTAAATTCTGGTCTCTCTTTTAGGAGTAGTTGTATTTGGTGTATTTTCAAAGATTTATATAGTTTTGGGAGGAGATTTCCGCCGCCCTGCTCATGCTGCCATCTTCCCAGAACCGAGGCTCCATAAGTTAAAAAAGATTGAAATTGTACCAACCAGCTTCTCAGATCACAAAGGAATAAAACTAGAAATAAATTATACAAAGAAAACAAAAAGCCCACAAACACATGGAGGCTTAATAACATGCTCCTAAATAATCAATGGATCAAGACAAATAAAAACAGAGATCAAGGAATATATGGAGACAAATGACAACAATAATTCAACACGGCCACAAAATCTGTGGGACGCAACATACGTTATGCTAAGAGGGAACTATGTTGCAATACAGAAAAATCACAAATGAACAGTCTAAGCTATAATTAACAAAACTAGAAAAGGAAAACAAATGAGACCCAAAGTCAGTAGAAGGAGGGACATATAAAGATCAGAGCATAAATAAATAAAATCGAGAAGAATAAAACAACAGAATCAATGAAAGCAAGAGCTGGTTCTTTGAGAAAATAAACAAAATAGATAATCCCCTAGCCAGACTTATTAAGAGAAAAAGAGAATCTACACACATAAACAGAATCAGAAATGAGAAAGGAAAAATCACTATGGACACCAAAGAAATACAAAGAATTATAGAAAATACTATAAAAATTATGTGCTAACAAACTGGATAACCTAGAAGAAATGGACAACTTTCTAGAAAAATACAACCTTCCTAGGCAGACCCAGGAAGAAACAGAAAATATGAATAGACCAATTTCCAGCAAGGAAATTGAATTGGTAATCAAAAAACTACCTAAGAACAAAAAGCCTCTACCGGATGGTTTCACTGCTGAATTTTATCAAACATTCAGTTAAGACTTAATAAACATCCCCCTTAAAGTTTTCCAAAAAGTAGAAGAGGAAGGAATACTCCCAAACTCATTCTACGAGGCCAACATCACTCTAATACCAAAACCAGGCAAAGACCTCACGAAAAAAGAAAATTAGAGACCAATAGCCCTGATGAATATAGATGCAAAAATACTGAACAAAATATTAGCAAACCTAATTCAAAAATACATCAAAAATATCATCTATCATGAGCAATTGAGCTTCATCCCAGGGATGCAATGATGGTACAACATGCTAAAATCCATCAACATCATCCACGACATCAACAAAAAGAAGAACAAAAACCACATGATCATCTCCATAGATGCTGAAAAAGCATTTGACAAAATTCAACATCCATTCATAATGAAAACTCTCAACAATGGGTATAGAGGGCAAGTACCAAAACTTAATAAAGGCCATATATGACAAACCCACAGACAACATCATACTTAATAGCAAGAAGCTGAGACGTTTTCCTTTACGATCAAGAACAAGACAAGGATGCCCACTCTCTTGACTTTTATTTAACATAGTTCTGGAGGTCCATGCCTCAGCAATTAGACAACATAAAGAAATAAGGGCATCCAGACTGGTAAGGAAGAAGTCAAACTGTCCTGTTTGCAGATGACATGATATTGTATATTAAAAAAAAAACTAAAGAATCCACTCCAGAACTACTAGATCTAATATCTGAATTCAGCAAAGTTGCAGGATACAAAATTAATACACAGAAATCTGTTGCATTCCTATACACTAACGATGTACTAGCAGAAAGAGAAATCAGGAAAACAGTTCCATTCACAATTGCATCCAAAAGAATAAAATACCTAGGAATAAACCTAACCAAGAAGTGAACGACCTATACCCTGAAAACTACCAGACATTCTTAAAAGAAATTAAAGAGGACGCTAATAAATGGAAATTCATCCCATGCTCCTGGGTAAGAAGAATTAATATTGTCAAAATGGCCATCCTGCTTCAAACAATCTACAGATTCAATACAATCCCCATCAAAATATCAACAGTATTCTTCAATGAACTGGGGCAAATAGTTCTAAAATTCATATGGAATGACAAAAGACCCCGAATAGTCAAAGCAATCCTGAGAAGGAAGAATAAAGCAGGGGGAATTATGCTCCCTGACTTCAAGCTCTACTACAAAGCCACAGTAATCAAGACAATTTGGTACTGGCATAGAAACAGACCCATAGACCAGTGGAACAGACTAGAGAGCTCAGATATAAACTCAAGCATATATGGTCAATTAATATACGATAAAGGAGCCATGGATATACAATGGGGAAATGATAGCCTCTTCAACAGCTGGTGTTTGCAAAACTGAACAGCTACATGTAAGAGAATGAAACTGGATTATTGTCTAACCCCATACACAAAAGTAAACTCAAAACAGATCAAAGACCTGAATGTAAATCATGAAACCATAAAACTCTTAGAAAAAAACATAGGCAAAAATCTCTTGGACATAAACATGAGCAACTTCTTCATGAAAATATCTCCCAGGCAAAGGAAACAAAAGCAAAAATGAACAAATGGGACTATATCAAGCTGAAAAGCTTCTGTACAGAAAAGGACACCATCAGTAGAACAAAAAGACATCCTACAGTGTGGGAGAATAAATTCATAAATGACATATTCGATAAGGGGTTGACATCCAAATTATATAAAGAGCTCACGCACCTCAAGAAACAAAAAGCAAAGAAGCCAATTAAAAAATGGGCAGAGGCACTGAACAGAAAGTTCTCCAAAGAAGAAATTCAGATGGCCAACAGGCACATGAAAAGATGCTCCACATCGCTAATCATCAGAGAAATGCAAATTAAAACCACAATGAGATATCCCCTCATACCAGTTAGGATGGCCAATATCCAAAACACAAACAACAACAAATGTTGGCAAGGATGTGGAAAAAGGGGAATCCTCCTACACTGCTGGTGGGAATGCAAATTAGTTCAACCATTGTGGAAAGCAGTATGGAGGTTCCTCAAAAAACTCAAAATAGAAATACCATTTGACCAGGAATCACACTCCTGGGAATTTACCCTAAGAATGTAGCAGCCCAGTTTGAAAAAGACATATGCACCCCTATGTTTATTGCAGCACTATTTACAATAGCCAAGAAATGGAAGCAACCTAAGTGTCCATCAGTAGATGAATGGATAAAGAAGATGTAGTACATATACACAATGGAATATTATTCAGTCATAAGAAGAAAACAAATCCAGACATTTGCAACAACACGGATGGTCCTGGAGGGTATAATGCTCAGTGAAATAAGCCAGATGGAGAAACAAATATCAAATCATTTCACTCATCTGTGGAGTATAAGAACAAAGCAAAAACTAAAAGAACAAAACAGCAGCAGACTCACAGAACCCAAGAATGGACTAACAGTTACCAAAGGGAAAGGGACTGGGGAGGATGGGTGGGAAGGGAGGGATAAGGGGGAAAAAACGACATCACGATTAGCATGTTTAATGTGGGGGTGGGGACACGGGGAAGGCAGTATTACAGAAAGAAGAAACATAGTAACTATAGCATCTTCCTACACTGATGGACAGTGACTGTAATGGGGTATGTGGTGGGGACCTGATAATAGGGAGAGTCTAGTAACCATAATGTTGTTAACGTAATTGTACATTAATGACAGCAAAAAAAAAAAAAATTTAACAATCAAAACCCAGAAATCAGAAAACTAGAACTCAATATGAAACAGGAAAAATTTGAACAGGCACATTACCAAAAAAAGATATACACATAACAAACACATGGGAAAAAAGGTGACATCACTAATCTGAGAAATGCTAATTAAACCACAGTGGGATAGTACTACACACCTATTAGATTACTCAATAATAATGAATGAATCTTAAATATACTTTTCTTAGTCAAAGAAGCCAGACTCAAAAGACTTTCTATATATAATTATATTTATATGACATTCTGGAAAGGCAAAGCTACAGGGACAAGAAACAGAGAAGTAGTTGCCAGACGCTGGGGTGGGAACAAAGGGAGCTTATGGGTAGAGGAAATTTTGTATACTTGATTGAAGTGGTTGTATAACTATATATGCATTTGTCAAAATTCACAGGACAGTACGCAAAAAAGTGTGAAAATTTAATTTTTTTAAATTAAAAATAAATGATTGTCAATAAAGGGAGGGTAGGAAATAGGGTGGAAGCAGGAACAGAAGCTAAGCTCTGAATATACCTTGTTTTGTATACTTACTTTATAACCTTTGAATTTTTGCATAAGTATTAAATGAACTTTAAAGTTTTATAAAGCATTACCTAAAAATCTATCAAGAGAAACTATTTGAAATTTCTTTAAAGCTCAGTAATTTAACTGTACACATTTGGTGAGATAGTCCCCAAAGGAAGAAAGAAATCATGTTGATAGTACTGTTGGTATTTTTATTCTGAAACTATAAATGAGGTTAAGTTAAAATCCTACAGTCATGAGATGAATTGGTAGCCATGGATTTTAACTTTTAGGTTCTTTGCTTCTGTGATGTTCCATGTTTGGGATATATATATATTATAAATACTGTCTTTCTAGATGGTATGTAAGATTGTATCCTTAGAGATGAACTGGGGGTTCAATTATAGAAGAACTTTAGAAACTAATTCCTGGCTAGTTTATTAGGAACTTCTGTTTGAGTATTCTATATCCAAGGGAGTGTCAACATTAGTTTCTGTTTCTTTTTTTTATCCTACTGTGCTTAAGTAATCTTTTATGGAGCTTCAGAACACTCTTATAATGCAGGTGCTAATCACTTGCCTTATCTTGCAGAACAGGAAGCTGAGGCACAGGACTCTTGAGACTTGCTAAATGAATTAGAACTCTCTAGCGAATTAGGTAGTGAATCAGAACTATCTCAGATTTATAAGCTAGGATTCCACATTTTTAGACTAGAATTTAGTTATCCTGAGAGGTTGAATAATTTCCTATCTACATGGAAGAGGAAACAACGAATACCATAGGACTTTTGTTGATGCTGTTGGTTTTGTTTAGTTTATCAGTAGGGATCAGATAAACTTTATGATGAGGCCCTTTAATCAAAATTCATGAATTTAGAATCAAAAACAGCTAGGCATAGAAAGCAAAGAAAAAAACTGAGATATAGTAGAGTTCAGAAGCAGAGCCTATCACTCTAAAATAGGGGTATGAAATATTACACCAGCATTAGACAACTGGGTTCAGATGCATTAAGTTCTCAGTAAGGAAACTCTTTCCCACCAGTTCCTTTCCAGTTCTTACTTTAATACATAGCCTTAATTTATCATATGGATATAATATTTAAGTTACTGTTCTTAAGAAGTTCATGAAATAGTTTGTTTTCTATGAAAAAAAATTTATTAATAGAAGAATTCCTGAACTGAATAAAAAATGAAAACACGGTTCAGGGTCTTGTGAGTCTCATGATAGACATTTTCATGCCTAGATAAAAGTTTCTTTAGCTGTTTAAAAACACTTTTAACCATGTGCCATGTAACTTGTAGAAGAAAACCCAGTTATAGTTTTATATTTATGGGGAAGTCTACCAAGTTGTATTTTGTCTTTGATTCTAAATAAAAACACAATTAGTTCAAATATTAGTATCAGAAGCTTGATCATAATTTCTGGTCGAACAAAATCATCTCCCAAGTTCTAATACCCAACTTCTTTATACTCTTTCACCTCCTCCATCTTCCCCTGCCTCCTACATACACCTTCTTCTGCAAAAGCCATCCTGTGCCCCTTCTTTCAAGAAGTCTCAAGCACAGTCTTCAGTGCAGTGTCAACCACTCCTGTATGACATCAAACCCGCAGTAAGCATGGCTTTGGTCATTCAAAATGTAACCTCAGCCTTGCACACTCAGCGTCCACTATAAAACCACTGGGAGCTACAGACACATACCTGTGTGTTGCGTTTTGTGTGTGCTGTTTGACTAGGGCAAGTCAATAACCACAGCACAGCAATGCTTTTAACCCTAAAACAACAGAACCTACAAGCAAGCACAGGCAAACTGAACTAACTTGCTTGCTTACACTATAATAATATAAACAGCATTTTCCTGGCTGGTTGCTTCACATAGAAAAACAAATTTAAGACACAAAGGTAGAGTTATACTGTCACCATGAACAGAGTTTGATTCACAGCTTTGTAAAGTTTTATTACAGCTAACAATCAGAAATGGAGTAAAAATAACCAGTTCAAGAGTTCTGTATTATAATGAGGACATTCTATAAAGAAAAACATTATTTGAATATATAAATATTTATCACTAATACACCAATTAGACTTTGTCCCTGTTGATTCACTCAAATGGACACATTTCCATGTGTTTTAAAACATCAGTCCAATATCTCAGGTCCTGTCACCTTCTGACAGAATTCCTGATGCACATAACCTACTTAGATTACAATATCATTGCTCCCTTGATTTTACCTCCTTGTTATTTGGTCCTAGAGTCCGTCCAATTCCCACCCCATACAATTTCCAGTGCTGCCTGCTTAATGATGCCACCCTTTGGCCTGCTAGTCTAGGCGTCTTAAAAGAGTCTGTGGTTCAGCCTATCTTGTTCCAATTTACTCCCAGTTAGTCCCACTCCATCAGAGTTAACAGACCATGTAACTATTGTGGCAGCCAAAAGTACCTCCGGCCCTGTTGACAATCACTAGAAGTAAAAGAGATGACGTATCTTCAAAGAGAAACAGTCAAGCATTTCAAGCATGGTTCTTTCCATTCCATTAGTTCATAAACCTTGCTTGTGTCAAATTCATCTGGGGCAACTTCTGATTTATCTATGTAACACACACTTCGATACTACTTACTATGTACCTGAAATTGTTATAAAGACTCTACAAAAATTAACTCTTTTAATCTTCACAGCAACCCTTTTAGGTAGGTACTATTATTACTCCCATTTTACAGATTAGGAAACCGGGGCTTGGGAGGTTAATGACTTAACCAAAGTTACACATCTAATAAATGTAGAAGCCAAAATTCAAGCCCAGCCTTTTGATTATAGGGTAAATGGTAAGCACTGTGTTATGCAGCAGACAACCATATCCATTCCCAAAGACTTGATTCAGTAAATCTGGAGAAAGGACTGAGAAATCTGCATGTATATGAACAAGATTTTCAGGAGATTTTGTATAATGAGAAGGGCACCCACCTGTTAACTAGTATTTAGGAACCACAGCACTATTCCACACCTCATCTGGGAGAGAAAAGGAGATCCATGTGGCTAAAAACAAATCTGTATTGAAGTACACTGAGAAAGCAAGGAGAAAGTGCTTGAGAGAACTATTCACTCAAAACCTTGGAAGCCAGACTAATAACACATGTTATTTTTACAAAATGGTCAATAGTAAGCTACGTGTTGTTAAACAGAATGAAATATATTAAGAATGTAGCATCAGAGAGCTACATAGCATTAATATACATAAAATTATTCTATTAAGTAGGATACATGACAGCAATGGACTTAAATGAAAGAAGGAAGAACAGCCTAGCTAGTTGTATGGTGGGTTCCAGATGTGCAGTTCTGAACCAGTCAGGCAAGACAAATAATGCCGTGTAGCCCTAAAGTGTGACTTCAAACAATGCAGGAATTACAGCAGCTGATGGGGGAATATAGAAGCAACTGGATAAGCATGAAAAGTAAGATAAAACTTGAAAGAATTTTGAAGAGAGCTTAACCCCACACTGATATGATTATGACTACTTTGTTTAATATATTGTGTCATCTTGACTGGCCCTTGTAAATAAACAGTAACATCAGAACAAGGCAGAGCCATAAGCAGCCCCCAAAAGGGAGTGAACAGCTGTAAACCAATCAGCAGTGTTTCTAGCCACTCAGTATGGAAATAACTGTGGATCAAAGAGTCAATTCACACATGAATCAGAACCCCCACTCTGCTAAGCCACTGCAGTAGAAGGTGGGGTACAAAAAAAAGACTAATACGGCCAGGAGGCTCAGTCTCTTCAGCTATACAGATAAGCCTCACCTTCACTTCCAAACACTAATTAAAATGACATCTCATATATCAGGAGAAGCATGTTCCTATGTTCCCACTAGCTCAACTTGTAGTGAACCTAAAGGTTTTACGGAATGGAGCCAGGAGATATGTCAAAAGAATGCCAAATTTTTGTTTTTACTTCATATTTAACTGGTCATCCTGTATTTATCTTTTAACCCTAAAACAAGTCAACAAAAACTTTACCAAGTCTGTACAGTTCTGTCGCCAACAATGTATCTCTTAAATCTGTGCCTCGCTCCCTATCCTTACCCTGATGTAAGCAGTATTGCTACTGCACCTCTATTTTTCATTTACCACTGGGGGGCGCCTTCAACTCCAGTCTACTGGATGCCAGAGGGTGAAAAGGCCACAGAAGCGTTTCTACACGGTATCCGCTAGGGGACCCCTCCGGAACCTTTCAGATTTAATAACCAGGTTCTGCTCACGCGCTTCCGACACAACTGTGCGCACGCGCGCCACTGCTTCCACACCAGACCCTGACTGCGCAGGCGTTCTCGTGAGTGCGCGCCGCTATTGGTAGGACTCTGGAGAGGAGGAGGTGGAGCCGCTGGGGGCGCGCACGCGCAGAGACTGGGGGCTGCAGGGTTCGGGGCTCAGCTTCACGGGAATCTCACCCTGGGTGGAGATGCCTAGCGGAGGATCGCGACTGGAGGACGGCGCCGCGCTGGTCCCTATAGAGAACTCGACCCCGCACAAAGAGGATCTTAGCAGCAAGGTAAGTGTGGGACGAGGCGAGAAGGACCTATGGCTCGGGATAGGGCTCCGCTCGTCCCCTGAGAAGTTCCACCGCGGCAGCGTGGCCCGGCCTTGGCTTTGCCCAACAGCATTGCTCTTTTTAGTCTTAACACGTGACAGCTACAGTTCAAGGGAGACCATGAAACTTGCCCCGAGGTTAGACCAAGGAGGCAGTGTGGCGGAGGTTTGGTTGTTGTTGTTTTTCCTCTACTCTTTAAACTTTTAGAAAATACCACCCACCCCAAATCGGCTGCAGATATTCTCCATCTCAGAAAATGTCACCACTTCCCAACCATTTGTCCATGCCAGTACCCTGGCAGCCATCCTTGACGCCCTTTATGAAGTCCTATCAATTCTACTTGTAAAGTTCCTTTCGATGTATGTCCCTTCATCACTTTGTACACGCAAAACATCCTAAACCAGCCACCTTCATCTACCATCAGGAAGCCTGCAACGGTTTCCTTACTGGTCTCCCTCATCCATTCCTTACCTCGTCCCGACCTGTTCTCCACTCTAGCCAGAGCAATGATCCTAAAACTTGTATCTGATTGTAACAGTTCCACCCTACAAAAAACAGGTGGGAGCTAATAATGTAAGTCTTAACAGCCATAAACAGACATTTAAAAATACAAATAAATTGGAGATGGGGATGGTTATAGCCTTTCAGGTATTAGATGTCCTAGATTCTACTTTGGTTCTGTTCAAAACTAACAGTGACAACCTTGGGCAAGTCTGTAATCTCGCCACCGTTTTCTTGTTTGAAGTAAAGTAAAATATGTACCTGCCATTCCTCAAATAAATGGGAACGTGCCATTCAAACATAAGTCTCAAGGAGGTTGTACAAATTTGATGTTGGAATTCAACTCCATCTAGTCAGTTACTACACTGACTCCAGCTGAGACAGAATGAATGGTACACCCTGGTGGGAGGTGAATTTTCAAACCACACACATGGCACTCTGATTACTATGTAGCAAGCTACTTATACTGATGTGTGACAGATTCCTGAGGTGTGGGAAGCAGAAGAAAGATTATAAAATCTGCTTTTAGAGGCACTAGTGATAACTATGTAATAGTCATATTCTCAAAACAAGTACTGTTACTGAAAAGAGAAACTTCATTACCACTTAGTTGAGCCTTCTTCAACTAATAAAAAGTGAGGCCTAATTCAACAATGCCAGCTAGTCTTTGAAATACAAAGAGGAATAAAGCAAAGATGGAAAGTGATAGCTCTGACAGACCCAGATAGGGCATTTAGTACTACTTGCTTGTTCAGAATGTCTGGCTATGCCATTCAGTACATAAATCATGAAAAGCATTAGTATCAAGCGTGTGAGGGTAGCCCAATCCTCATTCCATTTGCTGTTTAGAAAAGGAAAAAAAACAAAAACAACTTGAATCATTGAAAAACTTATTACTTTTCATGCATATTGTCTTTTTTAAGTAAAAGGTGTAAACCTTGTTTAGTAACTATGGCCCTTGCATGAATGCTCATTTCCAAAATCAAACCCTCTCTGTCTAGACTCAATGGACTAAACTTGACAAGTCTATTGATGCTTTCCTCCAGTTTTCCACCACCTGCACCTCCACACAGACTGCCAGTAAAAAGAATCTTTATATTCACAGACTGCCCGTTCGGACAATCAGTACAGTATATTCCCTTTAGCCCATCTCTCTAATTTTAAAGGGCTCTCACTAAGCATACTTTGGTAACCTGTGATTTAAGAAGTTTTTCTTTATTTCAATAGATTAAAGAACAAAAAGTCGTTGTGGATGAACTTTCTAACCTGAAGAAGAACAGGGTGAGTTATTAGAGTAATTCTGAATAGTATGCAGGAACATTTGATTATAACTTACTGATTATATACTAAAGTTATAAGAATTATATATAAAATATTTATATTATATTGACATTAAAATAATAAGATTTCAGCATCTTTTCAGTTAAATTGCAAAAATGAAAGTATCTCAGATTCTATATATATATGTATATATATATTTCATATACAGATATCTATATGTTAATCATAGTTGATATCTTTTCCCCATCCTATGCAATTCTCATTACTTATGAACCAAATGATACTAATTGTACTATGGTGTCTTGGAGCTGTAATCACTAATGATATTTATTTTACAGTACTTAAATTTGGTGTTTCTTTTGAAATAAATGAACTTTAAATATATTGAAAAGAGAAGAAACTACTCCTTTAAGTGAATGTGGATAACTGTTGTAAAAAACAAAGGATAAATTGCTTCCCCTTGCCCTCCAATTTTTTTTATACAAATCTTCCAAGTATTTAACATGGTTATGTAATGATATTTCCATTAATGTATTCATAAACAAGCAAGCTACTGCTTCATTTATAGTTATGCTGCACAAATTACATTTTAAAATTCCAGAAGAAATTATTTTGAGCCCTTTAAAGCATGTTAAAGACTATTTGATGACTGACAGGTTAGACATTTCTGATATTTTACTTGTAGAACATTAGAAGTTAAAACAGTTGACAAACTTGATACAATTGATACGAACTTTCTAGAGGGCAAATTGGCAGAATGTACCAAAGCCTTAAAAGTCTATAATACTTGGACGCAACAGTTTTGTTTAAAAGAATTGATACTTAGAAAAGAATCATGGGAGTGCACAAAGATTTAGTTACAGAGATGTTCACCACAACATTAATTTATAACAGTGAAAAGTTGGTAACACCATTAATGTCTAAAACTTGAGAACTAACCAACTGTAATATGCTATACCCATATCGTAATGTTATAAATATCTTTATATTTAATTATTTCTTGTTAATAAGGTGTTCTCAATATATTGTTCATTGAGAAAAGCAAATTATAAATCTGTAGTTATAGTAGGAGCCTTTTTTGTTAAAGAAAATTGGTATTGTATATGCAGAGAAAAAAGTTTTACCTCAGTGTAAATAGTAACTAGTTCAAGATGGTAAAATAATAGGTGACTCTTATATATCCATATTTGCTAAGGTATTGTTCTGAACATATGTTAGTGAAGTTCAAGAGTAAGCAATAGTGGGGTTCAGAGTTTTGATAGCTGATACTGTTTAGATCAAATCATGATACTAGCCTGAATTATGTTTTGCAGAAAGTATATAGGCAGCAACAGAACAGCAACATATTCTTTCTTGCAGACCGAACAGAAATGCTTTCTGAAAGCAAAAGTAAGTTTTTTGGTATATTATATGCAAACATACAAATTCTTTTGTAGGCTTTCTATAGAAATTCGTGGTAGTACCTAATTACACTGTCTATATCTGAATGTTTAATATATATCTAAAGATTGGATGGTAGTATACCTGTAAATAAAATTGATGCCATTGTTGGGTTTTCATCAAGTTAGCCTTCCAAACATGCGTCTATGCGTCTACAGTAAAAATAAAATCAAATAAAAATACTTAAGGTGTGTTCAAAAGCAATAATTATTAATACATCTTTAGAGTTTTAGACAGATCTAGGTATGAAAACTGTTCTACTTTCTACCTTTGTGACTTCGAGTGAATCACTTTGAGCCTCTGAAATCGTGTGGGATTTTAATAAGATGATATATATGAACTGCAAAAACAAGCATCTAATAAACAAACTATTTTCCTAAAAGATAAATGCTTATTATTAAAAGCGTGTTGTAAGTTGTTCACACTAACAGTGCATATACTCAAATGGTTTGCTCTTGGTAAATGACATATGTCATCCTATGAACTACTGGCAATTTTTATTTTGCATAATAGTTCTTTTCCCCTCCCTCCACAGATACATTGGATGAGCTGAAAAAAGAATACCAAGAAATAGAAAACTCAGAAAAGACCAAAATCAAGAAATAGTCAACTTGCTTTCACATAACAATGTGTGGCATTTGTTGTTCTGTAAGCTTTTCTGTGGAGCATTTCCACAAAACTTTGAAAGAGGATTTACTGTATAACCTTAAACGACGGGGACCTGATAGTAGTAAACAGTTGTTAAAGTCTAATGCTAACTACCACTGTTTATTTTCTGGTCATGTCCTTCACTTACGAGGTGTTTTGACTGCCCAGCCTGTGGAAGACGCAAGAGGCAATGTGTTCCTGTGGAATGGAGAAGTCTTTAGTGGGATAAAAGTTGAGGCTGAAGAGAATGATACTCAGATAATGTTTAATTATCTTTCCTCTTGTAAGAGTGAATCTGATATTTTGTCACTCTTTGCAGAAGTCCAGGGTCCTTGGTCTTTTATATATTATCAAGCATCTAGTCATTATTTATGGTTTGGTAGGGATTTTTTTGGCCGCCGTAGCTTGCTTTGGCATTTTAGTAATTTGGGCAGGAATTTCTGCCTCTCTTCAGTTGGCAGTCAGACATCTGATGTGGCCAATCAATGGCAAGAAGTTCCAGCATCTGGAATTTTCAGAATTGATCTCAAGTTCTCTTCCATTTCCAATTCAGTCATTTTGAAATTATATCCTTGGAAATACATTTCTGGAGAGAATGTTATCAAAGAATGTGTTAATAGCCTGACTCAGATTTCAGCAAACTTGCCAACATTTGTATCAGTGGTAGAGAATGAAGCTAAACTATATGTTAAAGAACCTGTCGTTCCTTTAAATATGACATTGCCACAATCTCCATTTGAAATTCATTGCAATAACATTTCCAGTGTCCCACCTACGAGAGAGACACTGGAGGTCTTTCTTACTGATGGGCACATGAAGAAAGTTGTTCAACAATTCATTGATGTCCTGAGTGTCGCGGTCAGGAGACGTGTCTTATGTTTACCTAGGGATGACAGTCTGGCACCAAGTGAAGTTTTGAAAACTTATGCTAGGAAAGCAAATGTTGCAATCCTGTTTTCTGGTGGTATTGATTCCATGGTTATTGCGACCCTTGCTGACCATCATATTCCTTTAGATGAACCAGTTGATCTCCTTAATGTGGCTTTCATGACTGAAGAAAAGACCTTATCAACTAATTGTAACAAAAAGAGAAAACAGAAACATCATTGTGAAATACCTTCTGAAAAATCCTCTAGAAATATTGCTGCAGCTGCCGATATTCCTGACAAACAATTTAGTGTACCCGATCGAATCACAGGAAGAGCAGGACTGAGGGAACTACAAGCTGCTAACCCTTCCCGGATTTGGAACTTTGTTGAAATTAATGTTTCTCTGGAAGAACTACAAAAACTAAGAAGAACTCGAATATGCCACTTGGTTCAACCCTTGGATACAGTGTTGGATGATAGCATTGGCTGTGCAGTCTGGTTTGCTTCCAGAGGAAGGGGTTGGTTAATGACCCAGGACGAAATGCAGTTGTATCAGAGTAATGCAAAGGTATGGCACATTTTTTTGCTCAGAATTTTTTAGACCTAATTTTGACCCTTAAAGCCTTGAACATGGTTGCAGGAATATAGCATGTTCTGGTTGCATTTAAACTACTACACAATGTATATGACTTTTTGAAATTTGGGCATATTTTACTATTTTATGACTTCACCTTGTGGTTTTTCTTTGAAAATGTTATCGAGATGGTATTTTCAAAACTTTGCTATTTCCCTTACTGTATAATAGAAAACACTTTTTCACATGGAAATCTTTCAAACTTTATAGGTAGTTCTTACTGGAATTGGTGCTGATGAGCAACTTGCCGGTTATTCTCGTCATCGGCTCCGCTTTCAGACACAGGGAATGGAAGGATTGAATAAGGAAATCAAGATGGAACTGGGTCGAATTTCGTCCAGAAATCTTGGTCGTGATGACAGAGTTATTGGTGATCATGGGAAAGAAGCAAGGTAATCGTATCTGTCTGAATGTTGTTGAGTAATTTTGTAAAAACAGTAGACTGCAGAAGGAGATTTTTCTTTTTTAGGTTTCTTCTCTTTTCTTTTTTTTTGGAGACTGTTCAAATGAATAACAGTAGCAACAATAATATCTTGGCTTAATATTACAAACACAGTCAGTCAGAATCAAAGCTGGGGAGGAACCAGAGGAGCAGTTGTTTTCCAGAACTCATTCTCCAAGAAATATCTTCTCAGTAGTTTTCAAAGACAATGCAGCAACATGATGCTTTTAAAACTACCATGAAAAAGACTAAAACTGAGAAAGTGAAATACTAAGCAGGTATATTCCCAAGGGCATACTCCCAAGCTTTCTCCTCCAATCTCATAGAAAGAATCTGGCTTTGTCTCTACAGACATTCTGTATGTATACATCCATACTGACTTAAATGGTGTTCCAGTACTGAATTCCCTTCTGTTATGTTTTTTTAACACAATTTAGTCATATGTTTCAGATTACCTAAACCTTCAGAGAGATTAAGGCATTTCATATGTATATTCTTTTGTAATCTCAAGTGTTTATTTTTACCAAAAATATATTTCCAATGGTAATAAACAACTGCTTGAATACAGCTTTTTAAAGCATTAAGAATACAAGAAGATGTACTTAGTTATAAAAAACAGAAGTTTATTCAAGTAGTTTATTAAATAGTAGTTTATAAGAAGATATAAGCATGCAAGAACAAGGAGTCCAAACAAGCTTCACAGGAATTGGAACATCATAGTACACCACTCTGAGATTTCACTCTTGCTTGTCCCTTCTTGAGTTTTTCCCTCTGTCCACTGAACCATGGTTGCCTTTACACAGTTGTCATCCTTACTTTACCAGTTCTGAGACATGTAAAATTCTGACTTCTGTGTCATTACATCCTAATTTTCAAAATTCCATTATAAAGAGAGAAATATTGCCACAATACAAAATATGTAAAATGGTTTCCCTTTTGAAGTGCATGTGGGAGTGTGTGTGTGTGTATAAAAGAGAAATTCAATCCATTGTTTCAGCTGGGTCAGAAAAAAGGGAATTTTTAAAATTTTATTTAAGTAAAATCAGGTAATTCTTTTTTTTCCAGCTCTAATTTATGTATTTATTATAATTTTTTTTATTTAAAAATAACTTTTAAAATGTATTTTTCATTTAACATTTTATCTTGGCCATCTTTCTGTTTTATTTGTTTTTACTGATATATAGTCTTATTTTAGTTTCAAGTATACAACACAGTGCAACAGACCCATATTATTAAATCCTCACTCCCACAGTACAGCTATTATCTGTCAACCTAGGAAGATGTTACAGAATCATTGGCTATATTCTGCATGCTATACTACTACCCCTGTGACCAACCTACATTATGATTTAGAATTTTTTGTGCCTCTTTATCCCACTCAGTCTTCCCACCCACCCCAACCCCTCCCCTATGGTAACCACCAGCCCTTCTCTATGAGTCTACTGCTGTTTTGTTCTGTCTATTTTGCTTTGGATTTATATTCCACAAATTAGTGAAATCATGTGGCATTTGTCTTTCTCCTCCTGACTTATTTCACTTAGCATAATACCCTCTTGGTCCATCCATGTTGTCACAAATGGCAGGATTTCTTTCTTCTTTATGGCTGAATAATACCCTACTGTATATGTACCACATCTTTATCCACTCATCAATTGATGGACACTTAGGTTGCTTCCATATCTTGGCTATTGTAAATAATGCAGCAGTAAACATAGGGGTGCATATATCTTTTCAGATCAGGGATTTTGTTTTCTTCAGGTAAATTCATAGAAGTGGAATTGTTGGGTCCTATGGTATTTCTATTTTTAGTTTTTTTGAGGAACCTCCATGTTGCTTTCCATAGTGGCTATAGCAATTGACATTCCCACCAACAGTATAGAGAGGCTCCCTTTTCTCCACATCTTTGTCAAAGCTTGTTATTTCTTGTATTTTGGATAGTGGCCATTCTAACTGGTGTGAAATGATATCTCATTGTGGTTTTGATTGGCATTTCCCTGATGAATAGTGATGCAGAGCATCTTTTTCATGTGCCTGTCGGCCATCTGTATTTCTTCTTTGAAGAAATGTCTGTTCAGGTCCTGCAACTATTTTTTAACTTGGTTATTTGTTTTTTTGGTGTTAAGGCATATGAGCTCTTCATTTATTTTGGATCTTAACCCTTCATCAGATAAATCATTTACAAGTATATTCTATCTTGTAAGCTGCCTTTTTTGTTCAAAAGCAGTTAATTCTAAAGGTCCATATGATACCCTCTGGTAAAAATGCACATAAAGAATGTTTAATACAGAATTGTGATATAACAAATATCATTATAGTAGCTAAATCTAATAAATGTATTATTAATTTTGGCATACATATTAACTCTAGTATTTTGACTAGGTTATTTATATATAAATTTGCTTTTAAAATTTCATTTTTATAAAATATTCCATGTAACAAATGCTTTTACCCTTTCCAATCTCTCTACTTGAGCTCAAATCAATTGTAGTGAAATAGAAACATTAGTGTAATTGTATTGCATTTTAAAGAATTGAGATGGGGGAATGATACAGTATTTTAAACAAAAAACAGAATTTTTGTAGGAAATTAAAGAAGCCAAAAAGGCAGGAAATTATTTTTTTTAGTCTAATACTTTGTATGTTACACCATTTACTGCTACTTAAATGATTTAAATGCAATTAAACAATTTTGAGACCATAAAGTTTTACCATAAGTAAATGTTTCACAAGTATCAGGATTGTAGAGCCCTTGATTTCATATCCCTAAAATTCAGTTTCTTTAGACATGATAAAGAGCAGACACAGACTGAATAACTGACTTAAGACCATGTCTGTTTTCAAGGCATCCAAAGACATTTTGTGAAACAATTTGAAATAATTTCTTGATGTCATTGGCCTAATTTATTTATTTATTGAGGCAAAAGTTATTTATTATGTAGCATATGTATTAAAATTAGTCATTTTATGAAATACTTTTTAAATGTGATTAAATTTTAGCTGTAAAATTATGTAAATAACTAGAATATTTTTAATTGAGAAAAATAATGTCCTCAGAAATTTTTATACTTTTAACATATTGAATAAAATGCAAGAGAAATAACAGATCTTATTTTGTTATAGTGGCTATATTTATATTTATCTATTTTAGATTTCCTTTTCTGGATGAAAATGTTGTCTCCTTTCTAAATTCTCTACCAGTCTGGGAAAAGGCAAACTTGACTTTACCCCGTGGAATTGGTGAAAAACTAATTTTGCGTCTTGCAGCAATGGAACTTGGTCTAACAGCCTCTGCTCTTCTGCCAAAACGGGCCATGCAGTTTGGATCCAGAATTGCAAAAATGGAGAAGAATAATGAAAAGGCATCTGATAAATGTGGAAGGCTACAAGTCATTTCCTTAGAAAATCTTTCTATTGAATAGGAAATTAAAATGTAATTATTTCCAATGTAACACTTACTGAATGATGATTATATAAAAATAAAACACTGTGCTGTTTTAATATTGTATAATGTAGTGGTTTTAAAGTTTATTAGGTGAATTTAACTGTGTTGCTTAATATAACCAATTTAGTCAAATTAGCACTCTGGAGAGAAAGATTATACATGAAAGAACAACTTGGATATTTTAAACCGTATATTAACATTGCTTTGAACTCCTACATGGTAGTGTCCCATCTGCAACACTAAAAGAAGGCAGCTTTCTTGGTAGCTACGGCCAAAAATAACTCAATTTATTGTTGTTAGGGGCCTGGCTTAGATTGGGCCCTGTTTGACAGATGAGAGAACTAAGGTTTAGAGAAGTTAAACAATTTGCTTGAGAGTCACACTTCTGAGCAATACCTGGTACTTCTATTACAGCTCTCTAGGCAGCCCATTTTCTCACTCTTGAGAACTCTTGAACACTATTTAAAACATTCTCCTGTCCCACAAGTCTCTGACCTCCCTCCATGTGTCCCATTCTCAGTCCATGACCTGGGCTTTTCACAGAGATCAAAGTATTAGGCCAAGAACTGCCTCTACTTTCCAACACGAGAATTTTTAACTAACCTGTAGGAACACCCTTGCTTTTCTCCCATCTTGCCATTAGAAAAGAAAATGTATCCGTCCATCAAAATGCGGTACCTCCACCCATTCTCTGTATCCCAATCCTTCCTGACTTTCAGGAATGTTATACTTTTCTCTCTGCAGTGTCTTCAGCCTCTTCTCTGTAAGATCTATATTATCATTTAAAATGTCCTATGTTTAATAAAAATGTTTCCTTTTTCAATTCTCTACCAATTTGGGAAAAGGCAAACTTGACTTTACTAATTATACCAATTAAAAATGTATGTACCAATTTTTAAAAGTCTATACCAGTTAAAAATGCACATCCCTGACTTCCGGGAAGATGGCGGCATGAGCAGGGTGGCGGAAATCTCCTCCCAAAACCATATATATTTATGAAAATACAACAAATACAACTATTCCTAAAAGAGAGACCAGAAGATACAAGACAGCACCCAGACTGCAACTACATCTGAGAGGACTCGGCACCCCGCGAGGCAGGTAAGATACGGAGCCGTGACCCGACGGGACCCGAGCACTCCCCCACACCAGCGCACCGGCGGGAAGAGAAGATTCAGAGCGGGGAGGGAGTGGAAGTACAGGCCCACGAAATAACCAGCCCTGGTGATCTGTGCCGGGAGCATTGACACACAACACGCAGTGTATCAGAGATTGGAGAGACAGAGGTGCAGGATCTGAGCCGGGGAATGCACACGGGTCCTCGCAGCCGGCTCCCCAAGACAAAAGAAAAGCACGTGCTTTTTTAGCGGTCTTAAAGAGACAGGGGCCCAACTGAGGAGCAGGATCGTCCCAGCACACTCAGCCCAGCAGGCTGGGAGTCCTGGGGAATTTCAGACCCCTTGACTGGCGACAGGGAAAAAGTAGCCGCACTGAGACTTCCCACAGAGATCAACAGCCTCCCATTCGTTCCCGCCCTGGCCAGAGCCACAAAGGGCCTTGCGGAGTGGCGCAGCCGTGGCATACTGGAGCAACAACGCCACCTACAGCATCCCCGCAGAATCTACTCCCAGCAGGCATTGGTTTTTTTTTTTTCTCTTTTTCTTCTTTTTCTCTTATCTTTCTTTTCCTTCTTTTTTTTCTTTTTAAAAGTCTTAAAGAGCCCAGCTGACATACGTGGCACCTACCAGCAACCACGTCTATTCCCATGAAAAGACAGAGGAATATGGTACAAACAAAACTTACCCAGACCCAAACAACACCAGAGAGGGAACCTGAAGGGATGGAAGTGCACAAACTTCCTGAAAAAGAATTCAGAACAAAATTTATAACCATGCTGACAGATCTACAGAGAAATGTGCAAGAGCTGAGGGAGGAAGTGAGGGAAGTGAGGAAATACAATGCAGAAATCAGACAAGTCATCGATGGGCTTAGCAGCAGACTGGATGAGATGCAAGAGACTGTTAATGGAATAGAAACAGAGAACAGGAATATAGAGAAGCTGAGGTAGAGAGAGATAAAAGGATCTCTAGGAATGAAAGAATATCAAGAGAACTGTGTGACCAATCCAAACAACAATATTTGCACTATAGGAGTATCAGAGGAAGAAGAGAGAGAAAAAGGGATAGAAAGTGTCTTTGAAGAAATAATTGCTGAAAACTTCCCTATGCTGGGGAAGGAAATAGTCTTGCAGTCCAGGGAAGCCCACAGATCTCCCAACACAAGGGACCCAAGGAAGACAACACCAAGACACATAATAATTAAAATGGCAAAGATCAAAGATAAGGACAGAGTATTAAAGGCAGCTAGAGAGAGAAAAAAGATCACCTACAAAGGAAAACCCTTCAGACTATCATCAGACTTCTCAACAGAAACCTTACAGGCCAGAAGAGAATGGCATGATGTATTTAATGTAATGAAACAGAAGGGCCTCGAACCAAGAATATTGTATCCAGCACGATTATCATTTAAATATGATGGAGGGATTAAACAATTTCCAGACAAGTGAAAGTTGAGAGAGTTTGCCTCTCATAACCATGTCTACAGGATATCTTAAATGGACTGCTCCAGAGGGAAGCACTCCTAAGGCTAAGAGAAAATAAAATCATAGCAAAGAAAGCAGACCATCCAAATACTAACTAAAGACAAAGAATAAAACACCTAGTATATAAAGAATGGAGGAGGAAGAAAAAGAAGAGAGAGAAATAAAAAAAAATCAGACTGTGTTTACAATAACTTAACAAGAAAGTTAAGTTAGATTGTTAGATAGTAAAGAAGCAACCCTTGAACCTTTTGTAACCACGAATCTAAAGCCAGCAATGGCAATAAGTACATATCTATCGATAATCACCCTAAATGTCAATGGACTGAATGCACCAATAAAAAGACAGAGTAATAGGATAAAAAAGCAAGACCCATCTATATGCTGCTTACAAGAGACTCACCTCAAGCCTAAAGATATACACAAACTAAAAGTGAAGGGATGGAAAAAGATATTTCATGCAAACAACAAGGAAAAAAAGGCAGGTGTTGCCATACTTGTATCAGATGAAATAGACTTCAAAATGAAGAAAGTACCAAGAGATAAAGAAGGACATTACATAATGATAAAGGGGTCAGTTCAACAAGAGGATATAACCATTATAAATATATATGTACCCAACACAGGAGCGCCGGCATATGTGAAACAAATACTAACAGAATTAAAGGAGGAAATAGAAAGCAATGCATTCATTTTAGGAGACTTCAACACACCACTCACTCCAAAGGATAGATCAACCAGACAGAAAATATGTAAAGACACAGAGGCACTGAACAACACACTAGAACACATGGTCCTAACAGACATCTACAGAACTCTACACCTAAAAGCAACAGGACACGCATTCTTTTCAAGTGCACATGGAACATTTTCCATAATAGACCACATACGAGGCCACAAAAGGAACCTCAGTAAATTCAAAAATATTGAAATTCTACCAACCAACTTCTCAGATCACAAAGGTATAAAACTAGAAATAAATTTTAGAAAAAAATCAAAAAGGCTCACAAATACATGGAGACTTAACAACATTCTCCTAATTAATCAATGTGTTAATGACCAAATCAAAACAGAAATCAAAGAATATATGGAAACTAAAGACAACAATAACACAAAGCCACAACTTCTGTGGGACGCAGCAAAGGCAGTTCTAAGAGGAAAGTATATTGCAATCCAGGCCTATTTAAAGAAGGAAGAACGTTCCCAAATGAATAGTCAAAAGACACAATTACTGAAATTGGAAAAAGAAGAACAAATGAGGCCTAAAGTCACCAGAAGGAGGGACATAATAAAGACCAGAGAAGAATAAAACAATAGAAAAAAAATCAACGAAGCCAAGAGCTGGTCTTTGAAAAAATAAAATAGATAAACCCCTAGCCAGACTCATTAACAGAAAAAGAGAATCTACGCACACAAACAGAATCAAAAATGAGAAAGGAAAAATCACAATGGACCCCAGAGAAATACAAAGAATTATAAGAGAACACTATGAAAATCTATATGCTAACAAGCTGGAAAACCTAGAAGAAATGGACAACTTCTTACAAAAATACAACCTTCCATGACTGACCAAACAAGAAACAGAAAACCTAAACGGACCAATCACCACCAACGAAATTGAACTGGTAATCAAAAAACTACCCAAGAACAAAACCCCCGGGCCAGATGGTGTCACCTCTGAATTCTACCAGACATATAGAGAAGAAATAACACCCATTCTTTTTAAAGCTTTCCAAAAAATAGAAGAGGAGGGAATACTTCCAAACTCATTCTATGAAGCCAGCGTCACTCTAATACCAAAACCGGGCAAAGACCTCACCAAAAAAGAAAATTACAGACCAATATCCCTGATGAATGTAAATGCAAAAATACTCAACAAAATATTACCAAACCAAATTTAAAAATACATCAAGAGGATCATACACCATGATCAAGTGGGATTCATCCCAGGGATGCAAGGATGGTACAACATTCGAAAATCCATCAACATCATCCACCACATCAACAAAAAGAAGAACAAACACCACATGATCATCTCCATAAGTGTTGAAAAAGCATTTGACAAAATTCAGCATCCATTCATGATTAAAACTCTCAACAAAATGGGTATAGATGGGAAGTACCTCAACATCATAAAGGCCATATATGACAAACCCACAGCTAACATCATACTTAACAGCAAGAAGCTGAAAGCTTTTCATCTAAGATCGGGAACAAAACAGGGATGCCCACTCTCTTTACTGTTATTCAACATAGTACTGGAGGTCCTAGCCATGGCAATCAGAGAAAACAAAGAAATACAAGGCATCCAGATTGGTAAAGAAGAAGTCAAATTGTCACTATTTGCAGATGACATGATATTGTACATAAAAAACCCTAAAGACTCCACTCCAAAACTACTAGAACTAAAATCTGAATTCAGCAAAGTTGCAGGATACAAAATTAACACACAGAAATCTGTTGCTTTCCTATACACTAACGATGAACTAACAGAAAGAGAAATCAGAAAAACAGTTCCATTCACAATTGCGTCAAAAAGAATAAAATACCTAGGAATAAACCTAACGAAGGAAGTGAAAGATGTGTCATCTGAAAACTACAAGATACTCCTAAGAGAAATTAAAGAGGACAGTAACAAATGGAAATTCATCCCATGCTCTTGGCTAGGAAGAATAAATATTGTCAAAATGGCTATTTAAAGCAATCTACAGATTCAACGCAATCCCTATCAAACTACCAACAGCTTTCTTCAATGAACTGGAACAAATAATTCTAAAATTCATATGCAACCACAAAAGTCCCCGAATAGCCAAAGTAATCCTGAGAAGGAGGAATAAAACAGGGGGAATTACACTTCCTGACTTCAAGCTCTACTTCAAAGCCACAGTAATCAAGACAATTTGGTATTGGCACAAAAACAGACCCACAGACCAGTTGGACAGAATAGAAAATCCAAACATTATCCCAAACATATACAGTCAATTAATATTCGATAAAGGAGCCTTGCATATACAACGGGGAGATGACGGCCTCTTCAGCAGGTGGTGTTGGAAAAACTGGACAGCTACATGTAAGAGACTGAAACTGGACTACTGTCTAACCCCATACACAAAGGTAAACTCAAGGTGGATCAAAGACCTGAATGTAAGTCATGAAACCATAAAACTCTTAGTAAAAACACAGGCAAAAATGTCTTGGACATAAACATGAGCGACTTCTTCATGTACATATCTCCCTAGGCAACGGAAACAAAAGGAAAAATGAACAAGTGGGACTCGATCAAGCTGAAAAGCTTCTGTACAGCAAAGGACACCATCAGTAGAACAAAAAGACATCCTACAGTATGGGAGAATATATTCATAAATGATGTATCCGATAAGGGGTTAACATCCAAAATATATAAAGAACTCACGCACCTCAACAAACAGAAATGAAATAATCCAATTAAGAAATGGGCGGAGGACATGAATAGACACTTCTCCAAAAAAGAAATTCAGATGGCCAACAGACACATGAAAAGATGCTCCACATCGCTAATCATCAGACAAATGCAGATTAAAACCACAATGAGAGATCACCTCACACCAGTGAGGATGGCCAACATCCAAAACACAAACAACAACAAATGTTGGCGAGGATGTGGAGAAAAGGGAACCCTCCTACGCTGCTAGTGGGAATGCAAATTAGTTCAACCATTGTGGAAAGTAGTATGGAGGTTCCTCAAAAAACTCAAAATAGAAATACCATTTGACCCAGGAATCCCACTCCTAGGAATTTACCCTAAGAATGCAGCAGGCCAATTTGAAAAAGACAGATGCACCCCTATGTTTATCACAGCACCATTTACAATATCCAAGATATGGAAGCAACCTAAGTGTCCATCAGTAGATGAATGGATTGGGAAGATGTGGTACATATACACAATGGAATATTATTCAGCCATAAGAAGAAAACAAATCCTACCATTTGCAACAACATGGATGGAGCTAGAGGGTATTATGCTCAGTAAAATAAGCCAAGCTGAAAAAGACAAGTATCAAATGATTTCATTCATATGTGGAGTATAAGAACAAAGAAAAAAACTGAAGGAACAAAACAGCAGCAGACTCACAGAACCCAAGAATGGACTAATAGTTACCAAAGGGAAAGGGACTGGGGATGATGGGTGGGAAAGGAGAAACAAGGGGGAAAAGGGGCCATTATGATTAGCAGACATAATGTTAGGGGGGTACGGGGAGGGCTGTACAACTCAGAGAAGACAAGTAGTGATTCCATAGCATCTCACTACGTTGATGGACAGTGACTGTAATGGCATTGGTGGGTGGGACCTGATGAAGGGGGTAGTTTAATCACCATAATATTGCACATGTAATTGTAGATTAATGATACCAAATAAATTATTTTAAAAAATGCACATCCCTGGCCCTATATTATCTTCTACTTCTCCACCTCTTGCCTCCCATCCATACTCATCCTCTGCACCTTTTCACCTGCTCACTCAACTCCACTACAACCTGGCATCCACCCACATTATTCAATTGTGACCACAATATCAAGGTCACTGGGATCTATGCTCAATTAGAGCTGATACTATTTCTGGATCTGGACATACTCTGATATTTTTAAACAGTGGGAAAGAGATTTTAGGACACTGAGAAACACAAGTCTGTCAAAAGCTTTAACATGCCCTGAATTTATTCCCTGGTAAACACAATGTTCAAACCAGATTTAGATATTACCTGAATAGCCTTCATCCCTCTACCTGAAAAGTGGACAACTTGAAGACAACGTGAGTTGCCTTAATCTCACTTAATCTCACAGTTAAGAGTTTAACTGATAAAACCTTTTTGATACTTAATCTCATAAACTGGGATATTCTATGTTAATCCTTAAGGGAACAATCTCTCCCATGATTTGAGACACTTAGAACAATCTGGGTTCTAAACCACCTGAACAAAAACTAGAGGAATTTACATATATTGTTTATACTTCCTAAGTGGAGACAGGCAAATCTCAAGATGACTTTTTTACATCCCTTGCCCTGGAACAGCAATCATAAATTTGCTAGAATTCACTACCTCTGTAGCAGGTGAAATAATGACGTGGTTGGACTAAAAGAAATTCTACCCTCAAACAACCACCAAAAACCTCCATGTTGGTAAATTCAGTGGACAAGTTTCATTACCTCCCTTGACCAAGCAGCATCCAATGAAGCTGACCATTCCCTTATTCACACAACACTTCTCTTGGCTTCTGAGCCCAATCTTGGTTTTCCTCCCGCCTGACTGCTCAGTGCTTATCTTCACTGCTGATTCTGCCCTCTGCTCCTCACCTTTAAATACTAAGTTTCTCAGGTCTCCACCCTGGGTTCCCAACTTTTCCCTATTCTCTTCCACAGTGATTTCAACCACTCCCCAGGCTTAAGTTATCCTAAGCCCGCCCAGAAGTGCACATCTAACTCAAGGTGCCATTCTTAGCCCAGACCTGTATATCCAAGGCATATCTGACACCTCCACTTGGTTCTCTCACAGGCACATCAAGGTCAATACATCCACATCTGAATCCTTAATCTTGTCCTCATCACCTGTTGCTCCTGATGGAAATTTGGATGTTACCCGGACAATCACTTCAACACTCCATCCCCATTCAATCTGTTTCCAATAGGCCACCTCATTATTTCTCAAATCCATCCACAGTCCTGCATCTCCCTGCCACCACTGTAGTCTGTACCTAGTCTCTACTGCCACCAATGTAGCCTAAGTTTCTAGAATAAAGTTCAAAATTATTAACTCAGTGGCCTGCATTATCTGGTCTTTATCTACCTCTAAGGCCTAATTTTGTGCAGACATCTCTCGTTCTCTATGCAAGGTTTTGTTTTAGTTTCTCAAAAATTCAACTTTCTTCCCAATTCCTTACCTGTGGTTCCCTATCCCCGGGAAGCTACTTCCCCAACCTTGCTTGGATAGCTCTTTCCCATGTATGCTCCGCTTAAATGATCACCTCCTCAGAGCAGCCTTTCCTAGACCCTGGGATTGGTTAGCTTTCCTTCATGTGCTGTCATTACATCTTACATTCACCACATTATTTAAATATACCCGAATGATTATGTGTCAGCTCCCTGGGGTTCTGTGTCTGCCCTTTTTTCAAGCGTTCCTCAACTCCTAGCACCGTGTCTAGCTCACAATAGCGCCCCATACGTGTTTGTCGCGTGAAAGAATGATGATGGAGGTGGGGTTCCAACTCAGCACTGCCTCCGAGCCGGGCGCTCTCGCCTCTGCCCTCCACTACTGTGCGTTCACAGAGCCGAGCAGTGAACGTAGCAAGTATCAGAGAACGTGTGGTGCATGCGGCCTGAACTGGTGGGTCGGAGCGGGGGCGTCCGTACGGGAAGAATGAGCAGCAGGGCGCAGCCCTGACGCCGGCGCGTGGGGAGCACCGCCCGGGCGCACACGGGTGCCCCGTTGAGGCGCGGCTCGGCCTCCCCAGGCCCCGAGGACCAGCGGCTTCCACCGGCGCCCGGGCGGCGGCCGGGCCGACCGCGGAGGCCGAGGGCTCTCAGGAAGGCCGGGCGGCCACGCGGGGCAGGCAGGCCTCCGCGGGCGCTCGCCTCAGGAAGGGCCTCCCAGCAGCCCCCGCGGCGGCTGCCTCCCCGTCCCTCGCCTTCGCGCACGCGGGCTGCCCACTAGGGGTCCAGGCCCAGCGGGCAGCCGCGGGAGACCACCGCTGCCCCCGGCCTGTACGCAGCCGCCCTCTCCTGGACCAGACAGCGATCGTTTCAAAGTAGGTTTCTTCCCTGTGCTGTACTTCCCTTCTTCCCGCGTCATTGTGGGCATAGAACTTGAAAATGGACAGACCTGGGTTGGTTCTGATTCTGACGGTGTGAAACCTGAGGCGCGTTCGGTAACCTTCCCGGTTTCCGTTTCTGCGTCCTCAAAGTGGGGACCGGAAGGCCCACCCGGCTGAGAGTTCTCAAAGTGTGGAGCGACCCGCACAGCACCACCTCTGACTTCCCAGACATGTAAATTATCCGCCCACCCCAACCGACTGAATTAGAAACTCTAGGGTGGGGTCCAGCAATCTGTTTTAACAAACCCTTGGTGATTTTGATGCAGGCTAAATTTTGAGAACCATTATGTAAGAGAAGACAAACGAAATAAAATAGTGTATCTAAAGAGCTGGGCAAATAGTAGATGTTCAATAAATGGTGTTTATGGCTATTATTATTCCAGGAACAGAGAGGCATTTCGTTGCACAGAAATAGAAAGTTAAGCAGACATTTCTTGTCTTACCTTTTCTTTTAAGCAGGTATTTATTTTCAAGCATTAAAAACTGAAAACAAAACATTCAAAAAATCCTCTCCAACAACAACAAAAAATTAGGTATGTAACAGTAGCTTTTCATATATAAACATTTCTTTTTAACATACTTTTTAGTATCTTTTGTCTTTTTTTGAAAACCGGAACATGGTTAATGTTAAACATTTTACACTTGTAGTTGTTTTGATTCAAATTTCAACTTTCTTACACTGCAATTAGTTTAAGATTGAAAAGTGTAACAGAACTACTATATGATCCAGCAATTCCACACCTGAAGAAAAAGAAAATGGTAACTTAAAAAGATGTATGTACCCCCATGTTCACTGCAGCATTATTTACAATAGCCAAGATTTGGAAACAACGTAAGTATCCATCTATGGATGGATGGGTAAAGAAAATGTGGTAAATATATGCAATGGAATATTATTTAGCCATAAAAATGAATGAAATCTTGCCATTTGCAACAACTTGGGTGGACTTTGAGGGCATTATGCTAACGTAAGACAGAGAAAGAAAAATACCATATGATCTCATTTACTTGTGGGATCAAATCAAGATATAGAGAACAGATTGATAGTTGCCAGAGGTGGGGGAGTGGGGAGTGGACAAAATGTGTGAAGGAGTCAAAAAGTAGAGACTTCCAGTTATAAGTAAGTCATGGGGATGTAATGTAAAGTATGATGACTATAGTTTATAATACCATATTACATATTTGAAAGTTACTTAGAGTAAATCTAAAAGCTCTCATGATAAAAATAATTCTGTAACTGTTTTGGGACAGATGTTAACTAGACTTGTGATAGGTACAAATATCAAATCATTATGTTATACACCTGAAACGAATAAAATGTATGCCAATTATAACTCAATTTTTTAACTGTTTAAAAAAATACTGAAAAAAAATGTAGTGGTTAACCATGAAACAATTCACCTAATGGAAGATGAAAAATACAAATTCATTGCTTGAGAAATCCAGCTTCATTACCATGGCAAATTTTATTGCTTGTCTTTTATTCATTGCAGAAACTTCAGAAAGGACATACTAGCAAATCAGAAATGTTAAGATTACCCAAAAAAGGATTACCTAGATATGATCACATTCAAGACGAAGAAACTTACCTGGAAAATTTAGCAGTACAGAGAAATGCTTCTGCTTTTTTTGAAAAATATGAGCGTAGTGAAGTACAAGAGCTGCTGACTACTGCACTAGTTAGCTGGTTGTCTGCCAAAGAAGATGTACACTCTCAGTTAGACAACCCATGTGGAATTATGAGTCAAATGAATAATGTGGGCTTCTCTACTGCAATCCTGCTGACTCCTGTGGACCCTACTGCCCTCTTAGACTATAGAGAGGTCCATCAGATCATAAGGGAGTTGGCTGTTGGAATTTATTGCTTAAATCAAATTCCTTCAATCAGTTTAGAAGCTAATTATGATCAGAGTTCTTCTTGTCAGTTACCTCCAGCTTATTATGATACCAGAATTGGACAAATTCTGATTGATATTGACTACATGCTGAAAGCACTATGGCATGGAATATACATGTGCAAAGAAAAGCGAGCCAGATTCTCTGAATTGTGGCGTACCACCATGGACATTGATCCAGATGGGAAGCCTCAAACAAATAAAGATATTTTTGCAGAATTTAGTTCAGCAGGTAAGAGAATTTAACACATTTTATTTTTAATAGCCATTTAGAATTTTTTAAAGTAATTTATCTAAGACTCAGTTTTATGCATTTAGCTGCATTTGTTTAAAGAGACTTTTTAAACTCCAAAGACTCTTTTCAATAAAACTTTAACTTTTTTCAGTGTCACCAAAAATTACGTTTTAAGTCAGATATCTTACCTCTTTCCTCTTAGTCTCCATTTTCTGCAAAACAGATCAGATTTCAAAAGCCTGATGGAGAGTTTTCAGTTTATACTTTCTGTCTTACAGAGCCCAAGTAGGAAAAATAGTAATAGAGCCATGGGTTGAATTGGAGTGCAATGAGAATATCTCCAACTTTAAAACAAAATGATTGCCAGATGGGTTAGCCATCCACATGGCCATTTTTATAAACCTCAGAAATGGGTGATAGAAGAATTGAAGTTAAGGACAGATGTGCATCAGCAATCTAAGCTTTGGTACTTCAGTAGCGTGTTGTTTCTCATAAGTATTTATTTTGGGTTCACCTAAGTTTTAAATTCCTCCTTTCTCAGGGCCACACAGCCTATATATAAACACTACTGAGTGCTGGTGCATCTCCTTTAGCATATGTAAATTTTTTATCAAATTCCCATAGTTCCTTTGCAACAGGCCAAATAGAATAAGGAGTGATATGGGAAAAGTGTGTCTGTGACACTGTTTTGAACTGCTTTAGTTGATCAAATATATCTCATTTTCTATGTCAATTTCCACAGTTTCCTGGCATCGGCTTAAAAGTAACTCTCAATTCTTTTAAACATGTGTTAGAATTTCACTTGCCTGCAAGAGAGAACATGGCAACAGATTTTACATAGATTTTATAATATCTGAAATTGAAAAAGGATGACACCCCATCCTTCAGGAATAAAATGTTGCCCAGATACTTCCT
This sequence comes from Phataginus tricuspis, assembly GCA_029783875.1. Taxonomy (NCBI): domain Eukaryota; kingdom Metazoa; phylum Chordata; class Mammalia; order Pholidota; family Manidae; genus Phataginus; species Phataginus tricuspis. Next base: position 29,378,368 of record JAQQAC010000477.1, on the reverse strand, counting down.
TTCTTGGCTATTCTGAGAACAAAATCTGCTAATTTATGTATTGCATGTAAATTGGCTTCAAATTATGGGATTGCTATGCAAAAATATTTTCAATCTTTATTCGTTTATTTTTATACATAATCTTAATATGGCAAGGAGTTTTTGCATAATCTTATTAAGACAGAAAGGGCTTAAAATTCTACCATAATTGGCTAGATTTCTCTTAATTAAATAGAACTAATAATAGAACGTTTTAATAGTAAATCAGGTGGAAATGAAACACTATTATCTGAATTAGAAATGTAATTGTGGAGAAAATTATTAAGAAAAAACTTGAGTTTGTCAATTAAATCTGGCTATAAAGAAAATACCTTGAAAATCAAATTAATTTTTTCTTAGCTTCAATAGAATTTGGAAGAATTATGATCATTTGAATATTTAATGCAGTTAATATGTTGAGTTACTTTCACGGAGACGTTTGTTTTCTTTCCTTCTTTTTTTTCTTCTCTGCCATTGATAGCTAAACCAAAAATTATGCACAAACACACAAAATATATACATATGTATGTTTAAAAGGACTCTGGTTTGATATTTTTATTTTACAAATAGTCATTGAACATTTTTCTTGCTGAGACACAAAACTGTCTGATGTCAAGAGCAAATAAACTGAAAGCTTAAAAGTGTAAGTCCTTGGATATACCATGGGGAAATGATACCCTCTTCAGCAGCTGGTGTTGGCAAAACTGGACAGCTACATGTAAGAGAATGAAACTGGACTTCTGTCTAGCCCCATACACAAAAGTCAACTCAAAATGGATCAAAGACCTGAATGTAAGTCATGAAACCATAAAACTCTTAGAAAAAAACATAGGCAAAAATCTCTTGGACATAAACATGAGCAACTTCTTCATGAACATATCTCCCCAGGCAAGGGAAACAAAAGCAAAAATGAACAAGTGGGACTATATCAAGCTGAAAAGCTTCTGTACAGCAAAGGACACCGTCAGTAGAACAAAAAGACATACTGCAGTATGGAGAACATATTCATAAATTACATATCCAATAAGGGGTTGACATCCAAAATATATAAAGAACTCACACACCTCAACAAACAAAAAGCAAATAATCCAATTAAAAAATGGGCAGAGGATATGAATAGACACTTCTCCAAAGAAGAAATTCATATGGCCAACAGGCACATGAAATGATGCTCCACATCACTAATCATCAGAGAAATGCAAATTAAAACCACAATGAGATATCACCTCACACCGGTTAGGATGGCCAACATCCAAAACACAAACAACAACAAATGTTGGTGAGGATGTGGAGAAAAGGGAACCCTCCTACACTGCTGGTGGGAATGCAAATTAGTTCAACCATTGTGGAAAGCAGTATGGAGGTTCCTCAAAAAACTCAAAATAGAAATACCATTTGACCCAAGAATCCCACTCCTAGGAATTTACCCTAAGAATGCAGCAGCCCAGTTTGAAAAAGACAAATGCACCCCTATGTTTATCACAGCACTATTTACAATAGCCAAGAAATGGAAGCAACCTAAGTGTCCATCAGTAGATGAATGGATAAAGAAGATGTGGTACATATACACATTTGTATATTATTCAGCCATAAGAAGAAAGCAAATCCTACCATTTGCAACAACATGGATGGAGTTAGAGGGTATTATGCTCAGTGAAATAAGCCAAGCAGAAAAAGACAAATATCAAATGATTTCACTCATATGTGGAGCATAAGAGCAAAGAAAAAAACTGAAAGAACAAAACAGCAGCAGATTCACAGAACCCAAGAATGGACAAACAGTTACCAAAGGGAAAGGGACTGGGGAGGATGGGTGGGAAGGGAGGGACGGGGGGGAAAAGGACCATTATGATTAGCAGACATAATGTTCGGGGGTATGGGGAGGCTGTACAACTCAGAGAAGACCACTAGTGATTTCTATGCTGATGGACAGTGACTGTAATGGGGTAGGTGGGGGGATCTGATGAAGTGGGGAGTTTAGTAACTATAATGTTGCACATGTAATTGTAGATTAATGATACCAAAAAAAAGTGTAAGCCCTGTAAAGAAAGGGCCCTTACCTGCCTTGTTTATCCTTGTATGTTTAGTGCCTAAAACAATGCCTGACACATAGTAGACATCAACAAAATTTGTTAAATTACATTAAATGAATTGAATTGAATCAATGAATAAATTACATGGGGCAGGGTGTTACACATCTTGAAAGGGTTTCTACCATTACCAGGTCAGCTTGGAGATGAAGCCTAGCATGGATGTCCCAAAGTGATTTAATAATTGTGAACTAAGGGAGCAGCCCCTCCGCAAAGGTGTCACAGGTAGACGTTGCTCAGTGTTTTGACTGTACCCAAGTGTCCAATCAGGATGGTGTCTAGGTGCAATGGCTACTAAAAAGTAATCATTCCCTGACCACCCCCTCCAGCAACCCCACCACTGAGCACTTCTAAATCTTGGTTAGGACCTGAACTACCAAAGTGTTTGTATGCTACTTACTGCCCCTGTGGCTGGATTATTATGAAAGTCAATGGCAGAGAATAAAATTTGCTGGATGACAGTAAGGCAGCCTGACTCACTTGCTGTGTGTTAGGCTTCCAGACATGTTGTTTCAGGCTCTGTAGCCTGAGTGCACCAACAAGCAGTATGGTCTCTTGAAGATAGTACTTCTGTGTCTCCAAGACAGTTTAGACAGCTAATAGCTCTCATTTCCATGCAGGGTAATCAACTTCTCTTGAGAGCAGACTCCAGGTGTAGTGAGTATAAGGCAGAAATTCTCCTCCAGGAGAAAATTACTCACTCTGTGGTGCTGGAATCAGCACTAATGCCTTCTGTCTAGGTGCTATCATAGTATTGGAGGATCAGGGCTTCTAAGAGATTATAGCTGTAACTGGAACCTAATAAGTCCCTTCTTGTTCAGATCTTTAAGATGACTAAGATGAGGAAATGCAAAATATTGCCAGTAATATCTAGTGAGTTCCATTAATTTCTTCATTCCCTTGACTGGTCTGGTAGTTCCCTCTTAAAGGTCACTGACACTTGGGCATCATGTGAATGCATTGCTGAAGAGAATGACAATACAGCATGGTTGAAGTCTTGAAAACATGTTAGCGTTCGTCCAGAAGTGCTGTCACTGCTGGTAGTTTAGGACCTCCAGGTCTAGCTCAAATTGTGTAAATAAAATGTGACTAAATTAAGAAGATGCCATTTTAGTAGATGATGACCCTTCTGTCATTGGTAGATGGTAGAGAACATTGCACAAGCCAGATGATGTCTCTGTCTACTTGAATTGGCTGAGATGTGTCTGGAAAATGAAGCTACATGGTCTGCCCTTCCTGATCAGGATGACAGCAAGAACTTCATGATGATCCAAGCTCCATGGAGGTTAAGAAGGGGCAGGAGTGGACCGTTGTTTCCAAAAATGTTAGAGCTGATACAAAGTGGGTTTGCTTTTCTTTCCATTTCACAAAGATTACATGGGACTCTCATCAGGGAGGAGGTGAGACTGATGAAACATGATTTCCACCTGTCATGTGTCAAGCATGGCAAAGGCCACAGCTGACACATTTGACTGGCAAAGAAACAATGAGCCCTTTTTTAGATTCAGATATCTAGGTGGAAACTACCATAGTAGAAGTCAAATTCCAGGCAGTGATCGGGGTTAGAGGTACACTTTGAGGAGCTGGGCACATTTTAGAGTCAGAAGAGCCTCTGGGGGAAACAAAAGCAAAAATGAACTCATGGGACTACATCAAACTAAAAAGTTTCTGAATGGCAAAGGACACCATCAACAGAACAAAAAGGCACCCTACAGTATGGGAGAATATATTTGTAAATGACATATCCAACAAGGGGTTAACATCCAAAATATATAAAGAACTTACACACCTCTACACCCAAAAAGCAAATAACCCGATTAAAAAATGGGCAGAGGATATGAAGAGACAGTTCTCCAAAGAAGAAATTCAGATGGCCAACAGACACATGAAAAGATGCTCCACATCACTAATCATCAGGGAAATGCAAATTAGAACCACAATGAGATATCACGTCACACCAGTAAGGATGGCCACCATCCAAAAGACTAAGAACAACAAATGCTGGTGAGGATGCAGAGAAAGGGGAACCCTCCTACACGGCTGGTGGGAATGTAAGCTAGTTCAACCATTGTGGAAAGCAATACGGAGGTTCCTCAAAAAACTAAAAATACAAATACCATTTGACCCGGGAATCCCACTCCTTGGAATTTACCCAAAGAATACAACTTCTCAGATTCAAAAAGACATATGCACCCCTATGTTTATTGCAGCAGTTTTTACAATAGCCAAGAAATTGAAGCAACCTAAATGTCTATCAGTAGATGAATGGATAAAGAAGAGGTGGTACATATACACAATGGAATTCTATTCAGCCATAAGAAGGAAACAAATCCTTCCATTTGCAACAACATCGATGGAACTGGAGGATATTATGCTCAGGGAAATAAGCCAGGCAGAGAAAGACAAGTGCCAAATTATTTCCCTCATTTGTGGAGTATAACAACAAAGTAAAACTGAAGGAACATAATAGTAGCAGACTCAGAGACTCCAAGAAGAAACTAGTGGTTACCAAAGGGGAGGGGTGTGGGAGAAGGGGATTGCGGGGTATTATGGGGATTGTGGGGTAGGGTATTATGTTTAGGACACATGGTGTGGGGAATCATGGGGAAAACAGTGTAGCACAGAGAAGGCAAACAGTGAATCTGGGTCATCTTACTACACTGATGGACAGTGACTGAATTGGGGTGTGAGTGGGGACTTGATAATATTGGTAAATGTAGTAATCACATTGCTTTTTCATGTGAAACCTTCATAAGAGTGTATATCAATAATACCTCAATAAAAAAAGAAAAAACAAACAAACAACAACAAAAAAGAAGAGCCTTTGTATCATCCAGTGAGAGTATAAATAATAAGAGATAAGGCCATTCAGGAAGGAGCACATGTCCCATTGTGTAACTGGCAGAGAACTCTTACTTAGTGGATGACAAAGTCAATTATATCGAGTTCATAGCTCTGCATCTGTCATATTTGAGGCCACCCTCTCTGAGGGTTCCCTCTTAGTGGTGCTCTGGGTTGAGTAGATAGATGAGAAATACTTAGGAACATTCTAATCAAGTTGTAGGTGGACTAGGGGAGCACCAGAGACTAAAGCTGCCTATCTTCTGCTGCCTACATTTTCAGGCATGATATTTATATTTAGCCACCAGTACAGCATGAGCACTGTATGGTCCATCAGAACAGGTATTAGCCATAATGCTGCAGCAGGACCTCAGAGACCTCCTGCTTATCATATGTAGCCTTTGCTGGACTGTGGATCTTTCTAGAAGATCCCAGAGAAGAATTGAAAGAGGCCAAGGCTATAACAATTCAGTTTACCAAACAATATACAATGGTTCACTATTTTGTCAACCAATGTGGCCATATTGACACATAAAAGCTAAATATCAATCCTGGGACCTTTCTACTTAATTCTTTCTTCCTGACTGGGAAACTATATCTTGACTATTGTGATTCTACCTCTAAAATGTCTCATATCATCCACTTTAGTTTATTTGTACTACAAAACCCTGATACAGAATACCCTTTTCTCTAGCCTTATATAGTGCAACTGCCTTCTGACTGCTCTCTCTGTCTCTAATCCTTTTTTTATTGTTTATGAGTGGGGCCAAAAATCTTCCAAATGCAGTCACTCTACCACCATGCGCCTTGGGTAAAATGATTATGTTACAGAATTTTGTTTTACAGTATTTATATAATGTTGGTTGCTGGGCCATCAAAGATGAGCATCATACCAGGGCAGAGATTTTCTTCTCTCTTCACTGCCCGTTAGGAGTCTGCTGAAGAACCAGCAGCATTAGCATGCTTCAGGCACTGTAATGAGAGTACAGGGCAAACAATGGTAAATGACCAAGCAGCACTAGTCCTCCAACACACTAGTCCTATTGGAGCAGAGTTTATGGGGAAAACCCATGGACGCATCACTGAAATCCTGCAGGACCAAGTGTCATACTTGGGGAAAGGGACCTGGACTCTTGGGCTAAGGGTCTTTCATGTTGCATGATTAAGGAAACACCAGGCCAAGGGCCAGGATACAAGAACAATGTGTGTATTAGCCTAGGTAACCTCCCAAATTAAAGCCTGAAATTAGGGCTTAGGATGGAGTAGTTTATGGGAAATCACTCCAGGGAACAGAAGTGAAGAACAGGAAAAGTGTGTAGAAAAGGAGGGAGCATCAATCCAACGATGTGTTGTTGAGCTTTCACCACAAGGACAATTGAGCTCCATTCTGCTAGGACTCTCTAAGGAGTCACATAGAATATGCTTCAGAATTGTCATCCCAAGGAATGGAGAGGGGAGTATGTAACCCCTGACTCCCCTCCCCCACTGAACAAAGGTTGTATGGGGATTAACACCTTAACACACTTTCAGATTTGCTCATGCATCAGAATGACTGAATGGGTTCCATCAGAAGTCCAACACAGCATTGGCAGAGAAGCCCCAGGGCAAAAATAAGACCCAGGTGGTGCATCTTAGGCAAAGTGCGATCAGGCTGTATCTGTATGGAGCTGGTCAATGTAACAATAGCAGGAGTGAAAAATATGGTCTAGGGGGAAGTGAGGAGGGAACAAAAGGTTTCTGATACACAGTGTGACTCATGGAAATGGCTTCAGCCCTATCCTCCGAGCTTAGTGCTGGAGGTGGAGGAGGAATGCCAGTCCTTCACTGACAGGATCAGGGAGCTGGAGTCCAAGCCTTGTAGTTGCAGCTGCATAATAACAAGCTAACAGCACGCACTCCTTTATCATCATTCATGTTTGGGGAAATGGCTCCTTCTCTTGCATGACTGGGAGATTGGGTTCAGGCCTTGTGACCACGTGATGCCTTATCGCTATGCTGTGATGGATTTCCCAGGATTCTCTGGGAGCCAGCTGTTTTTCTGGAAGGGCAGATGCTGGGCATCAGTCTGGCCAAATTAAACTTTAACTCTCTGATAGCTTTGTACTGTACAAAACCACCAGCACCTACTCTTAGTTGCAACAGCAGTAGGGAATAGAGCACATCAAAATCTGTTACATTAGCCAGTTTTCTGAGAGGGGATTTTAGGTAAGGTGGGTTCCTTGATATGAGTAATTCTTGGATTCTTGGATTTATTAATAGGAGGTTTGTGGGATGAGAGGAAAGAAAAGATGTTCTTGTGTTGGCAAAATGTGAGAGGGGAAATTTTGGTTAAAATAGAAAACAGAGAGGGAAACATACACACACAGAGGGAGGTGACCTAATTTAATACCACAGGCTAGTATAGTGAAATGGTTATTTTTTTATGCCTCTGTTAATTCCCTGTCCTTTATCTGGAATGCCCTTCTCTCTGCCACTTCACTCCACTCTTCTATATTCTTCTCCAGATTATTAATACTCACTTTTTGAGACTTGATTCAGACCCAACCTTCTCTGTTTTGGGCACACTGTATTGTTTTGTATTGAATTTATTGACTTCATCTCTGTCTTCCTTATTAACACCTTCTTGACAGCACAGAAAAGTATGTCTTTCTTGTCTTTAAATTCTCAGCATTTTATACAGTGCTTGGCAAATCATAAACTTTCAAAATATGTAGAAATTAAGTAGTTGATGAGTGTAAGAGAAAAGGAATTGAAAGAATCTCTTGCGTTTCTAGTTTGAGGAACTGACAGATAAATAATACCATTAGCTGTGATAAGGAATGAAAGAAAAGCAAATTTTAGAGAGAGGCAAGATTAGTTTAGGAGTGCTTCTTTGGCATTCCAGTAAAGGTATGTACTAGGTATTGAAAAAGAATCTGGAGTCAGGAGCAAAACCTGGGCAGGAGATAAGAATAAATGGAGTTAGCATGGAGGTTAAAATGCTGGAATCTTGTGTTTCCCCTCCGTAATCCTCCGAATTCAGTTATTTCCATTTTTTAAATTAAATCCTTTCTCACTTTTCACTTTATTATGACTTTGTACCTATCTTCCCAGATGCTTTGGGTAATGTGCTATGATCACATTTCCTTTCTTTAATAACTTTTCATTTTTTGTGACATGAACAATTGCATTATTTTTATAAAAACAAATAAGGTTAGTTTTCCATATACCTATCACTAATTCAGTGCAAACTTTCACAGAAATACCAGGTAGTGCAGCAGTTTCATTTTTCCTTAGAGATGTCTCTCTGCACACCTTCATCCTCCTAGTCCCATCTGAACCCACCGATTCTCCTTTAGGCACTTCACTGCCCTCCAAAATCTATTCTCCCCCTCTCCTCCTCTCCTCTACCTTCACATGGCTTTCTCAGCCTTTCACCTGAAAGGCCTTGCTCACCTGTCTGGCAACCTTTGCTGTTTGTACTCATTTTAGGAATGAGGCAAGAGCGAGGTTTGCTGACTGGTACACTGCACTGTAGGGTGATCAAGAAGAAATTTTGCTGTTTCACTGGGGAGCTGCTCCCCAAATGCTATATCTATAGGTCTTTTCTGTCCTGCTGTACAATTTAAATTTTTGTTGGGAGCGATGTAAAACAAAGGACATCGATAGTAAACAGTGAAAAACTATGTAGATCTTTTCTGTTGACTGGTCTGTGTCCTCCGGCCTCTCACCTGGAGGGAAGGCGCTGAGTCTGGGCCTGAGAAGGGGCCACGGGCCTCCGGGTTCCTCATGCAGACACTCCAACCGCGTTTTGGCCCAGCCGCAGCCCCGCCCCTCCCTCACTGCGCTTCACAGCCCTTCGGCGAGGAGGGGCAGGAGCTGTGCCCTCCGGGCAAGGCGATCGAGGTCTCACTGCGCCGTCTCCACAGTCGGGACCAATGTTTTTCGTTTTTGTTCTAATTCGAACACTCTGACCTGCCCTGCAGAGGTCCCACGCATTTCCAGTTCCTAAGCCTTTCTGCTATTCCGTGGTGTCACTGACCACATTGGTTCGCTAAATGTAGATTTTTAGATGTAAATATTTAGATTTTTTTAAACTGTCAGAAACACTTGAATTTTTTAATGCTCTCAATAGCTTAGTGTACTAACTTTGCAAAAGAGAAGTGAATCGTAGTGACCATTATGAAAATCCAAGAGCGTTCTGGCTTTTTAAAAAAAATAGATTTGAGAAAGAAAAAAAGGAAAAGAAAGGGAGGCATATTGATGAATCCTTTACACTTTAAGGCACATATATTACAAACGGACTACACATTTTCTACAGTCATATTTTATGCTCATAAGCAGCTTTCTCAAGCCTAAATTAAGGGTATTATAAATGTAACTATCTTTAAAAAGACCATTTGGCAATAAGAAAGTCCTTAATTTCATATAAATGGGAAGAAAAGGTTACAAAGAAAATTTGTCATTTATAGTAGAGTAATCTCAAGTTTTAATTCTTATTTCATTATGACTAGTTTGCAGGCAAGTTTTTCATGGTTTATGTTTAACTTCTGTTATCAGCTAAACCAAGACATATGAAACATAGGACTTGCAAAAGCAAATTATACTTGTAGTCCAAGTAAGAAGCTGATTCCCTGTTTAAAGGGAGATCACATTTTCTGGTTGTTCTTCCATATTTTCCCTAACTACAGGTGGGACTTTGTGTTCCATGGTATTGCGTTTCTTTCCTCCAAACAGAATGGAAATCCATTCTTTTTAATTCTACTTATATCTTGCTTTACCTTACTTAGTTACCACTCATCCACTGCTTTTCATCTTTAACAATTTTATTGGCCTCTCATTATTCCTTTACTGTCATGTTAGTAGGATTTCAAGAAGAAATCAGTGTTGAATCTGCTGTATTTATCCAGAAGCCAAGTATAAAGTTTTTACTATTCTAAAATGTTTCTTTTTTACTGTGAAGGTTTAATTGATATTACAAAGGATCCAGACTTTAATGGAATCTATGATGAAGACATGAATGAAGATCCAACATACAATCCCAATAGTCCTGAAGAAAAAGCCGTGTTTATGAAATATGCTGAAAATATTATGCTAAAGTTGACATTCAGTACCACACAAGTTCAACAGTATGAAAATATTTTTATATTTGAAACAGCCTATTGGCTTACTAATGCTATAAAATACAATCAAGATTATCTTGATATTTGTACCTACCAGAGACTACAGCAAAGATTATATCTTCAAAAAAAGATTATTCAAAAACACTTTGAGAAGAAAAAAGAAATCAGAAGAGGAATAGGATACCTAAAGTTAATATGTTTTCTGACTCCATTTCTACTAAGTTTAAAAAAGAAGATGAAAGTTCCATACTTAAATAGTCTGCTTCAGCCTTTTTCCGGTAAGAGTATCACCAAAAATCAAATATAAAATATAGTTAGATGTTAAATTTATATTTAAATTCAATTTGTTTCTAGTATGAGGGTCCAGTCATGTTACCTAACTGTAGGCTGTTAGGAAGAAAAACAAAATTTGATGTCTCCAAAGTAATTAAAAATATTTGGTATATGTACATAGTGCTTGGTATATATTTATACTGATTATAAAGGCTATTGAAAGACTTAAAACAAGTTCTGAGAAAATAGGGAATATGCCATGTTTGTGATGGGACAACAAAATTATAAATGCAATGCTCTTCTACTCAAAATATGTATTGTGTTTTTGATGAAAATTTATAAACTGATTTTGAAATTAATATGGAGCAGTAAAGGATCATGAATGGTCTTATATTTCTGAAAAAGGATGAAACCATATTTTAAAACTTTAATGATGTATTAGCACTGTGATAAACAAACAAACTAATATAAGAGAATAGAAAGGTGATACATGGAATCTGACAGGAACACAGTGAAGGCTATTTCTCCCACCCAGATTAGCACACAATTTATGTATTTTCATTGGTGTCCAAGCATCTAGGTTTATTTCAGTAGGCCTTTTATACAGATGGCAAGTTTTCTGCAGAAATTTTGCAAATTATTTAATGAAAATTTGTATTGTGAGCATTCAAATGTTGAGGATTATCTGTATCTCTGAACCATTTAAAAACTGACTCATGACAACGCTTATCCCAGAATAGGGATAGGGAATGGAATTAAGAGAGACTTGCTTAAAGAGAATGTTAGCTATATCTGCAATGGTTTATTACTTAGATTTTGGAAGCAAATTGACTAAATGTTTATAATTAATTCCAGATTAGGATGTTACATTATTCTTTGTATTCTTCTGTCTGCAGTTTATACATTTAAAACACGTTATATACTTTATATTGGTGAAAGTATATTCTGCTAACAAGTAAAAATATTGAGCAAACCTATCCTTACTAGGATTTTAGAAAACTATTTTTTTAAATAAATGTTATATGTTTAGTTCCATTACTTTTCAGAGAAAAGTGGGGTCATTATTTTTGTCACTGGAGAGATAACCTATTTCTTTTTAATCTCCCTTTTTATGTAAACTGGCTTAAACAGGTAGATTTTTGTTTATTTAACCAAAGATCATCTAAGGCACAGAATTTCAAATCTTTTCTAATAATTAGAGGTAAGATATTGGTCTTGAGTTCACACATAGAAATCAATAAGTAGAATAATGTTTTGATTATTCTTTTGAAATGTCTGTACAATGAAACTGCCCAGATATATGATGTAAATATATTTCAATGTTTAAAATATACAATAAGAGCACTAATTACTTTATAATTACCAAGATTTTCATATCATGTGGATTTTTTTCACTTTATGTGAATGAGAATCTAGATCTCCAAAATGTGATTGTTTATGTGCTGTTTTTCACTTTTTAAGTAAAAGTTTGTTTTCATTTTTGGAGATGACAAGGTCAAGACAGAGCGAGAATTGCCTCCATTTATTTATGGACGAGATTTTAAATGCCAGAATTTTCACTACGAAGAGGATCAGTATTTTCATGTTCATGGAGGAATTGAATTTGATATCAGCACCCCTTCAATTGAGAATGCGTTGGAAGATTTTAAGGTTTAAATTATTATTGTTTCTGAAACAGTTTGTCATTTCACAACTCTTCTATCCTATTTTCTATCCGGAAAGAGCTCTGTTGGTACAAGCACTAGGCAGCTCTACAAATGATTATCTTCCCAACTAATTTTCATACATTGTGAAAAAGGCATACATGAATTAAGTGCAACCATATCTAAGGTACTATGTTAGATGTCATGGATAAAATGATAAATAAGCTAGGTACAACTATCATCCTTGCAGAACTTACAGGCATCTAATGGACCATATTTGCCCTAGAATACTTAATCAAATAGTTGCCCTACATAATCTTCCATTTTCCTCAAAGATTAATTTGGGAACAATAATTCTTCCTCTGGAATTTAGTATAAACATTATATAGCTCATTTGTCATTGTTTTTTTTTACCTTCTCTATGTTATCTTTCTTTTTGTATTTTTTTCTCACTCCCAAAGTAGGGATTGGGTCTATGCAATTATGATTAGGATCTGGTGGGATATAATATTAACAATTTGTCATTTACATGTGTAAAATTTCATATGAAGTCATAATTGTTTAGTTTGTTTAAAGATGTGTTTTTAGTAACACAACTCATATTTTAGAACAATTTAGAAAAAATACGGGATTGTGCTGCTAATACATTTGTAGAAGATCCAGGATACAAAGAATATTACTCAATACCAGTCATGGAACTTAATGGAAAAAGGTAAGGAACTTTCAGCAATTATTCACAGTAGCCAGCTTGATGAAGCAGAAAACAAAGAAAGTGGCAAAATGCAGAGGCTAACTTAAAACCCTCAGGATGGGAGCTCCTAGAACAATAATAGCGCCCAATGATTGACATATGGATTCAACAAAGTATTAAATGTTATATTTACTACTTCCTGCACTTTGATACATTCTGTGTAATAGTCCTAACAGATGGTAATTAGTTCTTATAATTAACATATTGCTTAAATGGGGATGGAGAGGATCAGTTCCCATGGGCCCACTGAAAAGCAGTGAATTTAGAATACACCTTTATTTCCATAAAGGAGATGATTTAAAATCCTCTTCCTCTGCCAGGTCTCATTATACTGCCATCTTTTGGTGTGGTATGCTTCTCTCAGTATCACTAGGGTCTTTTATGTGTTGTGTTCTTAGATTTTCATATCTTGGACACTGAAGTTTGGAAATATGAGAAAAAGAGCTCAGAGGAAACATTGGTGTTGGAGATAGAGACTGAAGGTTGAAAAGCATATGAAATTGCAGTTTTTTGGTGTTCTTTGTTTTCTTTGTGATGTGGAAGAAGTTGAGAGGATAGGGTCAAGTCTGGAACTCTGGAGAACAACAGCTTTTAAAGGTGGTAGAGAGAAGCAGAGGAGAGAGCAAAGGAGACTGAGATGAATGATTCCAGCAGAGGACCAATAAAGTATGATAGCATGGAAACCAAATGGAGAGAATTTTTAAGGTATGGAAATAGTTAAAAACATCAAATTGAACAGAGAAAAAGACCAAGTCAATTTAAGACTGAAGAGAGTTCTTTAAATTTGTCAATGACTTGGTAAGAGAATTTTAGCTGTGGGTCTAGAAGGCTACATACAGTGAGTTGAAGGTTAAAGCTGGGGGGACTTCGTGGGTTGTGAAGAAGCAAAAACAAAGATGTATGACAATGATGAAAGTAAGAGAAATAAGGAAGAGTAAGAGTCAGGGTAAAGGATGAGAGGTGGATCTTTCCACTGAATACTGCCTGGATGCACACTTGGTACTAGAGCTGAAGTCAAAGACTATGTGGCTAATTACCTCCATGATTTTGAAGCAAGTTAAGTGGCAGATCTCATGCCTTTGGAATGGACAGTTGGTGTGCGTCTCTGTGGAGGAGGAATCTCTAGCTCTGGGAGCCAGCACTTTTTGACATACTCCATGTACAATACTTGCCAAGCTAAATTGTGTCCTAGAGGCACATCTAAATAAAGCTTTATTCTCCTAGGTTCTCCAAGCTTCTAATGTCTGGATGGACACTAGTGATCATGGAATGCAGGGAAGCAGCTGGGATGAAAGCTGTACTTGATGAGAGGCTGTTGTGAGTGAAGGAGTATGTTTGGTGTAAGCACACTGCCATTACACTATAAGGGATCCAGTCATATTTTAGCAATGAGACAACATGATGGAACTGTTTCTCTATTTTCTGACTAATGAACAGCATTTGGTCGTCACCACTAGAAAATTGTGGATAGAAGGATTTGAATATGCAGGCTCTCAAAACCAGCATAAGCTTGTTAGACCCAGCCAACATGGAGTAAAAGTAAAAACCACAAGTGGAGTCATAATCAATATTGTCCTGGCTTCTGTACCGATTACTAGAGTACCTTCAGTTCTCTGTCAAACCCACTCCCACACAATTATTCCTAGAATTTTATAGGCCCTTGGATCAGTACTCTCAGGTATTATGAGCTATCTTCCATTTCCTCCTTTCCTGCCTGATCTCCCTGTAATGATTCACTGCTGGGCCCACCGAGCCCAATAGTAACTCAGCACTAAAGCCCTTGTTGTCTCCAACACTGCTGCTCCTGATTGGAACTGGTAGCTCCCCTGGGTTGGCCCCTCCTGAGGCCTGCTGAGTAGCATGCATCCACTGAGACATATCGAAGCCAATCCAATGAAGTAAGGAGAATTTCTTTCCTAACTGTATTGGCTTAAAAAAGTGCTACCTTGAACCCCTAACAATTTGGTGCAAAAACAAATCTTTCAAGTCATATTGCTTACAGTTGTTCCATTCTATGATGTAGGGGATTGTTCTGTGTTGGTGCTGGACCAGATAATAATCTAAATGATTAAAAGCATGTCATCTCAAAATCTCCCCTCTTCTTGGATTTTAGGGGCATTGTTATTGGACTGAGCTCATGTATCTTGATGTTCTCCTTCAGAATGATGTATTTCCTAGGAGATGCCCAGTCCCTTCCGAAAACAGGATTGGTTCCCCTGGTCCCCTAGTCATGTCTGGAAACATCTAAATCCTAGATTGATTTTGGCTTAGGTTAGGTTCTCCCATCATACCAGAATAAAATAATAGGGGCCACAGTCAGATACTCAGGATTTTGCAGTCCATAAAAGTAGAAGAACTTATGCATTACTAAGATGACAATGATTGGAGCAAATAGATAAACTGATACTGGTACTAAAATGTCCTGTTTTGGGAAGAGCATATCAGCATCTTGGTACTCTTGTGGATGTTAGGAGGCAGGTCAGAAATCAATTTTTGTGACAGTGGCCTGTCAGGAAGCCTGTTCATAATTTTAGATGCTCCTTGCCACAGTCCCTAAGCTGGGTACAGATTCCTAGGTGGAAGAATATGGAGGGAGTTATTTTAAAAGGAGGTTTCCCTAAAGTCCCTGCTGATGACTATCCTTATGGTTTTGAGTGAGAACAGTGTCTCTATGCAGTACTTGGATGAGGGCCCCCTCATAGCACGGGCCATCTAGGCTTTCCGTGCTCCCAACAATTATCTCTGTGTAGGCCAGTGTTAGCCTAATGCCAGGTTGTGTATCCAGCCTTGATGGGGGGGTCACAGAATTCTGCAGTGAGAGACTTTCTTAGGGCACATCAACCTTCGCCTCCTCTTGTTTCTCCAGTTTCTAGGGTAGACAGCCTCCTGCTGGTTCTGGGTGCTTGATTTGTATTGGATGACTAAACTGAATTTCTAGAAGAAATCTCCCATCTTCCCTTGGCATTTGTTAAATTTATGTCTGTTTCATTGTTTGGGCAGTGACCTAAGAATGCAAGCATACTGTGGAGATACTGTGGGTTTGTTCAGTTCCAGACCACTGCAATAAAGCAAATATCGCAATAAAAGAAGTCAAATTAATTTTTTGGTTTCCCAGTACATATACTTATGTTTACACTATTCTTTAGTCTATTAAGTATGCAACAGCATATGTCTAAAAAACAAGGTACGTATCTTAATTTTAAAATATTTTATTGCTAAAAATTGCTAACCATCATCTGAGCTTTCAGTCATTCATAATCTTTTTGCCTTAGAGGGTCTGGCCTCAGTGTTGATGGCTGCTGACTGATGGTTGCTGAAGGCTGGGGTGGCTGTGGCAATTTCTTAATATATGGCAACAGTGAAGTTTGCCATATCAATTGACTCTTCCTTTCACAAATTATTTCTCTGTAGCACTTGATACTGTTTAATAGCATTCACCTTCAATAGAACTTCTTTCAAAATTGGAGTCACTCTTCTCAAACCCTGCTATGCATTATCAACTCAGTTCATGTAATATTTGATATCCTTTGTGGTCATTTCAACAATCTTCACAGCATCTTTTCTAGGGGTAGATTCTATCTCAAGAAGCCACTTTCTTTGCTTATGTATGAGAAGCAACTCATCCATTCAGGTTTTATCATGAGATTGCAGCAAGTCAGCCACATCTTCAGGCTCCACTTCTAATTCTAGTTCACTTGCTGTTTCTACCACATCTGCAGTTACTTCCTCCACTGAAGTCTTGAATCCTTCACTGTCATCCATGAGGGTTGGATTCAACTTCTTGAAAACTCCTGTTAATATTGATTTTTTTTTTACCTCTTCCAGGAATCACAAATGTTCTTAATGGCAACTAGAATGATAAATCCTTTCCAAAAGGTCTTTTATTTACTTTGCCCAGATCCATCAGAGGAATCATTATCTATGGCAGCAATAGTCTTATTACATGTATTTCTTCAATAATAAGACTTGAAAATCAAAATGAGTCCTTGAGCCATGGGCTGCAGAATGGATGTTGTGTTAGCAGGCATGAAAAAGACATCCATCAGAGCTCTTGGGTGACCAGGTGCATTGTCAATGAGTGGTAATATTTTGAAAATCATTTTTTCTGAGCTGTAGGTCTCAACAGTGGGCTTAAAATTTTTAATAAAATATGTTAAAAACAGATGTGCTGTCATCCAGGCTTTGTTGTTCCATTTATAAAGCACAGGCAGAGTACATTCAGCATAATTCTTAAGGGTCCTAGAATTTTTAGAATGGTCAATAAGCATTGGCTTCAACTTAGAGCCATCAGCTGCATTATCCCCTCCAAAGACACTCAGCCTGTCCTTTGAAGCTTGAAAGTGAGCCATCAACTTCTCTGTAGCCATCAAAGTCCTAGATGGCATCTTCTTTCAATAGAAGACTGTTTTGTGTACATTGAAAATCTATTCAGCGTAGCCCCCTTCATTAAAGATCTGAGCTGGATCTGATGGATAACCTGCTGCAGCTTCTACATCAGCGCCTGCTGCTTCACTTTGTACTTTTTGTTATGGAGGTGGCTTCTTTCCTTAAACGTCATGAACCAGCTCCTCCTAGCTTCCCAATTTGCTTCTGTAGCTTCCTCACCTCTCTCAGCCTTTGCAGAATTAAACAGAATTAGGGCCTTGCTCTGGGTTAGGCTTTGGTTTAAGGAGATTTTGTAGCTGGTTGATCTATCCAGACCATCAGACTCTCTCCATATATGAGCTATAAGGCTATTTCACTTTCTTATCATTCCTGTGTTCACTGAGATAGCACTTTCAATTTCCTTCAAAAACTTTTCCTTTGCATTCACAACTTGGCTAACTGGCACAGAGGCTCAGCTTTCAGCTTATCTCAGCTTTTGGCTTCCTCACTAAGCTCAGTCACATCTACCTTTTGATTTAAAGTGCGAGACGTGTGACTCTTCCTTTCACTTGAACACTTAGAGGCCATTGTAGGGTTATTAACTGGCCTAATTTCAAGATCGTTGTGTCTCAGGAAATAGGCAGGTCCGAGGAGAAAGAGAGGGATGGAGTAACAGCCAATCAATGGAGCAGTTGGAACTCATACATTTATTAAGTTCACCAGCTTATATGGGGGCATTCATGGCACCCCAAAGTAATTACAATAGTAACATCAAAGATCACCATAACAAAATGAAAAGTTTTAAACATTATGAGAATTACCCAAATGTGACAAAGACACAAAGTGAGAAAATGCTGTTGGAAAAATGGTGCCAATAGACTTGCTTGACACAATGTTGCCACAAGCCTTCAGCATGTAAAAAACACAATATCTGCAAAGCACAATAAAGTGAAGCACATTAAAATGAGTTATGCCTATACATCAGTGAGTACCAGGGCCCCAAAGGTAGTCAGCAGCTTCTTATCCCATAGTAATTTCTCATGGCCAGAGCCAACTCCCTTGAGAAGTACGTGAAAAGACAGAGGTTGCTGGCATTGGGACTCTCATGGAGCAGGATGATGTAGAGCTGGCCCAGTCAAAGACCAAAGGACAACATCAGTGGGATCCCCCATGCCTAGATCTATGGAGACAGTCTTCCAGGACTCGGGGTATCTTTTTGCAGTATCCACTTGTATCAGTGTGTATAATACTAAAGGAAGGTGAGCTGTTTTCCTCGAGAGATCTAGTCGTCCACTCGAATCAACCATCCAGGTCTGATCTACATAGCTCCTTAAGATCGTAGAGCTTATCATCACTGTGATTTGAAAAGCCTTCAAATCTGAGTAGGACTCAGAACGCCTGCTCCTTGATTTCAGAGGCTGGAGTCTAGTAAGTTAGGAAGTCCCTACCGATGAAGGTGGCACTTCCACAGGTCAGGGCCCAAGGATAAAGTGACAAGTCCCACTGTCTGGCCTGGCACTGTAGCTGAGAGGTATGGGTGAAGACAGCCTTTAGTTTATGTTCTTGTGGTCTAATTTCCTTTTAGGGGAGAGGATGGTGGATAGGAAGAATGACAACCTCAAGTAAATGTGAACAGGTCCTCCAGCATGTTTCCATCCATGCAGAGGTCTATTATAGTCAGAAAAATGGGGTTGAAGGAAAGGTCAGGGACAAGAGGGTATTAGCCTCTAATCAGTTCACAACAGTGTTTCCCTAAGACTTTCCTTTAACTGATCCATGGGACCCAGTGATTCCCCCTTAGCTTCTGGGCAAGGAGTTTCCTTACCATAGTCACTGAACCACTTCCCTGGAAATTAGTACAATGGAACGAACTTCTTGGCACCCTTAGGAGAACTGACAGTCCCTGAGCAACAGTGAAGAACCCTAGGAGGGGATGACCCCTGTCAAGAATCAATAGTTCCATTTATAGCAGAAACCAAGTAACATTCAGAGGCTTCCTATTGGCAGCGGTACAGTCAGGAAGTAAGGCACTTACTGCTGAAATCTGGGAGTAGGGAAAGATGTGGAAGAAGGCCACCGTTTTCTTTTGCCTGTGATGAGAAGCAATCCCAGGGAAAAGAGTCACTCAAAATATTGTCACTTCCCCATTCCAGAGTGATAGGGGCTGGGGCTGTTGCCCACCTATGTCTCAAGGACCTGCGGAGCTGGGGTTTTCTTAAGTCCACTACCGTAGTGAGTAAAAGAAGCCATTACCCAAAGCATTATTCCAGGTCAGACTCAAGGAAAACTCTTTAGAAAGCAAATATATTTATTTGTAAGTTAATATATTTATTTGTGAGAGGAGCATAAGCAGATGGTTAAAAGGTAAACCTAGAATTCCTCCAGCCAGAGTTAGGGCTTCTGGTGACTTTTAGGCAATGCCCCTCGTCACTAGCATGAGAAGGAGAGTCAACTTGTAGAGTGTACTTGTGATAGAAAGACTTGATTAATAATAGTTAATGATAGTGTTATTAAAATATTTACAATCAAGTACAACCTAAGCTACATTTTTTGTATTTAATAGTTACAAAAAGTTAAGTTTAGCTATCATAAAAAAGCAAATCACTTCAATCAGAAAAACTTTGTTTTTTCTTTTTTTTTTTATAGTTACTATGTGATCTATTTTGAACTTGAAACTTTCTATCAGCAACTCTATAAGACACAGTGGTGGGGAGCCATAAATGAAATGGTGAACAGTCTAAGATTGAAAAGACTCCCATTGACAGATGCTCAATTACATGAACAGTTTAAGAAAAAGTTTGGTTTCAAAAAAGCTATGAAATGCAAGGTATTTCATTAATTACCACATAATTTAGTGTAAGAAGCTACATGTCATAGATGAATATATGTTTCAAATTTTTAACTTAGGGATAAATAATAGATTAAATAAAGTCTTCAGTATAAAATAAAAATTCCACATTTTAGCAGCTGAGAAGCTATAAAATTGTGGATTATAAATTTCTAGCAGGGATACAAACCACCTGTTAATGAACTCGATTGTGATTCATCTTAATAATGGCTAATATTTATTGCGTGCTTATTTTATATGGCAGACACTATTATAAATCCTTTCAACAAAGTCTTTCAAGGTACTAGTACTATCGTTACCATTCCTATTTTATAATGGGAAATTTGAGGTGCAGTGAGTTAAGAATCTTTCCCAATTTCCACAGTTAGTAAATGGCAGAGCGGGGCTTCAGTCCTGGGAATTAAACCTAAGGAGCAAACCCAGCATCCTGAATCAAATCCCTGCATCTGCTTCCAGAAGCCTTGACCTACAGTTCCTGGAACTGATAAATTAAGCAGTGAGCTCACCAGTTTCAAAGGCTACCATGGCATTTTCTTACTATTTATTTGTTTTAATGTCCATAAAAATTTAAATTTAATAACCCATTAGTTTAATTTGAAAATATAAACTAGTCAAAATGTCTTAGTGTGTGACATTTTTACCTCTCCATTTTGAGACCTAGAACAAGAAGACAGACTAGCTCTACAGCTATGTATTTCAAGTTTCGAGCCTTCTAAGTTATACTGATCTTAAATCAGAGGAGGAAACCAGTGATACCTATTTGCTTTTAGAGTATTTCAGAAAGATAGTTGTCTACACTGTCTTAATTGCCTCCAAAGAATTATCTACAACTTCTCCTTTTAAAAAGGGGGAAAACTTCACAAAAATATTTTTTAAAGGTCTCCATGTTTCATTTTAGCTCTAACAACTTTAATCATTGTCCAGTAAGACACTTTCCACAGGCTCTTGTGAAAAGCTCTACTGTAATTGAGCACATATCATATGATTATATTAACATAGTTCATTGTCCTTTTTTTTCCTTAAACCAAACTTTAAGTTTATTTTGAAAAAACTAATTCTGGCCTATTTGATAATTTTAGAGTATCCCATTTGGTCTGAAGTCTGCAGTTGAAAGAGGATTATCTGCTGTTTTCCATACATTTAGCCGTAAAACCTCAAGCTCAACAATCAACGTTTCAGATGAGGCGGGTTATGCTATTTTCCATCACGCCGCTCTACACAACAGAGTTGCTATTATATGTCAGTTGTGCAATGCTAACTTCAATGTCAACCAGAGACGCTTCATTATGTTTAGCCAAGGTATAAAGTTTTAAATCTAAAATATTTTTCTTTTACTTAACCCTCTTCAGCATTAAGAATGCATGTTGATTTTAGAACAAGGATAAAATTTGGTATTGATACCTAGAGTAGTTGAGGTTTTTGTTTCAGAGGGGCTCCTTTTAGTATTCTAAGTATCACTTTTTGTTCCCTTATATGGTATTATTTATTTACTTACTTATTGTGTCTCCCTTACTTAAAATAAGGTCCATAAAGGGCAAGGATTTGTTTTACTTTGTTTCCTTTGTACCCTAGTGCCCAGAAGAAAGGCTGGCATTGGTAGGCGCTCAAGGAAATGGTTGTTGAATGAACGTGTGGGTGGACAAATGCAGAGGAGCATTTGACAGTCATGGGCAGAATTAATATACAGTGATGTACTACAGATATTCAGAGGAAAGGGTGATAAAGTTCCCACAGAACATCTATTTCTTATCCCAGGGTTCTCAACGAAGGAGTAGTTTCTTCACACTAAATAAAGTTACATTTAGTAACAAAAAATTCCTCTATAATAATAACTTTTAGGATTAGTGATGGATTTAAGTCTAACCTAGTTTAAACTTCAACAAGCAATGTTTTCCTGATAATTAGATATACATACATATTTAAGTATTCATTGGAATAAATTTAACCAGTATAAAAATAATAAACTGGAAAATAAAAGTGGAAATCCTCCATGGCTGAGAAGGGAAATAATGCCAGGAATGGCTGCTGCAGCAATACTGGTGATAGGAAATGGTGATTTTTTTTTATTTTGGTATCATTAATGTACAATCACTTGAACAACATTATGGTAACTAGACCCCCTATTATCAAGTCCCCCCCACATACCCCACCACAGTCACTGTCCATCAGTGTAGTAAGATACTATAGAATCATTACTTGTCTTCTCTACAAATACTGCCTCTCCCATGTCCCCCGCCACTGCATTACGTGTGCTAATTGTAATAACCCTTTTCCCCCTTATCCCTCCCTTCCCACCCATCCTCCCTAGTCCCTTTCCCTTTGGTAACTCTTAGTCCATTCTTGGGTTCTGTGAGTCTGCTGCTATTTTGTTCCTTCAGGTTTTCCTTTGTTCTTGTACTCCACAGTTGAGTGAAATCATTTGATACTTGTCTTTCTCCAGGGAAATGGTGATTTTATGTGTTTAACCATCTTAATAAGCTGTGTTAAATCTTCAAACACCAAATGTTCTGCTTTAATCATATTGACTGCTAATGAATCCCATGCTCTTATCAGTATAATTAAAATGTTTTGATATTAAAATGCTTCTATTACTCAAACTATTCAATATAGAATGAACTTAGTTAAAATAGAGTACAAATTCAGTCCAGTTTAAATGCAATGGGTAACTTAGTGTTATGTTTTAAGCCTTTTTTGGCGTGGAAAAAAAAACTTTGGTAAAGTCTCTCATTCATCCTACGGCTACTTGGATTTCCATTTGTTGAGAATTGGGTAGATCTGGAAATATGGAAAATGTGTAACTCTACTGGCCCTGTCTATGTATTATCCCAGCTTGCTGTGATTTTTACCAGCAACTTGAGAGGCAGTGCTCCAGGTCTGCTCTGGATGATGTCAGGTGCATGCATGTGCCCAGATGGCTTGACCAAAAGTTATACTCTGTTTGATGTAATCCTGCCATCTGTATCTAAACATAATCATTTTGTTCTTTATTCATATGAGTCTACTTTGACTAACTTAGGAAACTGCTATATATTAATAATCATACTTCTATGTGTATTCCCTTTCAAAACAGAGTCATCAAAAATGGATGTGAAAAAAGAAAGAAATGGTAAGACATAAGTAAAATATTTGGATATTTAAAATGTTATTGCATACATTAAAATTTTCTTAGATAATCTCCAAAATGCTCTGTCATGTGAGAATATCACATAACGATGTTTTGTAAACATTTTGAAGTATAAATTTTCTCTACTCACAGTTATTTATTCATATTCTTCTTGAGTTTGACTGGCCTCCTTTCCTCCCTTCTTTCCTTCCTTCCTTTGAAATTTGCTATCACCTCTTATCTTTATAAAATCAGGCTCCAAAGTGCTTGTTATGCTTTAAAAAATAAAAAAGGTACCTATTTAGATATGCTGCCATCTAGTGACAATAACAATCTGTAAGTTCTGAGGATGTCATTCTTGACAGAGGTGAGAGACCTGACCTAAATATTGGATATAGGGAAAACAAAAAAATTTAAGGACTATATCTTCTAAATCCAAGAGGCTATACCTTAATACTCTATATAAGGTAATTCAAGGATAGTTATTTTTAAAGAAACCATTTACAAAGACTTGAATTTTGTAAGGGGAGGGTGGTAGTTATTTAAACCAGCCACCTTCCATTGGTAGAGGAACACAGCTAAAGGTGACCTCAGAGAAGGAACCTCTCAGGGAATATAAGTATCCTGACTTTATTCCCTGCTCCCTTCAATCTCCGGCCAATGTTCCCCACTGGCAAATACTGACAAAAGGCCAAAGGACAACAGGGTTTGTCAAATCTGCCAAGGTAGAGCTCAGGGAAGGTGGTAAAGGGAGGTGAAGGGGCCGGGTGGGTTAAAGGAAGTTTATCTGGCCCACCTACCCTGTGTGAACTGGCAGTGGAGTAACAATAATGTGCCTCCTGCATTGCTGCTCTTTTTTCTTTTTCTAAGTATCACTTATAACTACCTTGTTTAATATTATGTATTTGTTTATTGTCTTTCTCACTTGAGTATAAGCTTCACAAAAGGCAAGATTTTTACTTGCACATGGTATCCTAGAGCCCAGAAGAAAGCCTGACATCAGTAGATGCTTAGGAAATAGTTGTTGAATGAATGCATGGATGGATGAATGCATTTGAAAGTCACTGGCATAATTCATACATAGTGAGATACTATAGAAATTTGAAGAAAAGGGAGATAAATATGGCTTTCAGGACCCAGCAGAGCATCTATTCCCTAGACAAGGGATCTCAACCACAAAATAATTTCTTTAGACTACATAAACCCCTCTAGAACTTTGCTGATTCTAGCACATCTTAGGATGGTGTTTCTCATCCTCAGCACTGACACCGTGGGATGGATAATCTTGTGTTGGGGGGGCTGTTCTGAATACTGTAGAATGTTTAGTAGTATCCCTGGCCTGTACCCACTAAAGTGAGCAGCAACCCCTACCCCAATTGTGACAAGCAAAAATGTCATCAGACATTGCAGATATGGGGTGGGGGCACTTTATCCCACTATTCTGGAATAAACTTCAAGTACACAGGAATCACCCAGGCATCTTGTTAAAATGCAGATTCTAACTCAGAAAGGCTGGATGGAAGCCAAGATTCTGCATTCTATTCACATGTTAAAGAAGTAAGAGGGGGCTATAAGAATAGTACTCCTGCCCATAGGTTGTGCTGACATATTTTTTGGAAAGAAGTGGAGAGAAGGGAAAGGGTCAGTGGGGAGGCTGGTTTTAAAAAACCCTCTTCCTTCATTTTGGTATGTTTTATCCTGCTGAGAGCAGTTAACACCTTCTCCTGACTGAAAAGAACCAAAGTGTTCTCTAGGCCTATCATTAGGCTGAAGTCTTTCTGGGAGCCTGTGCTACTTGACTGTGAACTTCACACGTACTTGTGAGTCCTCTCCCACCTTAGAATGGCTGGAGGGGGTGAGAGTTGAGTATTTCCTTTCCCTCCACCCCCCACCCCCGGGTAGGTTAGGCTGCGATAAAACCCCAGCAGCTTATGCTCTGGTAAACTAGGGTCTCCCGAGGGCAGGCCTTGTTAAGAAAAACAGAGTGCTCTGGCCTATTTCAAAATGGTTCCCAGAAGTCTGAGGCGGCTTTTCTCCAATATTCACTGTGAGGACCTGGTCAAGCTCCTGGAGGTATGTCTTGCCAATGGGTTTCAGCCCTTGGTAAGTTCACTATAGATTCAGTGAGACTGAGGAATGACAATGGAACATTATTGGAGTGAAAGGTTTTCTTATCTGGCTTGTTCTCCCCGCGACAGGTCATGCAATAGAATTACGTCTGCATCCAACAATCTGCAGGTCTGTAATCCTCCTCCATCTCTGCCTCTGGACAGAGCACTGGACAGAGCTCTTTAAATAGTGACTCAGTCAATAATAGCTTATCGCCTAGGGTGTGGAAGCAGTAGCCTAGCAGCAGGACAGTTACATCATCAAATAGTTCAGGGTCAGGTGAGGATCCTGGGCAAAGGAACTTAAATTTTTCCCACAAGGTAAAACTCACTAAAGCATGGAGGCCTCCTGTGACCGGGTCCTCCTGTGACTGGGTCCTCCTGTGACCGGGTCCTCCTGTGACTGGGTCCTCCTGTGACTGGGTCCTCACAGAATTTTTAACTCTCAAGTTTGTCCTCACTGAGCTGCCAGCAATTTGTTAATTACAGGTCAGTGCTGGTTCCTGTGAAGGTTTCTGTTGCAGTAAGTTGTGACTCTGTATCCATCTGTCTTTATACCCAATTTTAGGGGCAGCATTTTTGCCCTGTGTCTTGCCAGTGAGTTTCAGCCCCAGGCAAGTTCACTATGGATTCAATGTGACCAAAGAAATGACAGTAGAACATTCTTGGGGTGAAAGGGTTTATACCCAACTTTATTCCCACTGCGGCAGGTCAATCACTAAAATCCTGTCCACTCAGAGCAACTCTGCATGCAGCAAGCCGGTCTCTGACTCTGGGTTTCTCTACCCCCTGCAGCCATCTCAGTCTCTGTCCTCAGTGCTGCCACCACTCCAGTCTCGTCTCTGCTCCTCTGCAGCCTTGCAGCTGTGCCACCATGTCACCCAGAGCACTGGGCAGAGCTCTTTGTATACAGTCAAT